>OX246744.1:37611510-38061510 GCA_945910005.1 Isoperla grammatica
TGGGGGGGGGGGGGGGGGGGGCAGTGGCCTGGTCCAAGACTCTGATGCCTGACATGGGCAGCAATGCCCCAGGAGCCAAGGGTTTCCATGCCAGACAGGTTGATGAGAGGATCCAAAAGAACTGCCAAACATGCCCTCCTCATGTCGTTTAGCACCCATCTTGATGGGGGGGGGGGGGGCAGTTGCCTGGTCCAAGACTCTGATGCCTGACATGGGCAGCAATGCCCCAGGAGCCAAGGGTTTCCATGCCAGACAGGTTGATGAGAGGATACAAAAGAACTGCCAAACATGCCCTCCTCATGTCGTCCTCGGCACCCATCTTGATGGGGGGGGGGGGGGGGGGGGGGCAGTTGCCTGGTCCAAGACTCTGATGCCTGACATGGGCAGCAATGCCCCAGGAGCCAAGGGTTTCCATGCCAGACAGGTTGATGAGAGGATCCAAAAGAACTGCCAAACATGCCCTCCTCATGTCGTCCTCAGCACCCATCTTGATGGGGGGGGGGGGGCAGTTGCCTGGTCCAAGACTCTGAATGCCTGACATGGGCAGCAATGCCCCAGGAGCCAAGGGTTTCCATGCCAGACAGGTTGATGAGAGGATCCAAAAGAACTGCCAAACATGCCCTCCTCATGTCGTCCTCAGCACCCATCTTGATGGGGGGGGGGGGGGGCAGTTGCCTGGTCCAAGACTCTGATGCCTGACATGGGCAGCAATACCCCAGGAGCCAAGGGTTTCCATGCCAGATAGGTTGATGAGAGCAGTGGCTTATCCAAGGGGGGCTTATGGGGTTCAAACCCCCCCCCCATGCCCAAAAAAAAAAAAATTACATGCGGAGAGAAGGAAGGAAAGGAGGAGGGAAGAGGAAACTTCTATTTTGATTATTGTTTAATAACATACTCAACCGTTAAATCATACGACTTTGGGCTCTTGGTCGTCAGGAAGAGCTGCCTTTAGGACCTATTGACTTCCGGGGACAATCGGGAAGGAAGTTTGAGGAATTGGACAAGTTGGAGGAATATATTTAAAAATGCTAATGGGTGCTAGGGGTCAGGGGGTACTCTTCTCTCTCCTCTGACGATTGGCACTGTGTATAAGAAACTACATTGAATCCTAAATATATTGAATCTTCTAATACCCTAGGCCAAATACACCCCGGGTTTTGTAAATTGTATTTCAATGCAAGTTTGTCTTCATAAAAGGTGTATCTATTGTATTTTTAGTTCTAATGAAAAAAACACATGAATTAACAGAACTTAATGATAAAAAAAATTTGTCAAAACATTAGTCAATAGCTTTTTGCATATTTATAAGCTGGCTACAAACAGAAATTAACGCAAATCAGTGCTAAAACATAAGTCAGAAACGTGTAAAATTTATAGATATTACCACAAAATACAACACTACCAGTTACGAGGAGACTTGCCAACAATTAAAAAAAAATATAGGAAAGATATTTATTTTTGCAGTAATTTTGTTGAACTGTGACTGGTTGTTTAATTTTCTTTGTAGTCATTCTACCATTCTCTTAAACCTATTCTATGACATTTTCTTATTCTGAAACGTGTTTCCAGGCGTTTAAAACGTCATAAATGAAGAAAAAAATTTCGCCTTTCGCGAATTGGCCTCCGGCGGCTGGAGCTTTCGCCCCAGACCCCGGCCTGCTTGGGATGTTCAACCCCCCCCCATTGTCAATTCCTGGATACGCCACTGGATGAGAGGATCCAAAAGAACTGCCAAACATGCCCTCCTCATGTCGTCCTCGGCACCCATCTTGATGGGGGGGGGGGGGGGGGGGGCAGTTGCCTGGTCCAAGACTCTGATGCCTGACATGGGCAGCAATGCCCCAGGAGCCAAGGGTTTCCATGCCAGACAGGTTGATGAGAGGATCCAAAAGAACTGCCAAACATGCCCTCCTCATGTCGTCCTCGGCACCCATCTTGATGGGGGGGGGGGGGGGGGCAGTTGCCTGGTCCAAGACTCTGATGCCCGACATGGGCAGCAATGCCCCAGAGGCCAAGGGTTTCCATGCCAGACAGGTTGATGAGAGGATACAAAAAGAACTGCCAAACATGCCCTCCTCATGTCGTCCTCAGCACCCATCTTGATGGGGGGGGGGGGGGGGGCAGTTGCCTGGTCCAAGACTCTGATGCCCGACATGGGCAGCAATGCCCCAGGAGCCTAGGGTTTCCATGCCAGACAGGTTGATGAGAGGATCCAAAAGAAGTGCCAAACATGCCCTCCTCATGTCGTCCTCAGCATTATATTGATGGGGGGGGGGGGCAGTTGCCTGGTCCAAGACTCTGATGCCCGACATGGGCAGCAATGCCCCAGGAGCCTAGGGTTTCCATGTCAGACAGGTTGATGAGAGGATCCAAAAGAACTGCCAAACATGCCCTCCTCATGTCGTCCTCAGCACCCATCTTGATGGGGGGGGGGGGGGGGGGCAGTTGCCTGGTCCAAGACTCTGATGCCTGACATGGGCAGCAATGCCCCAGAGGCCAAGGGTTTCCATGCCAGACAGGTTGATGAGAGGATACAAAAAGAACTGCCAAACATGCCCTCCTCATGTCGTCCTCAGCACCCATCTTGATGGGGGGGGGGGGGGGGGGGGGCAGTTGCCTGGTCCAAGACTCTGATGCCTGACATGGGCAGCAATGCCCCAGAGGCCAAGGGTTTCCATGCCAGACAGGTTGATGAGAGGATCCAAAAGAACTGCCAAACATGCCCTCCTCATGTCGTCCTCGGCACCCATCTTGATGGGGGGAGGGGGGCAGTTGCCTGGTCCAAGACTCTGAATGCCTGACATGGGCAGCAATGCCCCAGGAGCCAAGGGTTTCCATGCCAGACAGGTTGATGAGAGGATCCAAAAGAACTGCCAAACATGCCCTCCTCATGTCGTCCTCAGCACCCATCTTGATGGGGGGGGGGGGGGGGCAGTTGCCAGGTCCAAGACTCTAATGCCTGACATGGGCAGCAATGCCCCAGGAGCCAAGGGTTTCCATGCCAGACAGGTTGATGAGAGGATACAAAAGAACTGCCAAACATGCCCTCCTCATGTCGTCCTCGGCACCCATCTTGATGGGGGGGGGGGGGGCAGTTGCCTGGTCCAAGACTCTGATGCCTGACATGGGCAGCAATGCCCCAGGAGCCAAGAGTTTCCATGCCAGACAGGTTGATGAGAGGATACAAAAGAACTGCCAAACATGCCCTCCTCATGTCGTCCTCAGCACCCATCTTGATGGGGGGGGGGGGGGGGGGCAGTTGCCTGGTCCAAGACTCTGATGCCTGACATGGGCAGCAATGCCCCAGAGGCCAAGGGTTTCCATGCCAGACAGGTTGATGAGAGGATCCAAAAGAACTGCCAAATATGCCCTCCTCATGTCGTCCTCAGCACCCATCTTGATGGGGGGGGGGGGGGGGGGGGCAGTTGCCTGGTCCAAGACTCTGATGCCTGACATGGGCAGCAATGCCCCAGGAGCCAAGGGTTTCCATGCCAGACAGGTTGATGAGAGGATACAAAAGAACTGCCAAACATGCCCTCCTCATGTCGTCCTCAGCACCCATCTTGATGGGGTGTGGGGGGCAGTTGCCTGGTCCAAGACTCTAATGCCGGACATGGGCAGCAATGCCTTAGGAGCCAAGGGTTTCCATGCCAGACAGGTTGATGAGAGGATCCAAAAGAACTGCCAAACATGCCCTCCTCATGTCGTCCTCAGCACCCATATTGATGGGGGGGGGGGGCAGTTGCCTGGTCCAAGACTCTGATGTCTGACATGGGCAGCAATGCCCCAGGAGCTAAGGGTTTCCATGCCAGACAGGTTGATGAGAGGATCCAAAAGAACTGCCAAACATGCCCTCCTCATGTCGTCCTCAGCACCCATCTTGATGGGGGGGGGGGGGGGGGGGGGGCAGTTGCCTGGTCCAAGACTCTGATGCCTGACATGGGCAGCAATGCCCCAGGAGCCAAGGGTTTCCATGCCAGACAGGTTGATGAGAGGATACAAAAGAACTGCCAAACATGCCCTCCTCATGTCGTCCTCAGCACCCATCTTGATGGGGGGGGGGGGGGGGGGGGGCAGTTGCCTGGTCCAAGACTCTGATGCCTGACATGGGCAGCAATGCCCTAGGAGCCAAGGGTTTCCATGCCAGACAGGTTGATGAGAGGATCCAAAAGAACTGCCAAACATGCCCTCCTCATGTCGTCCTCAGCACCCATCTTGATGGGGGGGGGGGGGGGGGCAGTTTCCTGGTCCAAGACTCTAATGCCGGACATGGGCAGCAATGCCCTAGGAGCCAAGGGTTTCCATGCCAGACAGGTTGATGAGAGGATCCAAAAGAACTGCCAAACATGCCCTCCTCATGTCGTCCTCAGCACCCATCTTGATGGGGGGGGGGGGCAGTTGCCTGGTCCAAGACTCTGATGTCTGACATGGGCAGCAATGCCCCAGGAGCCAAGGGTTTCCATGCCAGACAGGTTGATGAGAGGATCCAAAAGAACTGCCAAACATGCCCTCCTCATGTCGTCCTCAGCACCCATCTTGATGGGGGGGGGGGGGGGGCAGTTGCCTGGTCCAAGACTCTGATGCCTGACATGGGCAGCAATGCCCCAGAGGCCAAGGGTTTCCATGCCAGACAGGTTGATGAGAGGATCCAAAAGAACTGCCAAACATGCCCTCCTCATGTCGTCCTCAGCACCCATCTTGATCGTCATCAACATTTCATCCTTATTCCCCTCACTGATTCCATATGAATATGATCATATTTCTCAAGTGCGTCGTTAAACACTAATACTTATCATGTATTCATCATCCAGAAATAACATACCTATAGCTACAGTCAAATCTTCTTTTCATCCTACAATAATTAACATTTCTCATGCCATCATTGATGTCCCAGGCAACCAGTATAGAGATATTACGTACTCAATTGTTCTCTCGTCTTCCATGCATATGGGCATTTTGTCTCTTTTTTCAAACATACAATTTATTATTTACACACATTTTTATTCTCACACATTTACATTTTGTGCAAGTTCATTTTGAATAATTTATAATGAAACAATGGTATTACAAAATGTGAAACAACAGCCGGCAAAATAATATGCTTTCTATCGTACTCCCCATCGCCACACATCTTGCTAATATACATCTTTTCTCCCACTCTTAATTCTATGTAAAAATCTGTCCAAATAAGTTGTGCCCTGTTAGCAGCAACTGAGCTGGAACTGCTATGTTTCTGTCTTATCTGCTATGACATTTATGTATTTCTAGTACCATGCATGCCACAGTTTGTATTTTGTCCCTTTTATTGCTATTTTTGGCCCACTAGTTTGCATGTTAACGAAGCATGGAGGTGGTATTTGACGGCCATGTGACAGTTAGTGTGTTTGGCACTTGAATTATATCAATAATTGATGAACATTCTATAAATATTCACACGTGCCTTTTTTTTATGTATTGTAGTAGGCTACAATTTTGATAATGACTTCCACAAAATATATAATACTATTTTCTCCATGAAATACATCTGTAAGTACGTACATGAAATGCAACTGCATACGATTGCCTTACTTAATGAAAATAAATACATATTTTACCAATGCACCGGAGAATATGTAATCGTGCTACTTTATAATATTTTAAAACCTTACTCTCTCCTATTCCCTTATTCAAGCAGGCTCGATATTTGTACACCTAAACACCAATCTCTTTCCACATTAACACAACAATCCACTCTTATTTTACAAGGTCCAATATTCAGATCACATCGCCAACCACAATCTATCCCTGTATTGTACTCTAAAAGCCCCCAATACTTGGCACTAAAGCTTTTTAACAAGCTCCATAAGAATGTAAACACATCCTCCTCTATTGTCTCATATAAATACAGCTTGAAATCCTTCTTGAAATCTCCGTGCTTCTATTCGATCCAGGAGTACCTTACTGCCTAAAACCTAAATTATCTGCCACAGGTCCCCCTCCACCCCCCCCTCCCAGCTTTCACGTGTCAAGAATAGGTGGATGGAAATTAAAATAGGATGTAGCCTGTGTCCTCAGGACAAGCACTATAATTATATTTAATTCTATATCTAAATTACCGGTGGCGATATCTTAACATTTATTTCTTCTTGAAAATATTCTGTAGGGAATAACAACATTTGCTTGAAAGAAGTGTTTTTAGTTTGCATTTGAAGGAGTTAGAGTGGGTTTGAAGAGCTTTTAATATTATTGGGTAATTTGTTGTGCAGCTGTTGTGCAGTTGTATGTGTGCATTATATTTCAGCGCATGGAATAGGCTTTCCCAGCACGACCTTGTAGATAAGTTCGTGTGGAGGGAATGAGCGGGGTGTCTCGAGAAGTCGAGATCCCATTGGCAACGCGCCATAGCCGGCGCTTCATTCAATTCCAAATACATCTGACTAATATTACTACTTATAATATCAAACACATTTCTAGGAATAATTAAAAGTATGTATATGCATTTAGGAACATCTGTATAATTACAAATGAAGATTGTGGCAATTCATTCTTAAGATGGTGCTAGCGCACCAGCACACATTAACACCAGTTGCCACTGTTGCCAATATTCATAAATCTCATGATTTTGTAGCTTGCATCATCTTTAATGTTTGGTTCTATGTACTAGTGTACATAATTTCAAGTCAAGTCAATATTCAATTTCTCCTCTACATGGAACTCAACTTACGTCACTCGGTTACAATTATTACCAGTCTAAAATAAATGCTGAACTTGATTCTTAATTGCCCTACTTATAAAATTTTATGAGTGTATTCAACGTAATCATCATCATCATCATTCTCCTCAGGCCCAGCTGTAATTTTTTTCAGATATTTTATGTTTGTAGCATATACTCTTTTTGATAAAAATTTAAAAAAAAATAAAAAAATATTTTTAATTTTTTTTTTTTTTAATTTTAATTTTTATGCTATGTCCCCAATAGGAGACATTGGGATTTAGAGACATAACATTTATAACATACTCTTGAAATGCATAAGTGGTCTGGGTCAATTTAGAAAGATCACATTTGATTTTAACCATTGATTATTACATCAATGACGAATATTACATTGATGATTACATTGACGATTACTTGATGATTACATTCATGATTACTTGATGATTACATTGATGATTACAATGATGATTAGATTAGATTGATGATTAAATAAATTGTCTGGGTCTATTTCGAAAGATCACATTACATTTGAATGATTGATTGTTAGTTATATCAGTGATGATTACACTGATGATTGCAATGATTACACCGATGATTACAATGATTATTACATTGAAGATTAAATGAATTGTCTGGGTCAATTTAGAAAGATCACATTACATTTTAATAATTGATTATTAGTTATATCAATGATGATTACACTGATGATTACACTGATGATTATAATGATTACATCGATGATTATAATCATGATTACATTGACAATTTAATAAATTGTCTGGGTCAATTTAGAAAGATCACATTACATTTTAATAATTGATTATTAATTACATCAATGATGATTACACTGATGATTACACTGATGATTATAATGATTACATCGATGATTATAATCATGATTACATTGACGATGCAATACATTGTCTGGGTCAATTTAGAAAGATCACATTACATTTTAATAATTTATTATTAGTTATATCAATGATGATTGCAGTGACGATTACACTGATGATTACAATGATGACATTGATGATTACAACGACTATAGTTAGTGGAATTATCAAGTCCAATACCCATTATTTTACATTTGAGACCATACTAACTCAATAGTAATATCAAAGGTAAACGATAGGGTGAGTCCTAATGTCTCCAATAGGAGACATCAACTTAAAAAAACGAGTTGCCAAGCAACAACAATACATCCATCTCTAGCTTTAATTTTTTTACATCAATCATTATTTTATGTAAACATTCTGATTTTTTATTATTTATAAACATTAATTATCTGTGTAATAATCATATCTTACCGTTTTGGTAATTGCGAATTTTCATTTTTGCCCTTTCATCCACTTCAAAACATAGCCATGAACTCGAAAACGCTTCAAAAAAATTCCGACCGGGTTTTTAGTGTGCTGCTATCTAGTACCAATGCGTACAACTTCGTGGAACTGATTGTTGGCCTCGGTGGCTCCGCCAATAAATACAGAATGCGCACGCGATTTGTGTCTCCTATAGGCGACGCTAGGCCTGAGGAGGATTTATTATCCATCGCCGTTTCTTGCTTCTGGCAGGGTCAGCTTGGGTTTCACAACCAAATTTTTCCACCTCTTTCTATCTTCCCACAATCGTGCTTCCTCTACTCACTCCCAGTTCTCTCCTCTCTTCTGTAGGTCTTCAGCAATCTCTTCCTTGGTCTTCCCCGTCTTCTTCTTCCTTCGATCCTTTGTTCATATATTCTCCTGGGCATCCTCTCTTCCGTCATCCGTTTCATGTGTCCAAACCATCTCAGCCTTGTCCTTCCCATTCTGTCCCCTAGCTTCTCCACACCAAGCATTTCTCTAATGTTTGTGTTTCTAATTCTGTCTCTTCTTGTCTTTCCCACCGTGCTCCTCAGGAATCTCATCTCCGCCGCCTGTATTTGACTTTCTTCTCTATCCCCCATATTCCAGGTTTCTGCCGCATATGTGATGATCGGTATGAAATAGGTCTTGTACAGTGTCGCCTTGACCTGTATCGGTATTTCCCTGTCCCACACCAGACCTTTTACGTAATATCACAAAGAAATACGAATTAAACATTTTTGTTGTTATATATACAGATTCACATTGGGCGCGACGTATGGGTGCCCACCGCAAGGTACCAGCAAGCCCTGAGATTAGCAGGAACCAACCGGCCACACAGATTCTTGAAGGAACTTGCCGTGGCTGTGTTTGGCTACAAGATCTTACAAGAAAGTTCGGTTACTGGGCGTCAAAACCCACGTAACTTAGACAAAGCACCAAAGCCGTATTTAAACAAAACGAAGCTTGATGCTATATCTGGTAACCATTTATAATTTTTTCTTTTTTGCGTGTGTGTTGTGTGAGTGTGTGTGAGTGTGTGTGGTTTATTATTATTAGTATGTATTACCATTGATTAAACAGGTGATAATACCACTCTGCTCCGGTCACCAACAACACAACCAGCGTAAACCGAATAGTGTTTGACACGTGGTTCAATTTCAAAGTTTATTTATTGTATGGAATGTATATTTGAGAAAACGGAACACTGTCGTTGCACTCCCTCTGTCCATGAAAGTTTTTTGTAAAAGTTTTGCAGTAATTTCTTAATTTTTCACAGAGATTGAATTCCTGCATTGCTACCTTATGTCTTATGTTTAACCTTAACTTATGTTTAATCATTGTGCTGGATGTAATCTTGAGACTGTTGGCCAAGAGTCAACATGTTGCATTGTTTCATTAGTCTTATTGTATTATCATATTCTATTATAAGTATGTTGATTTGAGTTTCGACAATGGCTGTAAGTTCTTTAGTTTTACATTTATTATTGAGCATGGCCTGTATTGAAAGCTAGCCATGCTCTTAAATATACATTGTCATGAGATTTTATTAACCAAGTATGTATGTATTGCACTGCTCTTATTGTTCTATTATATTGTGCATGTAGAATGTAGTAAATTCATTGTAATATATTTTTAATGCATGCAATGCTTATTGGATTTCTTTTCCCTGTTTCATAAATCATTTAGCTATCGTAAATGTAACCTTAAAGTATTATGTTGATTAAAGTAAAGTGTACTGTACACATGCCACACATGCCAGTGTTGCATATTTCTCTCCTTTAGCCCCCCTGTTTCATAAGAATCCCATCTGTGAATGTCCTTGTGTTATTCTCCTTAAAGCCTATAGGCCATCGTCTGGTGGAAGAATTGCGGTGTGTTATGGGCCTTTGAAGCAAAGTACGTGTTTCTCTTTACTGCTTTGTATCGCAATAAAAGCCTCGCAAGCTGAGTCGTTGACTGTGTCCTGCCCTAGACAAGGGTGGACAATTCAAGGAGTATTATTGGAGTATTCAATCTTCCAAACTGCTTAATTGCTACAAATAATTTTTCTATTAGGAGAGACTGTAGGACTAGCTTAAGGAGTAAATATAATATTACTGTATTGAAATCACTATTTACATTTCGGGTAAGTTTTCTTAATAAACATTTAAAATATACGTATGTTTTAATGTAAATACATTCGTTTAGGGTTGGTATACGTCCCAAAATATCGGGATTGTCCTGGAAATGCATGAATGTCTCAGTTTCCAAAGCCTATGACGTCCTTGCATGTCAGCTGTGACAACTATATCAGCTGTTACTGACGTCCTGGCATGTCAGCTGTGACAACTACATCAGCTGTCACTGACGTCCTTGCATGTCAGCTGTGACAACTACATCAGCTGTCACTGACGTCCTTGTATGTCAGCTGTGACAACTACATCAGCTGTCACTGACGTCCTTGTATGTCAGCTGTGACAACTACATCAGCTGTCACTGACGTCCTTGCATGTCAGCTGTGACAACTACATCAGCTGTCACTGACGTCCTTGCATGTCAGCTGTGACAACTACATCAGCTGTCACTGACGTCCCTGCATGTCAGCTGTGACAACTACATCAGCTGTCACTGGCGTCCTTGCATGTCAGCTGTGACAACTACATCAGCTGTCACTGACGTCCTTGCATGTCAGCTGTGACAACTACATCAGCTGTCACTGACGTCCTTGCATGTCAGCTGTGACAACTACATCAGCTGTCACTGACGTCCTTGCATGTCAGCTGTGACAACTACATCAGCTGTCACTGACGTCCTTGCATGTTAGCTGTGACAACTACATCAGCTGTCACTGACGTCCCTGCATGTCAGCTGTGACAACTACATCAGCTGTCACTGACGTCCTTGCATGTCAGCTGTGACAACTACATCAGCTGTCACTGACGTCCTTGCATGTTAGCTGTGACAACTACATCAGCTGTCACTGACGTCCTTGCATGTCAGCTGTGACAACTACATCAGCTGTCACTGACGTCCCTGCATGTCAGCTGTGACAACTACATCAGCTGTCACTGGCGTCCTTGCATGTCAGCTGTGACAACTACATCAGCTGTCACTGACGTCCCTGCATGTCAGCTGTGACAACTACATCAGCTGTCACTGACGTCCTTGCATGTCAGCTGTGACAGCTACATCAGCTGTCACTGACGTCCATGCATGTCAGCTGTGACAACTACATCAGCTATCACTGACGTCCTTGCATGTCAGCTGTGACAACTACATCAGCTGTCACTGACGTCCTGGCATGTCAGCTGTGACAGCTACATCAGCTATCACTGACGTCCTTGCATGTCAGCTGTGACAACTACATCAGCTGTCACCGATGTCCTTGCATGTCAGCTGTGACAACTACATCAGCTGTCACTGACGTCCTGGCATGTCAGCTGTGACAACTACATCAGCTGTCACTGACGTCCTTGCATGTCAGCTGTGACAACTACATCAGCTTTCACTGACGTCCTTGCATGTCAGCTGTGACAACTACATCAGCTGTCACTGACGTCCTGGCATGTCAGCTGTGACAACTACATCAGCTGTCACTGACGTCCTGGCATGTCAGCTGTGACAACTACATCAGCTGTCACTGACGTCCTGGCATGTCAGCTGTGACAACTACACCAGCTGTCACTGACGTCCTGGCATGTCAGCTGTGACAACTACATCAGCTGTCACTGACGTCCTGGCATGTCAGCTGTGACAACTACACCAGCTGTCACTGACGTCCTTGCATGTCAGCTGTGACAACTACATCAGCTGTCACTGACGTCCTGGCATGTCAGCTGTGACAACTACACCAGCTGTCACTGACGTCCTTGCATGTCAGCTGTGACAACTACATCAGCTGTCACTGACGTCCTGGCATGTCAGCTGTGACAACTACATCAGCTGTCACTGACGTCCTGGCATGTCAGCTGTGACAACTACATCAGCTGTCACTGACGTCCTGGCATGTCAGCTGTGACAACTTTATCAGCTGTCACTGATGTCCTTGCATGTCAGCTGTGACAACTACATCAGCTGTCACTGACGTCCTGGCATGTCAGCTGTGACAACTACACCAGCTGTCACTGACGTCCTTGCATGTCAGCTGTGACAACTACATCAGCTGTCACTGGCGTCCTTGCATGTCAGCTGTGACAACTACATCAGCTGTCACTGACGTCCCTGCATGTCAGCTGTGACAACTACATCAGCTGTCACTGACGTCCTTGCATGTCAGCTGTGACAGCTACATCAGCTGTCACTGACGTCCATGCATGTCAGCTGTGACAACTACATCAGCTATCACTGACGTCCTTGCATGTCAGCTGTGACAACTACATCAGCTGTCACTGACGTCCTGGCATGTCAGCTGTGACAGCTACATCAGCTATCACTGACGTCCTTGCATGTCAGCTGTGACAACTACATCAGCTGTCACCGATGTCCTTGCATGTCAGCTGTGACAACTACATCAGCTGTCACTGACGTCCTGGCATGTCAGCTGTGACAACTACATCAGCTGTCACTGACGTCCTTGCATGTCAGCTGTGACAACTACATCAGCTTTCACTGACGTCCTTGCATGTCAGCTGTGACAACTACATCAGCTGTCACTGACGTCCTGGCATGTCAGCTGTGACAACTACATCAGCTGTCACTGACGTGCTGGCATGTCAGCTGTGACAACTACATCAGCTGTCACTGACGTCCTGGCATGTCAGCTGTGACAACTACACCAGCTGTCACTGACGTCCTTGCATGTCAGCTGTGACAACTAAATCAGCTGTCACTGACGTCCTGGCATGTCAGCTGTGACAACTACACCAGCTGTCACTGACGTCCTTGCATGTCAGCTGTGACAACTACATCAGCTGTCACTGACGTCCTGGCATGTCAGCTGTGACAACTACATCAGCTGTCACTGACGTCCTGGCATGTCAGCTGTGACAACTACATCAGCTGTCACTGACGTCCTGGCATGTCAGCTGTGACAACTTTATCAGCTGTCACTGATGTCCTTGCATGTCAGCTGTGACAACTACATCAGCTGTCACTGACGTCCTGGCATGTCAGCTGTGACAACTACACCAGCTGTCACTGACGTCCTTGCATGTCAGCTGTGACAACTACATCAGCTGTCACTGAAGTCCTTGCATGTCAGCTGTGACAACTACATCAGCTGACACTGACGTCCTGGCATGTCAGCTGTGACAACTACATCAGCTGTCACTGACGTCCCTGCATGTCAGCTGTGACAACTACATCAGCTGTCACTGACGTCCTGGCATGTCAGCTGTGACAACTACACCAGCTGTCACTGACGTCCTTGCGTGTCAGCTGTGACAACTACATCAGCTGTCACTGACGTCCTTGCATGTCAGCTGTGACAACTACATCAGCTGACACTGACGTCCTGGCATGTCAGCTGTGACAACTACATCAGCTGTCACTGACGTCCTGGCATGTCAGCTGTGACAACTACATCAGCTGTCACTGACGTCCTGGCATGTCAGCTGTGACAACTACATCAGCTGTCACTGACGTCCTTGCATGTCAGCTGTGACAACTACATCAGCTGTCACTGACGTCCTTGCATGTCAGCTGTGACAACTACATCAGCTGTCACTGACGTCCTGGCATGTCAGCTGTGACAACTACACCAGCTGTCACCGACGTCCTGGCATGTCAGCTGTGACAACTACACCAGCTGTCACCGACATCCTTGCATGTCAGCTGTGACAACTACATCAGCTGTCACTGACGTCCTTGCATGTCAGCTGTGACAACTACATCAGCTGTCACTGATGTTCCAGCCACTTTCGATCAGATGGAAGTCGTCTCACGTCTGCACATCATCTGTACTCCGCTACTCCCACACAAGTGCGATCCATACCTGCGGGTGTGTACGGTGTCAATTAACGTAAATATTGCAGGCTGTACGCAAGTGCACGCAGGTCGCTCCTGATTGGCCCAAAACCGCCGTCGCGCACCGTCCCGCAGAACAACGCAATGTCATGAATAAAGGTTGCATTTGAATATGCCTACAATAGGAAACAGTGTAGTGCAGCCTGCAGACAGTAATGTTGGAGAAAAGAAAAACTGATTACCAACAAAATTAGGGAGCATGTTATACAGTCTTGTCAGGCTATTTATACAAACACTGATTTATACTGAAACAAATTATTGTATAATGATCATTTAATAGCTGTAGCATATTATGTAAGCATAAAGTTGGTCACAAAATAGTGCAGATAATATGTTGAAATTAAATATTAGTTTACAGTAGAAATCTGCTGTATCTACCATGATATGTTGGCGGGTTTTTGTTCCAAATCTTCCTTAATACCGACAAAAATTATTGTATAACGATCATTTAATAGCATATTATTATATTAGCATAGTATTGGTGAAGAAATAGTACAGACAGATAATATAGTGAAATAAAAAATTGGTTTGTAGTAGACAATTGTTGCTTTGTTGGCCACGTAATGATCCAAATGCTGCTTCATATGCTGTTAAATAATCGCTATACAATAATTGTTCTCGGTATGAAGGAGCATTTGGAACAAAAATCCGACAGCACAGCATGATAGATACAAGAATTGTCTACTGTAAACCAACCTTTAGTTTCAACATATTATCTCTGCACTATTTTGTGACGAAGAGTATGGTAACATGTGGTTTAAATGATCGCTATAAAATAGTTTGTTTCGGGATAAAGCTATATAGTATAAATAATAAGACGGCATAACAGGCTGCCTAATTTTGCACGATAATCAGTTTTTCTTTTCTCCAACATTATCTGTCTACACTACACTGTAACTGGATCCTGTTGTAGGTGTATGATAATGCAATCTTTGAAATAGCATAAATTAAAAATATCTGTTCCCTCGTTACGTTTGAAATTGGAGCCATTTGAGTACAGCCTGCTATATTTTCGTAAATTGACACCGTCTTAGACCATCTATCGTACACACCCGCAGGTATGGATCGCTCTTGTGTGGGAGTAGCGGAGCGGAGTACAGATGATGTGCAGACGACTTCCATCTCATGTCATCTGTTGCAAGTGCATTTCTCGTCTGATTGAGACGCTCTTGCTGGTTTGGACTTGGTTGGATGAAGATTTGTCCGGGTTTTATGCCGTAAGTTGTTTCGTAAGTGTTCAGGTAATAGTAACATCCGAATGTGACAACTCTTGCGATAGATTAATAACGCTAGGCCTAGGCCTAGTTTGTCACGCGTGTTGGTTGGGCGTCCTAGGCCTAAGCTGTAAGGAATAATATCAATGGCCTAGGCGTAGGCTAAGCTACCTAGGCCTAGACACACGACGTGCAAAACCGTAGACCTAGGCCCTAACAATTTCAAACCCAGCTGCCCTGGGCCTAGGCCTAGGACTGCCTAGACTTCTGGTGCAGCTAAAGGCCCGATGTACAAAGGCTTACGGCCTAGGCCTCCGCTTTTGTACATCCAGTCTGTGGCTAGGCCTAGTAGGGTCTAGCTTACTAGGGCCTAGCCTATGTAGAGGCAACGGACTCGGAAGTACAAAGGTGAAGGCTTGCCCCCTTGGCTTAGGGCATAGGCCTAGCCTAGCCACAAGCTGTACGTACAAATATCTAGGGTTAAGAGTAAATACCTAAAGCGCCCGTTACTGTAGAACTTGTGGGCTGACGGGTCACACGCATCAGGCGCGTTGACCAATCAGATTGCAAGTTTGCCGCTTCAGCTGCGGTGCAGTGCATGCAAAACGAATCCATGCAACAATGCAAAACGTGTTTATTTCCAGTGTTTTGATCAACGACGGAATCCATAAAGGTAATTGTTTAGTATCACTGATCGCGTTTCGTACTCACTTTTTTTCTGTATTCCTTTGCGACATTGATCATATGCGCAGTACATAATTGTTATTTCATGATTTATCTGTAAGCTCTAGTTATTTTCAATACAAATAGTCTCTTCTTTCATATTAAATTATCGTTTTGAAGTTGCATCGATTTGACAACACAAACACGTTAAATATGGCAATATGGCGGACGTGCGAGGGCGCAGCTGTTCGGAGCACACATAAAGTGTGGTCTACCAACGTAAGTACATGAAAAAACCCTACCTCTTGCGCCCGAAAGTGACTTTGCCCGAGGTTAGGGGGTGGTTTTGGATAGTTTGCCAAAGGTTAGGGGAGGGTTTTGGATGTACGTGCAAACTAGGCCCCTACGATTAAATACCCCTTCTTCAAATTATGCAATTATGCAGATTTGCGCCCGAAAGTGACTTTGCCCGAGGTTAGGGGGTGGTTTTGGATAGTTTGCCATTGGCAGCACTGCACCGGACACAAGCAGGAAACAAGGAAGAAGACGTCAACTTTTCATATAAAAACTTCAAACAATCATTTATTACTCTTAAAAACTAACTACAATATTATAATAAGCATCAAAAGAAAGACAATTAAACATTGTTCAGTAAAAATAACACTTTAAACAAGACTTGGGCGTTTTTCATTGGAAAAAGTGAGTAAGAAGCGCGATCAGTGATACTAAACAAATACCTCCATAAAACCTATACAAAACAAACCACACTAATTTCTTCCACATTTCGAGGTAAGCAACAGCTGCAATTTGTCTCTGCCATATAGCGATATTGTATTTGTAAACGGATTGCCTAAGTGTTCCATCACAGATACATTGAGCATTCCATCACAGATACATTGAGCATATGAATATTTTATTACATTTGTCAAAGGTGCAGTTACGCACGTCAGATGTGTTTACAGTAGCGCAATCTTTCGAAGCCTAGTGAAACCCGCAAAACAACATAATAAAATATGTCACAACACGTTCGTAATCTTTAATGTATCTGTGATGAGTGACTAATCAAGCCGTTTACATATACATATTCGTTAGGCGTGCTTTGCTGAGACAAATTGCAGCTCTTGTTTAATGCCTACATCAAAACGTTGATGAAAGAAATGTGGTTTGTAGGTTAGATTCTGTTGTCGATCAATACACAGGAAATAAACGTTTTGCATTGTTGCATGGGTTTGTTTTGTGTGCACCACGGCTGAAGCGGCAAACTCACAATCTAAATTGGTCGACGCGCCTGAAGCGTCTTAACGCGTTGCCCCAAATACTCTATAACGGAAGCTTAAGTCTGGGTCCAGTCATAGCTTATACCAAGGGCCAAGGCCTATACATTCTTTTTTATATTTTAGGACATTCGATTGTTGTCCGTATTACGCTTGGCAGTTAGGCCTAGCTCTAGGCCAATTCAATTAGCTATGGTAAGCCTACATTGGAACTGACTTTGGGATTGGTCTTTTTACTAGGCTAACTTTTAGTGTTACCCATTCCCATTCATATAGATTACAAAACTGATTACTGTTTTGAATGAACACATTCTTTGGGAAAAAAAGCTTTGAAGCTAGTCTCAGACATGCCCCTATGTAGGCTTCGTTTTATAGAAGTTGAGAGGGCCTACTGTTTCCAAGTTTGTAGCCACTTCTCTAATGTTTTCAGACTGAGCCAAACTCCAAAGCAAATTGATCGAGGAAATATTATTCCATATGCTCCTTTAAGAAATTATTTTTCAAGGTGATTTTGGTAAAGCCGAATTAAATAGGCCTGCTTGCAAGGGGTTATATGACAATATATAATGAACATTTAAATTTAAGCCACATGTTTGATAAGTGGCTAGCGAATGCCACAAGTGGTGCAAATTTATTTGCAATCACACGCTAGCATTGTTTTTACATTTGCATTGCATAATTTATCTTAATTTATCAATTAAAAGTAGGTAGGCCTACATGAACAAAATCTTTTTTTAGTCTTTGCCTTGGGTTTTGCTTAGGCCTAAAGCGGAATACATTATTCAGCAATGTCGAAAAGAGTCGAGGGGAGACTTGGAGATGTTTCGTCCAACTCTCGGTCTTGATCACTCAGCGTGAGTAGGAAATCTAAACTAAACTTATACCTATGGTGAATTTACATTTCATTTATATAGGGCCTACTAGAAGGATATAGGCCTACACCACATTCTCTAACATTGATATTATTGTACTCATCACTAATCTAGCTATTTCCACTGCCGAGAGCTACTCACTGGATGAGGAGAGCTATTGCAGTCTCGTACTTCGTTAGGCGGGGACCAAGCGCAAGTGCGAAGCTCTGCAAGCCAGCGAGCGTGGGGTTTACAGTTACAGTTACACTGACGTCAATAACGTTCAGCGAGAAAACTACTGTAATCGCTGCCGTGCGCAACCGGGATTTAAAAAAAAAATTCTGTGTGTGTGCCCATCGTTCTAAAACATGAACATCTTTGACATATCAAATGTTTTCACAAGGTTAGATACTAAATTCTTGTACACTAACTAGGGATGTCAATAGTACCCAGAATTTTTCGGACCGGGTCCTGGTCCCCGGGTTACCGGGGTAGAGAATTTGGGAATTGCTTAGAAATAAGTAAACGGTGACTTTGGAGCCGTCCTAGCAACGAAGCACTCAATAAATTCAAAGTGGTTTTGAATCGGCCTTGTTGATTCTGGCATTTGTCCGCAGGTGTTTTCACTGTTCAATCACTGATTCATATGTTTCGTATTGAAATATAGATCTTTGATTGGTTATCGCTCACTCGTCGATGGTGTTCGAAGTCTACAGGGTTGGTTTAGTCACTTTAAATTAAAGTCCCCCACTGCAAATCAGTTTAGTTACTGAGTGGGTAGACTCTAAATGTGAATTTATTTATAATTTATTTATTTATTTAACGGATTATTTACCATGTGGACAAATGACTGGCATAGTTACGAAAAAGTGTGTTATGAAATTCTCCACTGGGGCCATTTTGAAGATTGGTGGGAGTGTGGAACTCAATACAGGAGTACACTACCTTCCCATATGCATCTTCATTAATGTTCACCCCCAGTAAACAGATAATTATGGTAGTTATAAAATAATGTGATGGAAATGTGACGACAGCTGGTATTATTTTTCAGGTGTTGGCGCGCTGCGTTGCTGAACTAGATTCTCCGGCCAGATACGATAATCGTCCCCAAGATCGCGCAAGTATCGCGTGGGGCGTTCCACGTAAGTCACAATACAGTACGTAACTACATTTAACCAATAGGCCTACATTTGTATGTCACCTGCCTTGTCACTGTAATCGCCGCATAGATTACCCAGCTATTTCTACTTTAGGTGTTCATAAGATGCTTCCCAACGTTATCAACAACAGTCATTGTTGACAATGTCTTGCTGAGCAGAAATAGTTTGTTTTAGTTCTGTCTTCCTATCGGATAGGTAGGAAATTGTTTACTCAAATGCAAGTGGCAAATGTACATAAGCTAGACTGTAGTCTAAGGTAGGTATTAACGTAATATTATCGTTAGCAGTAGGCCTACATTGGAGTTTTTGATCGGTAGTTTAAATACAAAAGTCCGGCCCGTGTGGGGTGAGTAGTCTGGCCTGCATAGAGTAGTCTGGCCTGCATAGAGTAGTCCGGCCCGCATAGAGTAGTCTGGCCTGCATAGAGTAGTCTGGCCTGCATAGAGTAGTCTGGCCCGCATAGAGTAGTCCGGCCCGCATAGAGTAGTCCGGCCTGCATAGAGTAGTCCGGCCCGCATAGAGTAGTCCGGCCCGCATAGAGTAGTCCGGCCCGCATAGAGTAGTCCGGCCCACATAGAGTAGTCCGGCCCGCATAGAGTAGTCCGGCCCGCATAGAGTAGTCCGGCCCGCATAGAGTAGTCCGGCCCGCATAGAGTAGTCCGGCCCGCATAGAGTAGTCCGGCCCACATAGAGTAGTCCGGCCCGCATAGAGTAGTCCGGCCCGCATAGAGAGTAGTCCAGCGCGCATAGAGTAGTCCGGCCCACATAGAGTAGTCCGGCCCGCATAGAGTAGTCCGGCCCGCATAGAGAAGTCCGGCCCGCATAGAGTAGTCCGGCCCGCATAGAGTAGTCCGGCCCGCATAGAGTAGTTCGGCCCGCATAGAGTAGTCCGGCCCGCATAGAGTAGTCCGGCCCGCATAGAGTAGTCCGGCCCGCATAGAGTAGTCCGGCTCACTTAGAGTAGTCCAGCCCGCATAGAGTAGTCTGGCCCGCATAGAGTAGTCTAGCCCGCATAGAGTAGTCCGGCCCGCATAGAGTAGTCAGGCCTAAATAGAGTAGTCTGGCCTGCATAGAGTAGTCTGGCCTGCATAGAGTAGTCCAGCCCGCATAGAGTAGTCTGGCCCGCATAGAGTAGTCCGGCCCGCATAGAGTAGTCTGGCCCGCATAGAGTAGTCTGGCCTGCATAGAGTAGTCCGGCCTGCGTAGAGTAGTCCGGCCCGCATAGAGTAGTCCGGCCCGCATAGAGTAGTCCAGCCTGCATAGAGTAGTCCGGTCCGCATAGAGTAGTCTTGCCTTGCATGGAGTAGTTTAGCCTGCATAGAGTAGTCCAGCCTGCATAGAGTAGTCCGGTCCGCATAGAGTAGTCTTGCCTTGCATGGAGTAGTTTAGCCTGCATAGAGTAGTCCGGTCCGCGTAGAGTAGTCCAGCCTGCATAGAGTAGTCCGGTCCGCATAGAGTAGTCTTGCCTTGCATGGAGTAGTCCAGCCTGCATAGAGTAGTCCAGCCGGCATGGAGTAGTCCAGCCTGCATAGAGTAGTCCGGTCCGCGTAGAGTAGTCCAGCCGGCATGGAGTAGTCCAGCCTGCATAGAGTAGTCCGGTCCGCGTAGAGTAGTCCAGCCTGCATAGAGTAGTCCGGTCCGCATAGAGTAGTCTTGCCTGCATAGAGTAGTCCGGTCCGCGTAGAGTAGTGCAGCCTGCATAGAGTAGTCCGGTCCGCATAGAGTAGTCTTGCCTTGCATGGAGTAGTCCAGCCCGCATAGAGTAGTCCGGCCTGCATAGAGTAGTCCAGCCTGCATAGAGTAGTCCGGCCCGCATAGAGTAGTCTGGCCTGCATAGAGTAGTCCAGCCTGCATAGAGTAGTCTGGCCCGCATAGAGTAGTCCGGCCTGCATAGAGTAGTCTGGTCCGCGTAGAGTAGTCCGGCCTGCATAGAGTAGTCTGGTCCGAGTAGAGTAGTCTGGCTCGCATAGAGTAGTCTGGCCTGCGTAGAGTAGTCCGGCCTGCATAGAGTAGTCAGGTCCGCGTAGAGTAGTCCGGCCTGCATAGAGTAGTCAGGTCCGAGTAGAGTAGTCCGGCCTGCATAGAGTAGTCCGGTCCGCGTAGAGTAGTCCGGCCTGCATAGAGTAGTCTGGTCCGAGTAGAGTTATCCGCCCTGCATAGAGTAGTCTGGCCTGCATAGAGTAGTCTGGCCCGCATAGAGTAGTCCGGCCTGCATAGAGTAGTCCAGCCCGCATAGAGTAATCCGCCCTGCACGAGTAGTCTGGCCTGCATAGAGTAGTCCGGCCCGCATAGAGTTGTTCGCCTTGCATAGAGTTGTTCGCCCTGCATAGAGTAATCCGCCCTGCATAGAGTAGTCTGGCCTGCATAGAGTAGTCCAGCCTGCATAGAGTAGTCCAGCCCGCATAGAGTAGTCCGGCCCGCATAGAGTAGTCCGGCCCGCATAGAGTAGTTCGACTAGCATTGAGTAGTCCGACTAGCATGGAGTAGTCCTGTGGTTCGTATTCCTTGCCAAATACTACAAAAATTAACTTTCTGCTTTAACAGTTGAACTAGCTTTTAGGGGCCAATTTACACTTCAGTTGGGCCTGGGCCGAGCGCGGGCTTTGATTAGCTTGGGCTCGGGCCGGGCTACTATATTTAGGCCTGTGCAGACCTTGACAACGTATACTGGTACAAAGTACATACCAAGATCTATGCCACTAGGCTTAAGCTTAGACCACCTATTATGCATATAGCCATGCCCATTCTGGATTCCCATACTATACCCTAAACTAAGCTATATCTAGGCCCGCGTAAGCACCATACCCTTGAGCTAGATATAAAGGTCTCGCAAAACAACTTCGGTAATGCTTCCATCATCAATCAATGGCGTGTTTACGGTCTCGGCCAACCCGAGCAGGTATCTGAATTAGCCACGGTCGCTGGTTGGCTGCCGCTCACCCACTTGTGACGGAAGCATTACCGAAGATGTTGTACGATGAGTATAGACCCATTAAGCCCTAATGGGAATACACTAGATTCTAGGCCCATATGTTCTAGGTATCAACAGGGAATCAAACATTTTTTCATTGTAACAAGGATGAATTCTTTAGGCCATACTAATTTATAGAAATGCGTTTAACTTATTTTATCCCCCCCCCCCCCCCCCCCCAACAGCAAAAGGGAATAAAATAATATTTCATTATAAAAACCTGATTCATAATAGGCCAACTTTTAGGTGACTTCGTGTGTTAATTTTATTTTATTCCCCCCCCCCTCCAACAACAACAACACCAGGGAATAAAATAAAAATTCATTATAACAGTCCTGAATCATGTAGGCCATAAGCATTTAGAAAGGCTTAGTTGTGCATTTAACAGTTAACTTATTACAGCACCATTAGACAGCACCAGACAGCAGACACCAGACACCAGACAGCACCATTCGACAGTAGTAAATGTGGTATTAATATTATCCGTGTTTTAGTAGCACCGCAGTGATTTGTTTACACAAATACAAATCTCGCGTGGCTTACATATAGTATGAATGAATGTAATAATATCTCTACAGCGTTATTAAGCAAGCCATACGCATTATCTAGATGATTAGGCCTACTTATCAATCAGGAATATGACTTTGTTCGTAACCAATCAGCCATTGTAGGGCTACGCCAGCTTTGTGTACACGTAATTTGTGATTTAATATTGTCACATTTGTATTTTATGTGGCCGTCAAACTGGGTGGTATGACAAATTTTGTTTATTATCCACCCATTCAGGTAGGCTACAAGAAGTAACTTTCAGTGGGGGACGTAATTTCATTTATGTGCTTTGTTGCAATGCATGTATATTACTAGCTACGTATGGGCCAGTGCATTTAGTCCCCAAGCTAATAATACACACCGTATTATACAGTTTACAGATGTCATAGAGTTACAATAATTTGTAATTATAGAATATGTCCATATAGAAATCTATGGGACCTTATTCTTTCCTGCCTCACACAAAACACGGTTAAAATAATTGGTAATGCATTGAAACAATATTGTGAGTTGGCCGTTACGCAGTTTCGAGATTCTAACATTTTACCAACAGGAAGACCGGCACTAATACAAATACCACTCAAGGCCAGCCGTCGTCTTGATTAATTCATTAAACAGCGGTATTGTGTTATTCTCGGCATTGATGTTTTGTTGAGCGTCTATTTCCTAAGACCGGTGGGAAACTCCTCCGCACTGGCTCGCAAATACGCGGCCCCCCGAATCCCACCCGTTGGCAACGAGACTAACTGGGGACATTCGACAACAATAATGTCTGTCCTTGCGAGGTTACTGCTGCTCTGGGGTCATAGTGTGTATTGTCAATTAATTGGTTGTGTATACTTTGATGGAGAGGCCAAAGTGGCTGAGTTAATCACCAGAACATGTTTATCTTGTTAAATAAATAAATATATTGTTGATTTTTATGTTCAGATGGCGTCGTCTATGTCCATTTGCTGATAGATAAATAAAGGACATGTTTTAACAATGAGACAAATACTGCTTGGCCTCACACATGTCTAGATATTTACTTATTAATAATAGCAAATATCAATTTTAGTTCTAGTTTCCAGTAAGCCTACTTAGTCATGTTTTGTTATGTCTTGATATTTTAAAGTTTTATATTTTCAGTTTCTTGTATGAAATCATGTTAGGCCTAGTTTGTTCGTATGACGTTGATTACAGTGAAATCCAGATGTATCGTTTTTCTGGAATCTGTGCCAAAAAAACTGATAAATACGTACATGAAAACAGTAAAAGCGATAATGTGCATGTCCAAACTAAAAAAGAATAAAGTATGCCTATTGGTATATTGTACAATTTGCATTGAAGTGGGCAAGGAAATACAATATTTTGATGCCATACTGAATGTAATAAAATATGATTGGACTGAATGTTGGCGGATGAGTAGGCCTATACTTGCCCATTATTGACCAATGGACACACAGGATCTGTTTTGATTGACTTGTATTGTTGTTGCAGATAGTTGTCTTCCGAGATATACCCTTGTCACAGCAGATCCCGCTAGGAAGCCGGAGACGAGGTATGTAGGGCCTACAGGTCCAAGACAACCTACTAACCTTCTCTTGCATTCATTGTGATAAGTTAAGTGTAAACTCGCCCCAAGACTACCTTACACATGCTTTCGTCTCGGGCGAGCAGCTCGTAGACAACCAGCGAACCGCCCGAGACAAGCCCACGCAAATACCAATCACTGATCGACTACGAGTGGGGGCGGATTCCTCGCCTGTGATAAATGCATGAGAAAGGTTTCTGTACAGCCACCAGAGTGGAATTGATTTAAATCAGATTTAAATCAAATGATTCTTTTAATAAAAATCATTGATTTAAATCGACAAGAAAACTTACCAGCATAACTAGGCATATATCTCATTTTCAATTTCCCTCAAAGACCATATTCCCATATTATATGAAAAATCAAAACTTATTTGTTTATTTCCTGTCAATTAGTATTGTTTGTTGACAATTGCAATTTACCAGTTGATTCTTCCTTTTGTGAAACACTTCTTATTGCTGATTTAGATCAATTAAAATCTGATTTAAATCGAAAAAAATAAAAAAAATCATCAAAATCAAGAAATCGATTTAAATCAAGAAAATCTGGATTTAATAAAAAAAATCATGATTTTTTATTTTTTTAATAAAAATAAAAAAAATCATCCACCCTGACAGCCACGTTATATGTCGTACGCCATGGCTAGTTCATCACGGAAAAGAAAGCTTCTTATTATTTGAAAAAATTACAGGTCCTGATTTTTGCGGAGATTACCGTCCAAGAAACTGGGTTGCCTCAATAGATAATTAGGCCTACCATGATTGGGCTGGATGCAGATAGGTTCATTGAATTCCAGCTTCATTATAATTTAACACAGCGCAAGCAACTACGCCGTTCACGCGTGTGTAACTGCTGCGAATACAATTCCAATTTATGGGTAGGCGTAACAAGTGCACAGACTGCGTTGCGACCTTGCGAGCTATCCGGCCAACGGTCACTGAATATTGAATACACACAACTTTCAACAACGCAAATTTCTAAGTTGTTTGAAACGCTACTTGACTGCTTTGGAATCAATTAACGTTTTCCCAATAAAAATAAGTGCACTGGTTTCTAGAGAGGTTATCGGTTAATTCTAGCAGGCAGAGCTCAGTGGCCGGAACGCTTGAAGCACTGCAGTGTAGTCGTTTGTTGTATGCCTCCCCATAAGACCCCCCCCCTCTCCCCCGCCTATTGGACATTATCTAGATAGGCCTATATTATATAAATAATCACCTAGATAACTATTCATATTATCATCTTTATTAACAAATCACAGGTTATCTGTTATCTAATCTAAGATAATATTTCTGGTTATCTGTTATGTTGGTTGATACCCCCATAAATATAAACATGATCTTGGCTTTGCTTAAAACCCATAAGGAAACTCGGAACAGATTACGGTAACCAGAAGTTGCCGTATCAGACTGTAACTTCGAAATCTGTTTTTACATGAAATGGAAATCTGTAGTGAATATTCCATATATTTTGTCCATCCTACTTGTGTCAGAGGGTGATTATTGAATTAACCATTTATCCATATAAGACTATTATTGTTTAGTCGGGTCAGTGTTCTTAAAGTTCTAACAAGGTTTTGCAATCAGTCATTACTACTTACACATTAATTGCAATGTCAATCAATTAATAATTCAATTTAGGCTACTTGGTACCGGTACTTGTATATCGGATCAGTAGGCAAATATATTACAAGTTTAATTCAGACCAATGGAAATGAGGTGAGGCTACATTTTCAGCTACTGTCTAACTAGTGTATTTTATATAGCCCTACATGTTTATGAAAAAGTAGGCCTAACTTCTTAACTCAAGTGATAATATAATACATTCACTTCGTAGGCAATGACATGATTATTGGTCATATTAATATTTAATAGGCCTACATTGAAACTAATCCAATATGTCCACAACACTTTGATAATTGCAATTACTCTATAGTGATCTGGTTATCTGAAATCATCTGGATAATTTTCTTTTTCATTGATAGTATTTATATCTAAGTGACACTGTCAGGTGATTATCTTACCGTTATCTACCTGGCTCAACACTGCCCCCATAATAGGTGTTCATTTTGTTTTATTATACGATGAGATGTATGTACGCAAAACCGCCCCTGATGATCGTTAGTAGAGGAGCAAAAGGTAACATTTAAGTTCTCGTGCGCCTTTCGTGGAAGAGTATTGCGGTAAACGGTATTCTGTTACGGCATACCATACGAGTATTTTGCACCTACCTGGCACATCCTGGCACGCTGCAGAGGGCGCCAGGAGCGTCGTGACGTCATAGACACGCTTTAATTAATAACTTTTAAACGGTTTATGTCACAGAAAATATCAAGAGGACAATTTTATGATGTCATACTACACGAGCATTTTTAACCTATTTTCCACATTCTGGCGGGCTGCAGAGGGCGCCAGGAGCGTCGTGACGTCATATACACGTTTGAACTAATAACGTTTGAACGGATCATGTCACAGAAAATATATAGAAACAATTCTACTATAAATTACTATACGAGTATTTTCCACCTACCTGGCACATCCTGGCACGCTGCAGAGGGCGCCAGGAGCGTCATGACGTCATAGACACGTTTTAATTAATAACGTTTGAACGGTTCATGTCACAGAAAATATCAAGGGATCAATTCTATTACACAATACTATACGAGTATTTTGCACCTACTTGGCACATCCTGGCACGCTACAGAGGGCGCCAGGAGCGTCGTGACGTCATACACTTTTTCATTAATACCTTTTGAACGGTTCATAGCACGGAAATTATCAAGAGAGCAATATTGTAGAGAATTTAAAGACAAATCGATTGATATGTACCAGTAGGGTAACTATGTAATATTTAAGGGAGATATTGCTAAAAAATAATAATAATTAGATGTGTATACGAAATGCAGGGCATCACTCATCGTAATATTTATTTATTTTCGTTATTCCTCAATATGCTCTGTTATTTGTTTACAACAATGACTTAGGGCTACATGCATAGTCAAGTTAAGTATGGGATTTGTTTATGGTTGCCTTGGAATTTCTTTATTATATGTTATTTTCCATAAGAAAGACACTCCATGACAACCATATACAAATACTATAATTAACTCGACTTGACTGTTCATCTGGCCTAAAGTGTACAATGGGGAGTCGTTTTAAGTGCACAGAGAGCGTTGCGAGCGGTTTGGCCAACAGTCACTAATATTGGATACACAATTGATTGATTGATATTTGGGCTTAACGTCTTATCCACGGTAAGAATTTCTAAGTGGTTCACACAATTATTTGATTTCTTTGGAATGCACTGCCTTCTAGAGCGGTTTTCGGTAAATTCTAGGAGGTAGTGCACAATGGCCGGATCGCTCGCAGTGCTGCAGTGTAGGCATTTGTTGTTTGTCTCCCCATGCCCCCCACCCACTCCATACCTAATGTACGGGAGTAGCAACAATGCCTATGACGTCACGTGAATATCAAGAATAGCTTTGGGACATTTCAAAGCTTATTTGCCATTGGTTACAATAATATTTAGCTAGACAATCAGAAAATAGTGCACGTGTGGCCGCGTTAGACAGTCATGGTGGATATTCGACGTAAGCTGCACGAATGCTTTGGGTTGTTACAATGTGTTTTAGTCAGTAAATACATCGGATTTCACTTACTTCTTTGATGAGAACGATCTTCATAGTGGTATATAGTATATACAATAAGAGTGCAATTGATTGACCCCAACAATGACAATGACGGTGAGTAAGAAAATATTGTTTTCAGGCCGCTTGGGTTAGGCCTAGGTCTAGAACCGCTTGTCAATCACTTGGCAACTAGTTTGTTGCAAATTCGATAATCTGATACTTATAGCTACATGTGATAATGGCGCTAGGTTTATGGAGAGAAATAAACTTCGAGCTGTGTCTGCTTTGTCAAGAACATACTAAAACACCTCTAGTTAATGCCCCACTCATAAAGTCATATGATAAGTTAATGGAATGTATTCGTGTTCGTTGTTTGTACAAAGAAGAATTCTATTTAAAGTTATCTGCACGGATTGGACTCAATTCTAATCTTACTCTTCAGGAGAATAAAGCTAGTTGGCATAGGGATTGCTATGACAGAGCAACGAATTTGTCTTGTATTAAACGTGCTAAAAAACGATTTGAGAATTTGAATTATGGCGAATCATGTTTAACAAATAATGGAGAAGAAGCGGGTGTTAGTGGTAGTGCCACATTCAGTGTAAAAAAGTCACCCACTAAACTATTCACTCGTTCAAAAACCAATCCATTTAATAATGCGATATGTTTCTTCTGTGACAAGAGTGCTTCCCGTTTAAACCATCTTCATAACATAAGCTATGCTTCAACTGGTAAAAGATTAAAACGAGCAGTGATGGCCAGCAACAACGATAAGCTTAAAATTAAATTGAATACAGCTATAAATACAGAAGATGCGCATGCAATAGGCATACG
Source organism: Isoperla grammatica (assembly GCA_945910005.1). Classification (NCBI taxonomy): domain Eukaryota; kingdom Metazoa; phylum Arthropoda; class Insecta; order Plecoptera; family Perlodidae; genus Isoperla; species Isoperla grammatica. Next base: position 37,640,205 of record OX246744.1, read on the forward strand.
TTATCACCTTTCTTGTTGGAACTTGAATGTTAAGAACTCAACAAGAAACAGAATTGATATAGTTAAAGAGGGGGATGCAAGTGAGGATTCAAATGTAGCAGCAGCTGATGTAGAGTTCATTTCACTGTTAGAGCGTGAACTTCAGCGTGGCAATATCGTTAATATGGCCTTATTAAAAACAACTTACGATAACATTTGTGAAAGCAATCACGTCAACACAACCATACGGAAAAACAAGAAACAACTTAAAAATATGATCTCCAAAAAAATCTTTGGTGTAGAATTCCACCCACCCACAAAAAGAAACGAGGCAGAAAAAGTGAGCCTAAAAAAGGCTCGAGATAATGTAATGGATCAATCCAAGTTAAACGAAAATGAGCACGGAGATATGCGATCGTTGTTTAATACTGCTATCGAGTTAAGGAACTCAGTGCAGAACACAGATATATGGAAATTTAAAGGGTCTCTTCTTGATTGTAACAGTAGGAATATCCCAGAAAAAATGTATTACTTTATGCGATGGCTGGTTGCTGGTTGTACAGAGAAACTATCCCACTTGTCAAAAAAGGCGCAGGTAGACAAGGACGCTATGAGTTTATGCCAAACTGCTTTATCTTTGATGAAAAAGAAGAGACAGGTGACGGATAAAAGATATGTGCGAATGAGATCGACGTCGATAGTTCCTCGCCAAGTTGCTGTTGGCTTATCTGTGCATCATATGACTCGCAGTAAGACATGTGTAGATCTCCTCCATTCGTTTGGACTCTCTGTTGATTACTCTTATCTTCTTCGTCTTGAAACGCAAGTTGCCCAAACCGTAATGCAAAACATGAAAGAAAACAATGGTGCATTCCTACCACCTTATTTCGTAAAAAACAGACACGTTTTTTTTGCCATCGATAACGTTGATTTTCTTGAAGATACTCCGAATGGGAAGGGAACGTCACACGTGACCGGTTTGGCAATGTATCAGAGAGCACATCCCGATGATAAAGTATCACCGCTAATTCTTTTAGAAAGTAATGGTGATAGAACACTTAAAGAAGAGGAGCTTCCCGAATCACTCAAAAAACTTGTTCCTTGCTATATGCCGAAATCACCGAAGCCAAAAGGAATCCATTACCCACAATTTCAGCCTGCAGATTGTGATCAGCCGTTTTCCACGTTGACAAAACGTGATTTGCCTTGGTTACTTGGTCGAACACTTATTCCAATGTATTCAAACACTGCACAACTAGATGAGAACGTCAAAATTGACACATCCACTCCAAACAGAAATACCGACAATTCCTTGGCATCTTCGTACAAAAATCCTATTCCCCCCTGGACTGCCTTCAACTCAATGTTAAGTGAGCCTGCTCCTCTGACTCGATACGGTGCTGCTCCTTTAATCGCTGCTCCAGCACACGAGTGGTCGACTCTACTCACGTCACTGAAACAAGCTCAAGGGATATATACTCACGTGGTAGGACCTGGGAAGACAGTTATTTCACTTGACATTGGTTTGTATATACCTGCTAAACAGCTTCAAATGTATAGAAGCGATCTTAACCACATAATTCTTCGTCCAGGAGAGCTTCACATAGTAATGGCCATGCTCAGAACGATTGGATCATACGTGGAAAACAGTGGTATAGATAATATTTGGAATGAGGCAGATTTGTACGGAACGGCGACTGTGCGTCAAATCCTAGAAGGTAAACACGTTAACAGAGGAGTAGAGGCTCATTTAAACATGCTACAGGCTCTACATACGTTGTACATTGAAGCATTTCTTGACAAAAATCCCGAATTGTTGGAAGTGTGTAATAAAGCCGCCAATTTGATCCAGAATGCTTGCGAAAAAGAAGACGTTAACACACTCAAAGTATCTGAACATGAAGTTTTCAAAACACTTGATGACCAAACGTTTATGGAGACGTACAGCATTTTTGAATCGGATGGAGTAAAACGACCCTTGTTCAAAGCATTTATACAATACATGAAAATGGTACAAGAAATGTCTTTGTTTATACGGGCGGTTCGCACGGGGGATTGGTTGCTTCATCTGAAATCTTTAGAAGAAATTGTCAAATATTTCTTCGCACATGACAAAAGGAACTACGCTCGGGTTATTCCATTGTATCTTGCCGAGATGAGAAACGTAGAAGAGAATTCTCCCGACACGTGGGCCGAGTTTATGTCTGGAAATTGGGTAGTGAACAAGAATGTAAACGTTCCATTTTGTGCCATTGGAGGTGACCACGCTCTGGAGCAAATAATACGATCATTAAAGGTTGAAGGTGGGCTTACAGGTTTGACTCTAAATCCTGGGGCACGATCTCGATACTTCCTCATTGCCCCAGAGATGGTTCGGTTATCTAGTGAAGCAAGACAACTTGCTGGCCTTGAAACATTTGTTTCGATGAAACACCACCGAAACAATCGAGCATCATTGCAAAGACAAAATGAGAGTACCCAGAGGTTGGTCTTGGCTTTGCAAGAGTATACTAATCCCTTTACCGACGTTTCAGACGAACTTATTAATTTAGTAACAAAAACAGTGATGCCAGAAGAAGTTGTGCGTGATGTTCTGAGGAGAAATGATATTGGTATTGAAAAAATGAATGAATTCATTGCCGATCGAATTCAGAGTGACAAAATTAACTTGTGGTCTCCAATAAAGAAACTGAATCTAAAAATGTGGAAATTTACTACCAAGAAGGTTAAAATACACAACAAATCTGAAGTAATTGAGTTAAAAGAGACGTCTTCTTTGATGGTGAGAATGCTGATGATAGCAAGGTCTCGACCTGAATTAGATCTGAAAGAAGCTATTGGTCTTTACGAGTTCTCGGTCGTCCCTCGGTCATTATTTGCTGCTGATGGTACGCTACACCACTGCCCCGTGAAGAGCAAACTGATGGCAATGCTAGAAAACCTTATTGAGAAGACACCAGAGGAAATGGACATTGACGATTGCAATAATCATTTGACAGTGGCAATAATTGACGGAATGGCCGTAGTTCAGAGTTTGACTAAACTTCCACACACCAGCACTTGTGAGGATCTAGCCAAACTTCTTGTCATGCGCATTGACAACAGTTATAGTGAGTTTTCAGAGGTCCACGTAGTATTTGATAGATATGACATCCCCGTTTCATTAAAATCGGCTACTCGAAAGACCCGGCAAGGAGGAAAAGCTGCTGTAGCTTATCGCATTACAGACAACACGCCAATCGGGCACTTGAGCATGTCACAACTACTTGGTCACACCAAAACCAAGCATGAGCTGACCGAATATTTTTCACAGAAGATAATTCGAGCCTCACAGGCCATGGAGCGACAAACAGTTGTCGCATGGAGTAACAAGATTATTAGTACAAAATCACTTCTACCACACTTAAATAGTGAACAGGAAGAAGCGGATACAAAGATGTTGCTTCATGCAGTAGATGCGACAAAACGAGGAGCTACTCAAATATCTATTTTTTCCCCAGATACAGATGTCCTTATCCTGGCACTGCGACGTTACACCGATCTCTGTAAAAATACTGTGTTCATTACAGGTAAAGGGGAAAATAATAGAAGAATAGCACTTGGATCTTTATACAACACACTGGGGCACCATCAAGTTTCAGGACTACCTGGATTTCACGCTTTCAGTGGTTCCGACAACACTGGGGGATTTTCAGGAAAGGGGAAGCTTTCGTGCTGGAAAGCTTTCAGAGAATCCGACTATGAAATATTGTCAGCATTTAAAGAACTAGGTTCAACTGTTGCTATTAAAGACTCCGTGATAAGTGGTCTAGAGAAGTTTGTTTGCAAACTGTACTGTCCATTCACTAAATTGAGCTCAGTGTCTGAGCTTCGATGGCGTATGTTTCATAAAAAGTCTTGCCAAGCAAACAAACTTCCACCCACCAAAGCCGCACTTCTCCAAGCCATACTTCGTGCTCACCATCAATGCTGGGTGTGGCATAATGACCAGGTTGCCAACCCTATCACCTTATTACCCGAAGACTACGGATGGCTACTTGAAAACAACGAGTATGTGGCAGTCATGACAACCCTCGAACCTGCACCGGCTGCCGTCATTCAACTAGTTAAGTGCAACTGCATAAAATCAAGGTGTGCGTCAAGATGCAGCTGCAAAGCAAGTAACATGAGGTGCACCGAGCTTTGTGGCTGCTCTACTGAAGACGAGGAACAAGAGTGCTTGAATACCGACCACACGGGAGATGAGGATGAAGACAATGATGATGAAGATGAAGAGAACTTCTAGCAAACGTGAGTTTTAATAATCAATCTATGAATAATAACTAGTATAAAAATAATAATTGTTATTATTTTTGTTAAATAGCAGATATCCATGGGTATGTTGGGATCACTTTGACTATTTAGTCCTTCACATCGATACAATTATAACTCCGAAATAGTAATAAATAGATATTACGATGAGGGATGCCCTGCATTTCGTATACACATCTAATTATTATTATTTGTTAGCAATATCTCCCTTCAAAATTAAATGATTACCCTACTGGTACATATCAATCGAGTTGTCTTTAAATTCTCTACAATATTGCTCTCTTGATAATTTCCGTGCTATGAACCGTTCAAAAGGTATTAATGAAAAAGTGTATGACGTCACGACGCTCCAAGCGCCCTCTGTAGCGTGCCAGGATGTACCAAGCAGGTGCAAAATACTCGTATAGTATTGTGTAATAGAATTGTTCCCTTGATATTTTCTGTGACATGAACCATTCAAACGTTATTAATTAAAACGTGTCTATGACGTCATGACGCTCCTGGCGCCCTCTGCAGCGTGCCAGGATGTGCCAGGTAGGTGGAAAATACTCGTATAGTAATTTATAGTAGAATTGTTTCTATATATTTTCTGTGACATGATCCGTTCAAACGTTATTAGTTCAAACGTGTATATGACGTCACGACGCTCCTGGCGCCCTCTGCAACCCACCAGAATGTAGAAGATAGGTTAAAAATGCTCGTGTAGTATGACATCATAAAATTGTCCTCTTGATATTTTCTGTGACATAAACCGTTTAAAAGTTATTAATTAAAACGTGTCTATGACGTCACGACGCTCCTGGCGCCCTCTGCAGCGTGCCAGGATGTGCCAGGTAGGTGCAAAATACTCGTATGGTATGCCGTAACAGAATACCGTTTACCGCAATACTCTTCCACGAAAGGCGCACGAGATACCTCTTGCTCCTCTACTACGTTGTAGTAAATCGCTTTTTAGTGTAAGCTTTATTTAAATCATTCATGGGAAATGAAAGTCAACATCTTTTACTTGTGTTGTGATAAACACTACATCTACATGACATATGTAGGCCTATACTAGGACAGTGGTTCTCAACATTTTTTACCTCACGGACCGGCAATATGAAGTTATGTGTAAGGACTGGCGTGGCTATATGGCGGGGTCTGGTGTGTAGCCCCAGACATTGGAGGCGAAACTTCTTCGGGTGTACTTACACCGCAAAACGGCCTATACAGCGGTCTGAGCAAATAAGGCAGACGAAGGGAAGGGGCAACGGGAAAAATGTCAACACAGGAAACATTTAAATCATCGTTAATAATATATTAATAAATTACTAATTTTGGATTATAAAACTTTTATGATTATTATTCATAGTTTCCACGTGACGTCACAGCGGCCATGATTGCGACACAATCAATGTTGACCTATCCCAGATCATTGGCGAATATTATTGACATTTATTAAATAAGCATAGTTTAGAATTTAAAATTAAAAATAAGTAATAAAAATACCAGAAATTACCACACATACAATTTTATTTAAAACACAAGCTGAATTTGAAAGAACTAATGATTTATGTGTTGTACCACAACAGCCTTCAATTGTTTCTCCATGGCAACGTCAAAGTTTGATCACAAATGTGGCCGCCCCGCGCACAGATGTGACGTACGTGCAACCTATGAATAGTGACGTATTACTAATAAGATAACTTAGGATTGCTCGTTTATATTCGTGGTTGTTTCTAGTCTCGGGTCGTTCCTTGCAATCAATGCTCTCAACTATCTGTGTCGGTAGAAGTGGGTGTTTGTATAGTCAGTATTGATTGAATTATAAGCAAATGTCCCCTCCTGAGAAAATATCATTGAGCCAGAGTATGCCTAAAATAACCTGTGGAACAAATGTTTGGAATTTGTACATGTTTCTAAAATATTATAATTACTTTATACCCTCTTTACTATAAGGGTTAATAAAAATAATACATTGTACATCATACGGGGACACTGCAATGCATGAATATTGAAATATGATTAAATGAATGAATGAAAATGAAATAAATAAATAAATGAAATATGAATACTATTAAGAGGACGAAGGCATTACTCGCTCCGCGCGACTCCAACCCAGAGATCGCGCCACAGTGGAACGGCACATTGGCGGTTGTAGGTGCGAAGCGGAGAGGCGCGGGGTACGGTAAAGCACTCGAGGGGAGGCAAGGCGGTGTAGTGGGAAAGCATTAGCCACGTGCCCGTGCGGTATATCAAAATATCAAAAGGCGGTGCCGCGGCCGCGCAACTTCAGTTATTTGCTAATCAAGTTACACCGCGGTAAAATGCAAACTCAAAGGGAGTTGTTGGTATAGGTACCATTGTAAATCATGACTATCTGTGACGTACTAAGGGCTTCAATTATTATTATTATTTTTTTAATTTTATTATAATTGCTACTATTGTTTTCACTGATTAATCACAGGTTATCGATCCCTTGCTTACCAGTAAATGCGGGAATCCATCCAAACATATTAAAACACTACACAAAAGAAAAACAACTATCCCTGGTCTGACAGTTGTTTCATTACACATCACAGTCACAGTCACACAACAGTATATCTAGGTAGTCTAGAAAAACCCGCTCTCCGCGCATCCAGGATCAGGATGCGTGGTCTGGCAGTCATTTCATTTGACATAGTTCACACTAAATCCCCTGGCGGAGTGTCGTTGAACTCCAAAACAAGATCATTCAATGAGATCCAAAATCGCCATTTTGGATCCAACTACAAAAATCTCATTATTATTTAAATAATCCTCACCAATAATGTGAGCTTACGCGTAAAGTATTTTGTTGAAAATATATATAGAATGTGAAGACAACATCTCATTACAGTTTGTTATTTTGCCTTTTTGGCCCATAATTTGTTTTGAAAGATCAATTAATTTGTTTTTCTGAATGATTCTTCCATTTGAATAACATGTGATTTTTAACAGCGCGCGCGCTACTAGCGATCTAATGGCCCTTGGTCTAGGACAAACCCGCTCTCCGCACATCCAGGAGCAGGATGCGTGGTCTGACAGTCATTCAATTACACATCACAGTCACACAACAGTATCTAGGCTAGTCTGAGACAAACCCGCTCTCCGCCCATCCAGGAGCAGGATGCGTGGTCTGACAGTCATTTCATTACACATCACAGTCACACAACAGTATCTAGGCTTGTCTGGGTCAAACCCGCTCTCCGCGCATCCAGGAGCAGGATGCGTGGTCTGACAGTCATTCAATTACACATCACAGTCACACAACAGTATCTAGGCTAGTCTGGGACAAACCCGCTCTCCGCACATCCAGGAGCAGGATGCGTGGTCTGACAGTCATGACATTACACATCACAGTCACACAACAGTATCTAGGCTAGTCTGGGACAAACCCGCTCTCCGCGCATCCAGGAGCAGGATGCGTGGTCTGACAGTCAGTCACACAACAGTATCTAGGCTAGTCTAGAACAAACCCGCTCTCCGCACATCCAGGAGCAGGATGCGTGGTCTGACAGTCATGACATTACACATCACAGTCACACAACAGTATCTAGGCTAGTCTGGGACAAACCCGCTCTCCGCACATCCAGGAGCAGGATGCGTGGTCTGACAGTCATGACATTACACATCACAGTCACACAACAGTATCTAGGCTAGTCTGGGACAAACCCGCTCTCCGCCCATCCAGGAGCAGGATGCGTGGTCTGACAGTCATTTCATTACACATCACAGTCACACAACAGTATCTAGGCTAGTCTGGGACAAACCCGCTCTCCGCGCATCCAGGAGCAGGATGCGTGGTCTGACAGTCATTTCATTACACATCACAGTCACACAACAGTATCTAGGCTAGTCTGGGACAAACCCGCTCTCCGCACATCCAGGAGCAGGATGCGTGGTCTGACAGTCATGACATTACACATCACAGTCACACAACAGTATCTAGGCTAGTCTGGGACAAACCCGCTCTCCGCACATCCAGGAGCAGGATGCGTGGTCTGACAGTCATGACATTACACATCACAGTCACACAACAGTATCTAGGCTAGTCTGGGACAAACCCGCTCTCCGCGCATCCAGGAGCAGGATGCGTGGTCTGACAGTCATGACATTACACATCACAGTCACACAACAGTATCTAGGCTAGTCTGGGACAAACCCGCTCTCCGCGCATTTAGGAGCAGGATGCGTGGTCTGACAGTCATGACATTACACATCACAGTCACACAACAGTATCTAGGCTAGTCTGGGACAAACCCGCTCTCCGCGCATCCAGGAGCAGGATGCGTGGCTTTCGTCTAGCTTTTCGTCTAACTTTTCTTATTTTGTCCTTTTTAGGCGCCATAATATTCCATTCTAGTCGACACTTATCACACGGTTATACTACACAAACTATGTATTAATAACACTACACAATAATTAAACTTATTCGCGTTTTTGTGGGAGGAAAATGTGTTTATTTGCTATACAGCGTCAATAATAACACACAACCTTCACTGAGAAAATATTATTTCAACTGTTACCCATTGATAAAGCCGCCGGACATTCGACATCAATGCACCCAGGTGCGCAGATTTTGTTTGGGGAAGGGGGGGGGGGGGGAGAGAGAGAGAGAAAATTGAAAAATAAAATTGACGTAAAAGGGACAGGAGAGCGCATCAGTGAACAGTTTCCGGGATAGGGCAACTTGCTAAAAGTCGAGACAACTGGACACATTCACTTTTCAGCGGGGTTTTTACGGTATTTTTAATAGGTGACGAGACAAGTAGTATGGACACAATTCCATAATTATCACCGACGGGGAGAGAGAGAGAGAGAGAGAGAGAGCGCTGAGCAACGAACACTTGCACCGAAAATCAGTCGGGCACTTGCGTGCTGTGTGCCGCTGTCGGCTGTCGAAGCTTGTTGGCCAACTTCCCCTCCAACACGTGCGACGTAGCGACTCCGCGCTCGCAATACAAGTTGCAGGGGCAGCGGTATACTATCCCGCCATACGCAAAACTGCCCAAAGCTGTAGAAACTGTAGTGATAATGCGAAAATTATGAATTTTCTATATGTTTCGCAAGAGAGACTAAAGGACAGGCCTACTAACACAAAATTTTGTTATCTGATTTAGAAAAATATTTATAATATCACTAAGTTGAAAAAAATTTTAATCGAAAATCGGTATTATTAGGTATATTTATAATTCCTTTAGTAACATTACGCAAAAAAAATAAATTGATTATCTCAAAAACTGCAGAATTGGCAACGATTCTTCTGAAGGTCTGCACGCCCGCGTCCTCTTAACATGCTAAGACGATAGATAGGGGTATGATATTCATAGGCTGCACGCACGTCACTTCTTTGCGCGTGGCGGCCACATATGTGATCAAACTTTGGCGTTGCCATGGAGAAACAATTGAAGGCGGTTGTGGTAGATCACAGAAACTCTTACTTCTTAAAAAATTTCAGCCTGTTTTTTAAGGAGGGACAACACTGAAATTCTGAATAAAATCTCGTTTTTTCCATTTTTTTTTTTTTTTTTTTATCAAATATTATGTTGTGTTCTAATAGTCCTTTGCATAACGCTCGAAAAAGGCCTGGTCGGTATAAAATTTGGGTCAAAGGATGACATATATCAAATGAAAGCTTGAGACGAGTACTTTTCAAAAAACTATGATATACCTCTGGCAAATCCAGCTTTCTATGTCAAAACCAGGGTCAAAGGTCAAATTTGTAATTTTTTAAATAATTTTTAATTAAATAATAAAAAATGTTTGCAAGTTTAAAAATACTCTTTTAGTAATATAAATGTATAAAGTTTATAAAAAAAAAAACTAAAATACCTACTAACCTTTTTTGACCTTGATTGGGGTCAATTTCCTCAAAATAGGTCATTTCTAAAATTGTCTTCGATTTATTGGCCAATATTCATTATATCAACGTACTTACTCATAAATACGTTAATATGAATCGTTATTATTGTTATCACATTGTTTGCACGGTATTCATTCAAAATGGCGGTCAAAGGTCAATAGGTAAGTATCGTCAAACTAGGTCTAGTAACTAAAATACTACTTGTGGGTACTCTAAAGATGCAGAATTTTAACTGCAATTACAATAACAAATAATAATATCATGTTTTAATCGTAAGAGAATGTTATCATCATATAACTTATAAACTACGTAAGATTGTTACTGAATTTCTAATTAATGTCCTCAGACATCAGGGTATTCTTAAATGGGTGTGCAACTGCAACAAAATACATTTTTAGAAAAGAGCATGACCACCACCATCTACCAATTAGCAGTCACTGTCCAAGTTGTCACATTAATCACCTTCTGATTCACTGGAATTCTCATGCCGGCTACTGGTACTGGTACTGGTACTGGTATTTGTACAATCCTTCAGCTTACAAGCGTGGGTACACTTTTATTGATTGGCCAAACACTCACATGTCGGTATCTTGCAAACACGGCAACAGTTACAGGCTAGGAGATCCATAACGGTCAAAGGTACTGGAGTTCCAATCATCCACTCGTTGCTCAGATCTCCTTCTGCCGTGGTTTCCCATCCATATCCACGCGGATCAGGAACATCAGGGTGGGCGTCCAAACAACGTATCCAGACCGCTGTTTGGTGGTTAGCTCGCAGCCGCAGGATTTGAAGCAGTAGACAATCGTTTCAAGGTGGTAGCTGATTATCACATTTACTTTTAAAATGCTCGTAGGGCAGCTGGTTGACCATTGACGTCCAAAAATCAACACACTTCGAAGATGTGTAAAAACTAGCGAGTTCGTAGGGATTCGAAGTATGTAATACCCTCCCTGACCTCCATGCACTGGTTGTGACCAAGGTTGGAATTCATAGTCGGCCACTTCACCTAGAGGCACCCAATGTTACTATGAATATGTTTTCTATATGGGAAATGACATGTATGAAACTGTTACCTTGTTAACAACGGGCGCATCTAGGTGTAGGGGACGACTATAAGTTCCAACCTGAGTGAGCTCATTCAGTGGTAAAGGGAAAAATAGAACTTTGAATATCTTGAGAAAAAACTCGCATTTCTGTGTCAAGCTAAGCAAGATGGGTCAGGACTGGAGAGTTTCTATCGATGTCATCAAAAAAACTCGAAGAGTTTGTCTGTAAACTCTGCTCTTTGACCACGACTCTGTCATGCGCAGCTGCGCTACGAGATTTTTAGAAGTAGGTAAGTGTGATGATATCAAGTCTAATCAGCTACCACCTTGTAACGATTGCTTACTGCTTCATATCCTGCGACTGCGAGTTACTAACCCAACACGATCTATAGATACGTTGCTTGGAAGCCAACTCTGATGTCCCTGATCCGCGTGGCTATGGGAAAACCACGGCAGAAGGAGATCTGAGCAACGAGTGGATGATTTGAACTCCAGTACCTTTGACCGTTATGAATCTCCTAGCCTGTAACTGTTGCCGTGTTTGCAAAATGCCGACCTATGAGTGTTTGGCTAATCAGCTGAAGTGTACCTACGCGTGTAAGCTGAAGGACTGTCCAAATATTGGTACCCAGCATGAGAATTCCAGTGAATCAGAAGGTGATTAATCTGACGACTTCAATATTGAGTGATTTTGACTTCAACTTTGTTTAATTTGACGTCTAGACAGTGACTGCTAGGACAGATATCATATCATACCATCATATCACGTATCTCAGCATGGTCATGCTCTTTTCTAAAAATGTATTTTGTTGCAGTTGCACGCTCATTCAAGAATACTCTGATGTCTGAGGACATTAATAAGAAATTCAGTAATTTATAAGTTATATGATAATTACATTTTCTTACGATTAAAACATGATATTATTATTCGTTATTGTAATTTCAGTTGAAATTCTGCGTCTTTAGAGTACCCACAAGTAATCTTTTAGTTACTAGACCTAGTTTGACGATACTTACCTATTGACCTTTGACCACCATTTTGAATGAATACCGTGCAAACAATGTGATAACAATAATAACGATTCATATTAACGTATTTATTAGTAAGTACGTTGATATAATGAATATTGGCCAATAAATCGAAGACAATTTTAGAAATTACCCATTTTGAGGAAATTGACCCCAATCAAGGTCAAAAAAGGTTAGTATGTATTTCATTTTATTTTTTTAATAAACTTTATAGATTTATCTTACTAAAAGAGTATTTTTAAACTTGCTAACATTTTTTATTATTTAATTAAAAATTATTTAAAAAATTACAAATTTGACCTTTGACCCTGATTTTGACATAGAAAGCTGGATTTGCCAGAAATATATCATGATTTTTTGAAAAGTACTCGTCTCAAGCTTTCATTTGATATATGTCATCCTTTGACCCAAATTTTATACCGTCATTCTCGTTATGCAAAGGACTATAAACCTAAGATTGAACACACAATACTTACATTTCATTATTGATATCTGTTTTTGAAGTTTGTTTGAACTCGATTACTATGATAATTTCACAACTTACTAAACTTTGACAGTCATTTCTAGGATAACTTTTTTTTTACATTTTTCAGAAGGTGGGACATTTTAGTGTCTACAATATTTGAGCAATCAAAGTGAAACTTTCAGTGAATATTCTTCAATAGTAAAGGAAGGTCCCCAAGGATGGAATAATTATTACCTTTGGTAGATTTTTTTTTTTTATATATATCTGCTCCCTGTGTCCAACAATGAAGTCGGGTAGGGGATAGGAACTTAATCCCATCATATTCTGGCCCCTAGGTACATCGAAGCCGGCTGGCCATGCCTGACGCTTCCCTCATGTTAACTTCCTCCGGCTCCTCCTCTTCACTTTCTTCTTCCTCTGCTCTTTCTACAAATTCTGTCCATACTTTTCTATCTTCCCACCATCGTTCCTGATTGACCTCTTCCCAAGTTGCATTTCTTCTTTCCACGTCCATTGCTATCACTTCTTCCCACCTCAGTCTTAAATAATTAAAAAATAATAAAAAAATCCTAAACTTTAATGTGCAATGGAAATCGAAGAATGTAAATAATTGTTATAAGTAAAAAATAATTTGTTCCTGTATTTTAAATCTGAAAAAATAATCCATCTGTGTGTACCTCAAATGGTTATTAAGCTTCACAAAAATATATATATATATATATATCAATTATGGTGTTTGGTGCTCATGTGAAAATGTCCCGGCTAATTCATTGTTGAATCAACAATACGAAATTTATAACAATGCCATTTTTCCTTTTTTTTAAATCTTTTTCGTTGCTATTAATATCTCAGCCATTGTTTAATGCACACACAAAAACACATCTAATTCTGATGGAAACTTTAGAAGTTAGAAATTTCAGTGTTGTCCCTCCTTAAATAAAATTTGTATGTGTAATATGTTTTTAATATTTATGTTTACTTTTTAAATTCTAAATTAGGCTTGTTATTTATTAAGTTTGAATAGTATTTGCCAATAATCTAGGATTGGTCCTCATCAATTGTGTCGCAATCATGGCCGCTGTGTGACGTCACGTGGGAATTATGAATATATATATATATATATACAGGATTAAAGAGAGGCCAAAAGGCTAGCAATATGATAGGTAGAAGGATAGACCCCAACAGCTTACCTGAATTGTAGACCGTGGTGGTATAGAGATAAAGACAACATATATAAAGGACAACACAAGTTTTCCGAGACGTTTCGGTACAAGACCTTGATCACTCGGGAGTAAGAAGACTTGAGTAGTCTTCTTACTCCCGAGTGATCAAGGTCTTGTACCGAAACGTCTCGGAAAACTTGTGTTGTCCTTTATATATGTTGTCTTTATCTCTATACCACCACGGTCTACAATTCAGGTAAGCTGTTGGGGTCTATCCTTCTACCTATCATATATATATATATATATATATATTGGGGTTCAAACATTTGCCGTCAATGTTGTTACTCACCTTTAAGTACTGTCAAATAATCACGGAAAAAGTCTCCACCTATCATTAAAATTTAGTCTATAGTTGGCTCAACGTAAGTATTCCCATGCTTACGACATAGCCGAGGCCAGGTTACCAACTTCATGTTCTACTTCTCTAGTTCCTACCATCTAATTGAAACAGGCCCATTAGCGATAATTTAGGCCCTTCCGTTGGTTACCTGGAACGGTGGGGTGGGGGAACAGGCGTGTGCACTCTACTCAGCGGAAGACTGCATTTAGGAATGTGTGGAAGAACGCCGGGATTCTGTTGATGTTCCTTCAGTTAGCGCGTATGAAAGGGGCCTTAGATAATGATCTGAGATCGGTTTGCGAATACTTACATTGGGGCTAGTACAGGCATACTGTTCGGCAGAATTGTCATATTGAAATTTTGATTGCATCAGTTGTTTACAGTCACAACACTGCTAAGTAATCAGTGCATTGCAAATAAATAATTAATGTTATATTAAAATTGAAGTATGTCTCCAAAGATGTGAACATTGCTTCACAGAGTGTTTAAGACTTAAGAAAATATTGAAAAATTCCAATGGAAATTTTTTATTTTTACCTCTGCCTCATATCCACAGTCATTTCTTTTGGCGATTTTCTTGAATGTTGCAAAAGTGAGCCTTGAAACAATAAGACAAAATATGGTTTTATGAAATGCGTGTGTGAGTATTGAAGCTCGCCACAACGTTGGCTAGTGGCTGCGCTGGTCACTCACTCCTCCCACCCCCGTCTCCATCAGTTAGTTGTAGTTTGCAGTTCTTTCTGTGATTCCTTCTTTTGTGAAATAATGGGTATTTTTTAATGAATGCAAATGAAATGATTTACCATAAATGAATACAAATTGCAAAAATTACATTTTCAAATCATGAATCAAATGGTTAATTTAAATGTAAATTTGGTTGATTGATATTTGGGTTTTAAGTCCCATATTTTTGCAACTTGGTTATTCGAAATGATGTGTGGATGAAATATGAAGTTTTAAAGGAATAAAGATATGTCAGTTTGTTATTTATCTGGGAATCATCACCCCACTCTAACTCAAGTCTCCTTCTATGTCCAACATCTCGTTTGGTTGCAGGATGGCTGAGAACGATGACGCTCGGTTCGTTATAACCAAGCCTGGTGTCCATGTGTTGGGTGGAGGCCTGCCTGCTGGATCCAGCATTGTGTCGTTCTCCCAAGATGAGACCGTCGTTCAGGTGTCTTGCAGTGATGACCACTCTGCAGTTGTCTGCGAGTCTGGCCGCGTCTACACCTTCTGTGTAACACAAGACACAGGACGGATGAAGAACGAAGGCTCGGTCGCTGAGCCGAGGCTTGTTGACAGTCTCAGCACTGTTAGTATAACCCAGGCTGCTTGTGGATATCAATACACCGTGTTCTTTACTAACAAGGGTGAGTCGTATTCATGTGGGCTAAACGGCAAGGGTCAGCTTGGCCTCGGTCACACCCATAACACCCCCACACCCGTCCTGGTTGCCGGTCTGCCGCCCATCAAGAAGGTTGCTGCTAAGTGGCACAACACCGTGGTTCTTGCAACAGGCGGTGAGGTCTGGGTGCATGGATACAACATCTGCGGCCGACTAAGACTCAGTCATACAAACCAGCGAACCTCATTCACTCTCGTGCCCAACCTCCCCGAGGCAGTCGTTGACATATCGTGTGGCGCGTTTCATACAGCTCTTGTCTCGACCTCTGGGGTCCTCTTGATGGCTGGGTCTAATTGGTCGGGTCAACTTGGGCTTGGTACAGTGGATAGCGTGTCCAGCTTCACACGAGTATCGGTGCCGTCAACAGCCGTGGCTGCCGTGTCCTGCGGTGACAACCACACTGTGGCCCTTGGAGTCGATGGCACGACCTGGGCTTGGGGTCGTAATATTGAGGGTCAGTTGGGTACCGGTGACACAACCTACAGATCCACCCCCACTAGAATGATTGGCCTCGATGACCAGACTGTCTCCCAGGTTATCGCTGGATGTAACCACACTGCGGTGTTGAATCAGGCAGGGGATGTGTTTGTGTGTGGCCAAGGAACAAGTGGTGAACTGGGTCAGGGGAAGAATAACCTCTCAGTGGCGACTCTGTTGCCGAAGTCACCAGGGCTGGTGGTTCAACGGGTGGCTTTTGCTAAAACATATTCACTACTGTTGGTCACATCAATGTCGCACGTTCCGGGCGGCCGTCAGGTACGTGGGCACGCCCGAGGACAGGCACGTGTTCAGGTTCCAACTCACGCTTCTCACGGAAGACATGAGCAATACTTACCGCAGGAACCTTGAAACGAAAATTCAATGTATTCTTGAGTTGGGACCATTGACCAAGAGTGCACATATTGCATTATTCTCATTGTATTTGCGTTAGCCTAAGTGATATGTTGATTTTTTTTTAGTGCCACTATGGTAATTTCTTTACTTTAACAACTTATATTTTAAGCTTTCAATGCTTTTTTAAAACAAATGTTATTATTTTTAAACTGTGTTTACAAAGTGTGTGTGCATTGTATTATTATTAATTTCTATATAGATTGTAGTTTTTACAACCGAGTTGGGCCCAATATTGAATGTTTTCAATGCTTGTTGATTTATATTTTATATTAATAATTTTGATACCTTAAATGTAACCATCAAATAATCTCTTAAGCAAGTAAAGTGTACATGACACAAATGACATTGTTGCATTCTCCTTCACACCACCTGTTTAATAAAGAATCCCGTTCTTGCCATCCCGTTAACATGCTCTTGGGTTGTTCTCCTTGAAGGGTAATTAATTGAAGCCCGGCCTGGCCTAGGCTGGTCTGTCTGGAAGAATTGTGATTACATGTTTTCCTGTCTTTTTTAATAATAAAAAAGTTGACTGAAGTACGAGGAAGTTAGGAAGTTAGTTCTACTGCTAATGTGTAATATACTCGGAACATTGCCATTTAGAGAGTCCACATTACGTGAATAAGGCCATTCACCACAATAAGCGAGTGGGCGAACTTTAGTTCTTTATGAAGTTAGTTCTACTGCTAATGTGTTATATACTCGGAACATTGCCATTTAAAGAGTCCACATTACGTGAATAAGGCCATTCACCACAATAAGCGAGTGGACGAACTTTAGTTCTTTATGAAGTTAGTTCTACTGCTAATGTGTAATATACTCGGAACATTGCCATTTAAAGAGTCCACATAACGTGAATAAGGCCACTCGCCACAATAAGCGAGTGGACGAACTTAAGTTCTTTATGAAGTTAGTTCTACTGCTAATGTGTTATATACTCGGAACATTGCCATTTAAAGAGTCCACATTACGTGAATAAGGCCATTCGCACAATAAGCGAGTGGACGAACTTTAGTTCTTTATGAAGTTAGTTCTACTGCTAATGTGTAATATACTCGGAACATTGCCATTTAAAGAGTCCACATAACGTGAATAAGGCCACTCGCCACAATAAGCGAGTGGACGAACTTTAGTTCTTTATGAAGTTAGTTCTACTGCTAATGTGTTATATACTCGGAACATTGCCATTTAAAGAGTCCACATTACGTGAATAAGGCCATTCGCACAATAAGCGAGTGGACGAACTTAAGTTCTTTATGAAGTTAGTTCTACTGCTAATGTGTAATATACTCGCAACATTGCCATTTAAAGAGTCCACATTACGTGAATAAGGCCACTCGCCACAATAAGCGAGTGGACGAACTTTAGTTCTTTATGAAGTTAGTTCTACTGCTAATGTGTTATATACTCGGAACATTGCCATTTAAAGAGTCCACATTACGTGAATAAGGCCATTCGCACAATAAGCGAGTGGACGAACTTTAGTTCTTTATGAAGTTAGTTCTACTGCTAATGTGTAATATACTCGCAACATTGCCATTTAAAGAGTCCACATTACGTGAATAAGGCCATTCGCCACAATAAGCGAGTGGACGAACTTTAGTTCTTTATGAAGTTAGTTCTACTGCTAATGTGTAATATACTCGGAACATTGCCATTTAACGAGTCCACATTACGTGAATAAGGCCATTCGCCACAATAAGCGAGTGGACGAACTTTAGTTCTTTATGAAGTTAGTTCTACTGCTAATGTGTAATATACTCGGAACATTGCCATTTAACGAGTCCACATTACGTGAATAAGGCCATTCGCCACAATAAGCGAGTGGACGAACTTTAGTTCTTTATGAAGTTAGTTCTACTGCTAATGTGTAATATACTCGGAACATTGCCATTTAACGAGTCCACATTACGTGAATAAGGCCATTCGCCACAATAAGCGAGTGGACGAACTTTAGTTCTTTATGAAGTTAGTTCTACTGCTAATGTGTAATATACTCGGAACATTGCCATTTAAAGAGTCCACATTACGTGAATAAGGCCATTTGCCACAATAAGCGAGTGGACGAACTTTAGTTCTTTATGAAGTTAGTTCTACTGCTAATGTGTAATATACTCGGAACATTGCCATTTAAAGAGTCCACATTACATGAATAAGGCCATTCACCACAATAAGCGAGTGGACAAACGTTTGTATGTTTGTATAAATAATCTGACAGGACAGCTAACAGCCTCCCTAATTTTGTACGATAATCAGTTTTTCTTTTCTCCAACAGTATCTGTCTTCACTACACTGTACCTGTAACCCGTTGTACTTGTAGGTATACATTATGATAATGCAATCTTTGAAATAGCATAAATTAAAATATCTGTTCCTTCGTTACGTTTCAAATTGGAGCCATTTGAGTACAGCCTGCTATATTTTCGATAATTGACACACCCGCAGGTATGGATCGCTCTTGTGTGGGAGCGCAGATGATGTGCTGCAGTGCAGACGATTTCCATCCGATGTCATCTGTTGGAAGCGCATTTTTCGTCTGAAACTTTCAGTGGACTAGGTTGGATGAAGATTTGTCCGGGTTTTATGCTGTAAGTTATTTCGTAAGTGTTCAGGTAATAGTAACATCTGAATGTTGCAGCTCTTGCGATAGATTAATAACGCTAGGCCTTGTTCGTCACGCGTGTTGGTTTGGCGTCCTAGGCATAGGCTGTAGGGAATAATATCAATGGCCTAGGCCTAGGCGTAGGCCTAGGCTAAGCTACTTGGGCCTAGACTAACTAGGCCTACCTAGACCTAGCCTAGCCACACGCCGTGCAAAGCCGTAGGCCTAGGCCCTAACAATTTCAAACTCAGCGGCCCTGGGCATAGGCCTAGGCCTAAGCCTAGATATGCCCAGACTTCTAGTGCAGCTAAAGGCCCGATGTACAAAGGCTTATGGCCTAGGCCTACACTTTTGTACAACCAGTCTGTGGCTAGGCCTAGTAGGGTTCAGCTTACTAGGCCTAGCCTATGTACAAAAGGCCAAGCCCACTCCTGGCGACGAACTTGGAAGTACAAAGGCGAAGGCTTACCCCCTTGGCCCAGGCTTAGGCTTAGCCTAGCCACAAGCTGTACGTACAAATATCTAGGGTTAAGAGTAAATACCTAAAGCTCCCGTTACTGTAGAACGTTTGGGCTGAAGCGTCACACGCATCAGGCGCGTCAAC
Organism: Isoperla grammatica; assembly: GCA_945910005.1. NCBI lineage: Eukaryota > Metazoa > Arthropoda > Insecta > Plecoptera > Perlodidae > Isoperla > Isoperla grammatica. The sequence goes on from OX246744.1 coordinate 37,659,968, forward strand.
CAATCAGATTGCAAGTTTGCCGCTTCAGCTGTGGTGCATGCAAAACGAACCCATGCAACAATGCAAAACGTATTTATTTCCAGTGTTTTGATCTACGACGGAATCGATATAGGCATAGGGCCTAACCTTTACAAAAAAAAAACACATTTTGAGGTAAACAACAGCTGCAATTTGTCTCTGCCATATAGCGATATTGTATTTGTAATCGGATTGATTAAGTGTTCCATCACAGATACATTGAGCATCTGAACATTTTATTACATTTGTCAAAGGCACAGTTACGCGCGTCAGAAGTGTGTACTGTAGCGCAATCGTTGGAGGCCTGGTGCGACCCGCAAAACAACATAATAAAATATGTCGCAACATGTTCGTAATCTTTAATGTATCTGTAATGAATGACTTATCAAGTCGTTAAAAAATACATTTTCGTTCTAGGCCTACTTGGCTGAGACAAATTGCAGCTCTCGTTTAGGCCTACATCGAAACGTTGATGAAAGAAATGTGGTTTGTATGTTAGATTCTGTTAACGATCAATACACAGGAAATAAACGTTTTGCATTGTTTTATGGGTTCGTTTTGCGTGCACCACGGCTGAAGCGGCAAACTCACAATCTGATTGGTCGACGCGCCTGAAGCGTCTTAAACGCGTTTCCCCAAACGCTCTACAGCAGTGACGTCCAGCCACAAGCTGTACGTACAAATATCTAGGGTTAAGAGTAAATACCTAAAGCTCCCGAGTCCCGTTACTTAGTAGGCCTACTGCGGGCCGGATGCGTCTTGCGTCTTCTTTTCATACAGCCCGCACAAGATATTGAAATTGCTTTTAATCGGCCCCAATGAGTAAGATTTTTCTTAATTCAGAAATTGCATTGCGCTGTGGTTTGGTAAGCCCTACCATTGGGTTTGAATTAAAACCCAATGGCCCTAAACGCTGAATGATAAATGTATTTAACGTTGTCACAGTCATACTGATGACAACTAGCCTATGTGAAATAAATAGATCTACAAATTCAATGGATATAAATAAAATTAATTGGTCTATAGTTTTGTAAACTAAATGTTGAATTTACATTTTCTTTTCACAACGTAACAAAATTCTATAACGTAAGAGTTAAGGTACGCTCCGCTCTTATGATTGAATGAATCTGACTACTACACATCCGTTGTAAGAAGTTAATTGTTGTCAAAATATTTTTGTTGTGGGATTTTTATTAAAGTTCCAACTGTTTGAATTGTGTAAATAATGCAGTAAGTACCTATAACTCTCTATACTGGCCCCGCCGTAAGAAGCGAGGTGTGTCCTAAAATTCTGAGAAGAGACGGTCGCTCCACACGGTCTATTTGAACGGTATTCACTCGAGATTGCCCGATAGCATGCATTGTTATTGTCCACTGCATTGACTGCACCGACCATGAATGGAATGCGACCCCACCACGTCTCAGACAACATGCGAGCGATATTATCACTACAATACCTGAGGCATGAGAACGAGATGCAACTAGACTTATGTTGGTAGTTGTCACACGCGTCACTTCACTTCACTATTACATAATCCGTGACAACAACACCTTACAAGTTAACGTGACGGCGACGCGACTATATAATCTTTGCTATAACATAGATATTTTTAAAGATTTTCTTTCAATATGCTGTCATATGTGATCCTATTAAATTTAAATAATAACTTCAAATTGTGGTATCATTTCAATGCGATTGGTCACTATCACTATTGAAACGTTATGCCCTGTTTTCCAAACGTAACAGAACTCGGCAGGGGGGGTTTAACCAATGATAATATTATTATAGAAGAACCGAACCTTAAGTGAGGGGCGGAACATTTTCATGTCGAGGTCAAGTAAATGAATGTAAAAATAAACAGCAAGGCATATTAAAAAGCCCAAAATTAATATTTTTATTATATCATGAAAACACTTCCAAATATTGAAAAAGTGATTCTGGTCCTGTCTTTGGTTTTGTATTGGCTAAACAATGGATTTAAAACGTTGATAGTTTGTTATTACATTTATAATTTAATCATTATCAAAAAAATCGAATAAGGATTGTAAATATATATATATCATTGGCGGAAAGGTAGCCAATGAGAAACGAGAACAGTGAGAAAACCTACAAGTTAACAATATATATATATATATATATATTAGCTTTGAAACCTATTGTGTAGCTGATACAAAAACAAAGGCCGGACCAGAATCACCTTTCAATATTTCAAGAATAAAGCAGTTCCTCCTAGAAAACCCTTTCTACAATTTAAGTGAGATCTTATGTAGGCCTAGGCTACATACTACTAACTTATTTCTTAAATTTATTAATATTATTTCTAACTTCTTTCTGCCATACGGTTAGGTGGAGGAACTTTGTAATTAAACCTTGCCATTTTTGTTTTGTACTTTTGTGTGTTACAATACAACAAAATAAAGAAGTATTGTATTTTATTGCATTGCATTGTATTGTAAGGATTAGCCTAACGCACATGGGGACATACCTGCACACATGTATCACAACAAGAACGGATGTTCAACTATAAAAACTTCTAGAGGAGGAATTTTAGGTTTTCATCCGGACAAAATTAGGAGAAAGCTGACTTTTTCAGGGTCGCTTACAAATTTTATTTTATATAACATACTTCGGGTCCGCCAAAATCCGCCTTGTGCGTTAGCCGCCATCTTGGAAAATGTCGGCGATTACAGTATTCCATTAAATCACTTGTTGTGAGTGCTCTATGTAACATAAAACTACGTGAGTGGTGTCAAATGAAAGATTATATTATGATCAATAAAAATAATGAATGGAATTTTAGTTATTTTACTTATTTATCATATTACAATAGAAGGAAGTAATTAAGTGATCCACCGCATAAGTGGATATTTGTATTTTGATGATTTGCGATAAAAGTAATAACGTATTCATAACTTGTGCTCATACAAAACATAAAGCTTATTTTGTCTAGAACACACGTGCCAAGTCTTATTTACATTACTTTAAAAATGTTTGAGATACGAGCTATTGTATATCTGCATGTGTCGTGGCCGCCATCGCCCCGGACAGAGCAAAACTCATCACCTTAGCCCATCGGTCAGTAACAACACATTAGGGAAACTTGTTTTTACATGATGACTAAAGAATGTAATTGAGCTTCACTTAGACCAAAGTCACATAATATGTGCTTTAGTCGCCATTTTGAAAAATGGCGACGGTTACAGTTTTGTCTTCAAACATGCTTTGTGAAGGCTACATTTAACATAAAATAACATGAAGAATCTTAATTGAAAGATATGATTGGGAACTTCTATAAACAGGGGACAAATTTTAAATAATTAGATGAGCGTAGCGAATGTATCAATCAATTCAAATGGTTAATTCTCTCCATGCACGAATTGTGTTTGTCACACACCGGTCAAACGGTTCGACGGATTTGACCAAACTTTTAAACCAACACTCTTTAATACTCAAATTGACGATGTCAAGATGAACAGAAAAATCCATCAAGATGACAACCTACAAAAAATTAATTACCAAAAACATTTAAGTTTTAATTTCTGTTAATTGAAACTTACGAACGGATTTAAAATGTTTTGGGTTCGTGGTAGAATGGCCCATTCTAAGTAGCCCACGGTAAGTCTGAAAAAGGAGACCTTGTTCCCCCCCCCCCTTCTCCTCTGTCCCACTTAAGATTCCTTCTTCTGCAATTTGCCCTTCTTCTGCTGGACTCTCCTTATGACGACCCCCATGATGATAAACAGTAAAATGCAATAGAGCAACTCTTGTCTGTTATCCATCACCATCACTATTTGATGATAATGGTATGATAAGTAGAACGAAACATTTTGAACAGGCTATTGCATCAATCAACGGTTACTTGCACCCACGAAATGAGATATGCCAAAAGTACCAACATAATAGTTGGGGGGGGGGGGGGGGGTCCTTCTCCATCGCGTACATGGCCTCGACCACCTCACACGAAATTGTCTTTGGAGATTCGCTCATGCATTGCATATTACTAGGCGTACTAAGCTTACGTCAGCGGCCGCATTCCTGGGAAGTGGCAGAATAAAGCCTGGCTTATTTAAAAGTTTTCCAATCGGTTAATGTTTCAAAATATAAACATTGTCAATGCAAAAACTGCTGCATGCACTCTAATAGTGGAGACAACATTAAACTTGGCAGACAGTGGTCCCCCAGTTGCAGAAGTAGGTAATGATACAGATTACTAGTTATCTTAATTGGTCAAAATTCTCAAGACGTTGTCATTTTTAATGGTATCGCCAGGATCTGCCAACACAGTCAATAAGGGAAATAATATTTCTCGGTTTCAGAGCAAGCTAGCAGAAATTGAAAAATTGCAGTGGGCTGTTTATGTACTGACATGATGTGAGTGACGCGACTAGTGCTTGTTTTAAAGAAGGAAATAAAACGGGTCTTAATAATCATCATTAACAATCGTGAACTTCCCCATCCTCTCACGATGACTAAAGACAATCCACAACAAGTAAACGGTGTAGGAGGAAATGTTCACTGGCTCTTTATGGAGCTAAAATACATCATTGGATGGAGAGCGATTCTATTCATTCAACAAAAATGCTGCTAGCCACAGTGTAGGAGCAATGTTCAATTTGTATAATTGGACACCTAAACAAGTGAGAGTGATAGACAACATTTACTTTGTGAAAAATTATAAGTGCGGCAGTGTTTGGGAACATTGCCGTAAATATTAACTAAAAATGCGCTTACAAAATGACGGTAACAGTTACAACATTAAACTAACTTTCGCCAAGACAGTGGCAATACCTTTGTTGTGGATATAAATAAATATAAAACATTGTTATTATTTGGCATTTAGTGACTTACGCGACAGCTTAGGCCACACGGCGTCTTCCGAATCAGATCCATTTTTCTTATATCGTGGGGGTCGTCATATGGAGAGTCCAGAAGCTAGGAAGGGCAGGGAAAATTGCCGAAGAAGGAATCTTAAGTGGGCCAGAGGAGAAGAGGGGGGGGGGGGGGGGGGTGAACAGGGTCTCATTTTTCAGAATTACCATGGGCCCATTCTACCACGAGCTCAAAACATTACTTAAATCCGTCCGTAAGTTTCAATTAACAGAAATTAAAACTTAAATGTTTTCGGTAATTAATTTTTTGTAGGTTGTCATCTTGACGGATTTTTCTGTTCATCTTGACATCGTCAATTTGAGTATTAAAGAGTGTTGGTTTAAAATTTTGGTCAAATCCGTCAAACAGTTTGACCGGTGTGTGACGAACACAATTCGCGCATGGAAAGAATTAACCATTTGAATTGATTGATACATTCGCTAGGCTCATCTAATTACTTAAAATTTTTCCCCTGTTTATAGAAGTTCCCAATCATATCTTTCAATTAAGATTCTTCATGTTATTTTATGTTATATGTAGCCTTCACAAAGCATGTTTGAAGACAAAACTGTAACCGTCGCCATTTTTCAAAATGGCGACTAAAGCACATATGTGACTTTGGTCTAAGTGAAGCTCAATTACATTCTTCAGTCATCATGTAAAAACAAGTTTCTTTTAATGTGTTGTTACTGACCGATGGGCTAAGGTGATGAGTTTTGCTCTGTCCGGGGCGATGGCGGCCACGACACATGCAGATATACAATAGCTCGTATCTCAAACATGATTAAAGTTATGTAAATAAGACTTGACACGTGTGTTCTAGACAAAATAAGCTTTTTGTTTTGTATGAGCACAAGTTATAAATACCGGCGGGGAAGCTGGCAGCGTCCATAGGGGCGGGGCGGTGTTGTTTATTTATTTATTTATTTATTTATTTATTTTTTTAGTTATTACTTTTATCGCAAATCAACAAAATACAAATATCCATTTTTGCGGTGGATCACTTAATTACTTCCTTCTATTGTAATATGATAAATAACTAAAATTCCATTCATTATTTTTATTGATCATAATATTATCTTTCATTTGACACCACACTTACGTAGTTTTATGCTACATACAGCACTCACAACAAGTGATTTAATGGAATACTGTAATCGCCGACATTTTCCAAGATGGCGGCTAACGCACAAAGCGGATTTTGGCGGACCCGAAGTATGTTATAAGCGACCCTGAAAAAATCAGCTTTCTCCAAATTTTGTCCGGGTCGGTATAGGAAATTGGGCTATAAAGTAACCCCACTATTCTGATAGAAACTACTCTATGAAGTTATAGGTGGAAGAATAACAAGTTCTTATCATTATAATTTTTTATTTTTTTATTCATTATTATTCGTATCTTTCTATTCAATGAATAGCATGTCCTCCTGACCTCGTGTTTGCACACATAGACACCTTTCCTACCTGTGATGTTTCTTTTCAGATCTACACACGGAATATAATTCATGTATGATACTTGGAAGTATAATTGTTTACAATTTTATTACTCTTTTGGTTCATCCGCAGTCGACGGAGGAGGACGTGGCCGTAGCTGCCGACGTCGCTACGGTGGCGACGACAACGGCCACGGTGGCGACGGCAACGGCCACGGTGGCGACGGCAACGGTTTCGGTGGCGACGGCAACGGCCACGGTGGCGACGACAACGGTTGCGGTGGCGACGACAACGGCCACGGCGAAGAGGTAATTCTAAGATTTATTTATTTTTTCCAATTGTGTACAAGTACACGATGTTAAAACTAGATCGGCACGCGCTTATTTATTACAGTTTACCTCCTAACCATTTCAATCACTGCTCTGTCCTTTTCTATAATGTTTTGTCGCGGTCAGACCCGAACCTTGACGCCCTGGTTGTCGTCACATTATTTAAAAACTGCCTATACTCCCGTCCAGTCTATTAGGATGATTTGAAGGCTATTGGTATTTCTTACGGCCGAAAATCAAAGGAGAACGCGCTACTTTTATGGTCTGTCAGCTCTTTAACCTTGTTCTTTTGTTTTCTTTAAGCGAACCTCAGGTTGAGCAGAATATATCAATTATAAATTAAATGTGGGAACACATGTTTGTAAATTAATGGATTTAGACTGGGAATAAATTATAACAGCACTGATAATAGCGATATTTTGGTGACAAAAGTGGGGATGTTTGTGGAAGCATTGTTTCCCCTCAATACCACGGATAGAGTTAACCAAAGATAATGACATTATAACTACTTTGGAGTTAGCTTTAGCTGGCTTTTTTCATATCTTAGTCACCGTTCAACTTCTTTAAGCCATTTACTCACTTTCTCGCTCCCTTCACATCCATAACAGATTGATTACACATTTTACGTGTTTTTCCCCTTTTTTTTTTGAAGCCAAGACGTCGAAAAAAGCGTCGCGGGGCCGGCACTGATGGCGGCGCAGTCCTTCCCGCTGTGGAGGACCAGGGAGGCCGGGGAGGGGGCAGCAAGCCCGTACAAATGTAAGTTACTGTGTATTGTACAACGTCGTATTGTTATTGTCATTATTATTATTATTATTATTATTATTATTTTGCACATTATTTTGCTACAATGGTATCCTTAAGTCATTGTGTTCAATATTTGTGTCATTCAGTTTACTTGATATGTTTCATTGTTTTATATTATTTATGTGCATTTATAGTGTATATTTTATTGTAATGTACCCGTGGTTTTTCGTGGCGAATGAGGATTCTCTGCGGACAAGCCTTTATGGCTTCGCAGAATTTATTTATGTGTATTATCTAAAAGAACGCTGTGTACTTTAAATAATCCTAATATATATATGTAGCACGGACAATGTGATTTACCAGCTCAGATGCACTCGCTGTCCGGCTGAGTATGTAGGACTCACAACCACCCCTCTCAGTGTGCGTATGACGGGACACAGACAGAGTGTTAACCAACAAGACATGGAGAAGCCCGTGGCAGAACATGCAGCACTACATGACTTACCATTCCATTCATGCTTCACCACCAGGATCATAAAATCTTTTCCTGCCAGCTGCAATCCAGGAGAGCTACGAAGATGGGAGTTGGCCCATCAGTGGATAACTAAATCTCGCACTCCACCCAACTTGAACATCCGGTGAAGAGGAACTGTGTCCCTGCTTCCCCCACCACCTTCCTAGCCTCCCAACCCCTTCTTTCTGCCACTCTCCCCCTCCCCCCCCCCCCCCCAACAGCCAATAGGGCCAGCTAGTTTAGTTCATAGGTTAGGTTAGCTAGTTAGTAGTCTTCTTACTCCCGAGTGATCAAGGTCTTGTTTCGAAACGTCTCGGAAAACTTGTGTTGTCCTTTATATATGTTATCTTTATCTCTATACCACCACGGTCTACAATTCAGGTAAGCTGTTGGGGTCTATCCTTCTACCTATCATATATATATATATATATATCTTGACCCCGTTTCCAACATTAATTTATCGGAAAAAAATTAAAAAAATTATTATTATTATTAGTATTATTATTACTGTCATCATTATCATTAATATTAATAATAGTTATGTACGCTATAATATTAATAACACAATTCTCTTCTTATGTTTTATTTTGCTTTCTATCACGTTATTGTTGACCATGCACACATGTATTTATGACTCTTAAGAACTCTTGACTACTCTTTATGCTGCTAATAGTGATGAATTGTTATTTTTATTGTTACCGAACAATGTATACTGTAATGAAATGTCTTATAAAATTTAAAAAAAAATTTGTATTATTTTTTGTTATTGCAGAACTGAACTATTTGTGCTAGTATTTCTATTTTTCATTTTTGTTTGTTTCAGATTCAACGTACGGGACGGCGGCGAAATACACTTCCACGTTTAGTTGGGAAATATTCATGTTCAATTATATTTATACATGTATACTTTTTTTCTAAAGTAAAATTTACTTTTGAATGAACGTTGTTTCATGTTTTATTTAATTGGATACCCATATAACACCTTCATAAACTAGCGAGGTATTATATAGCAGTTGCATAGCCCCACCCACAACTATTGTCAGCTTCAGGTGCAATCTGGATATCGTGAAATAGTTAACTTTCATGTTTATTATGACACTGTTCACAACAATTTCGTTATGTCATAGATTTGTAATCGGAAAAAGTATGATTGCAATCTCAAACACGATTACGTTCACGATGCCGATATTGTGGTTGGGGCTTTATTTGGTTCTAAATCCAATGTCTCATTCTGGATTCATGTATCTACGCTTGAGAACTCGATCCTGACTAAAATCACTTTGCAGACAATTTGTTTGTGGTTCCTAAATTCCGTACATTCCACCTAACATCAAGCATATTAAGGTTGGCTCAATATAATATTTATGTATTTGTTGTGCCGACAAGTAGGTTGATTACCAGTCAATCTAATATCTCCACCTGGAGCTTGATCTACTTACTGATATTGGGAATGAGAGGTAAGGATTTTCTAGGTTAAGTCATAAGCCTTGTAAGAATGAACTAGAATTAATTAGATGAGCGTAGCGAAGCGGAGTGAATCTCTCCATACAACTCGATCGGCGCTTTGTCTGTGTGTGTGTGTGTGTGTATGTGTGTGTGTTCGCCAAATTTTGTTCGTCGCGCACAGGTCAAACGGCATGACGGATTTGGCTGAAATTTTCGGTCAACACCCGTGAATACTAAACTCGATGCTGTTAATATAACCAGCAAAATTCGTCAAGATGCCAACCTACAAAAAATTAATTACTGAAAAATAAAATTTGTTTATTTATTTAATTAAATGAAAACTTACCAACGGATTTGAATAATGTTTCTCATGTAGGTTTATATAAACTGTACCAACAATTGACAATAATTTCAAAATTGTACGTTTATCCGCCATGTTATAAAGAAATATTGTTTATTTACAACAATAATTTCTTCATTTTTACAGTGTTCCGCCGATATGATTCGCATTTGCGGACTTTTGTAATTAGATGCACATAGTATACACCAAAATAGCGTACGTAACAATACCTATGCAGTATTATTTGGAATCTTGATAGCTGTCATAAAATGGCTACAATGACATAAGATGCCAACATACAAAAAATTAACAACTGAAACACGTGTTTTGTTATTTATTTATTTAAATTAAAACTTACACACGGATATGAATGATTTTTTATATGTAGGTCTACATCAATACTACCAACACTCGACATTAGTTTCAAAATTGTTGCTTTAACCGCCATGTTATAAACAAATATTGTTTATTTACGGCAGACATTTTCTTCATTTTTACAGTGTTCCACCGATATGATTCGCATTTGCGGACCATTGACGTTAGATGCACATAGTATGCTGCGGGAATGGCGTAGGGAGACAGACCTTTCTCACTATGTATTTGGAATTTTGATAGCAATCATAGGATGGCTACAATGACGTGTTATGTTTTATGACTTTCTCGGCAAACATGCAGAAAATAACAACAAACTTGGTCGACAATTTAAAAAGCTATTATTATAGTTTAAATGCGAGTTATTGTATGATTAAACAATATAACATTTTAGATTTAGTCTGTATCTACATTATGGAACTTTCCATACACTGATATGTTTAATAGTTTATGAATTAGTGCCTATTGAGTAGACCACGGTCGAATGAAATTATGCGGAAATCCATCAACTTGAAGGTTTTAATTTCTTTAAAGAAAACTTCTTAACGGATTTAAATAATATTTCGTGCATTTATTAGCAACATATCAAGAAATAATATACTTAAGTTATAAGGTTGTAACTTGATCCGCCATCTTGTAAAAAAATCATATGTTTATTATAATGGTATTTTTTTTTTTTTTTAAGAGTAATATGATATGCAAATGATTTATTTGATTTGATACATTGAAAAAAATCGCTCATCTGTCAACGCGGAGCGTTTTCCTAGTAAAACCATTTGAACTGTAACTTACAAAAGACTATCGCTTGAATTATCCCGAACATACTAAATCAGCATGAACACTTATCTGCTAGGCTGCCAGATTACAAGAGAGCGATTGCAAGCTTGTGCAGCCAGGAGTGGGGGCGAGGGGGTTACCTTGTCCACTCCTGGTTCCCATAATGTTAGCTTATGGAGTACAGTCATATGTAATTATTGAACAGTGATCCGCCTCAAATCCCCATATGCTGCTTGTCAGTCTACAAACATGTGGAGAGGCTTGTACTGTCTACTCTGCTATCTCGGGTAGCAGTGATCCAGTGACTGAGGCCTGCAGTTTGCAAGCTAGTCAGCAATAAGTCTACAAACATGTGGAGAGGCTTGTACTGTCTACACAGCGATCTCGGGTAGCAGTGATCCAGTGACCGAGGCCTGCAGTTAGCAAGCTAGTTAGCTGGCCTGGTTGGTGGCTGAGCAATAAGTCTACAAATTGTCCTGAACAGTTATCTAATCATGTTCATGATTACCAAACTATAATTCACCAATCAATCAATGGATATTGATTGAAAGGCTTCCCTGTTCACATCACACTACTTATAATTAATTCTAAGTGATTTTAAAATATTTATGAGCTAGACTTGATTGAAGATAAATAATTATAATAGAAGTTGCTGATTTGCTTGAGGGGTATGCTGCAAAATTCATAAAGGAATCAAACGAATAGAGCTCTAATGTTGTAGGCCTATATTCTAGCCTCAACGTAAGTATTCGCATATTGACCGCAGATCCTTATCTAATGTGTGTGCAGGCCTATATTCTAGCCTCAACGTAAGTATTCGCATACTGACCGCAGATCCTTATCTAATGTTGTAGGCCTATATTCTAGCCTCAACGTAAGTATTCGCATACTGACCGCACATCCTTATCTAATGCCACTTTCATGCACGCTAATTCAAAGAACATCGACAGATTTCTGGCGGTTTTTCACACGTCATTTTGAAAAGTGCACAAGCCTTATTAGCCACGCCCACTGTTCCAGGTATCCAATGGAAGGTCGTAGATTATGCCTAATGCACCTGTTTAATTAGCTGGTAGGAACTAGAGCAGTAGAACTAGTATACATTAAGTTGGTACTGAGAATCAATTGCGTGCGGTCCATAGAAGCAAGGAAGGGAAACAGTTTCCCTTTTTTAGGCTTGAATATTTTATCTTGTCATGCAAAATAGCATTTACATGTAAGTATACAGCTACTCTTCTATGATCTAAATACTACTAGATATTTTTTAAGACATGGGTGGCCAGTAATCGTCAACATGTGGGTGTTTTTAATCATCATAGATTTTATTGTTTCATTGTGGATTGATTTTGCCGATTTTTCTCGTCACTCCACATAACGGAAAACACGCTCGACGGCCGCATTCGTTCCATACAAAGCGAGTCAAAATTTAACAACTTATTTTATGTTTCCACACAAGATATATTACCTATAGACGGGTGCACACGTCTGATCTAAGTTGGCCAACTTATTTCCAAATAGCATTGCAAGATAGGATTTCTAAAAAGTAAAACCCCACCAACTTTGTGGTCAACTTGATTGGTTTCGTTACATTAACCTACACCTGCAATTATAATTATCTTAATTACATAATTTAAGAAGTGTTATTATTTAAGGAATATGAAAATCAATAAAACTCAAAGTAATACTCCACAAGTAATGTTGTTTTTGACGAAGTTGGGCTAATGAGTTGGCCAACTCAGTTTAGTCGTGTGCACCCGTCGTGATGAAGTTATTACACCCCATACGTTAATAAAGAAAGGGATGTGAAATAGTACGCGTAAAGTTTGAAAAACACAAAATCTCTAATTTTGAATAAAAAGCAGGACAGAAGTACGTGCCGCCGGCACCCTATGCACTTGCCCCTTTCCTCCAAACAGCCCTCTATTTCAATCTCACGTTTTACCCACTCATCGTCTAGATTAGCCAAGTTGCAAAAATATGAGACGCAAATAACTATCTATCTCTCCAAGCAACTTCCCTTCTTTCAAATCTCGCGGATCGTAGCAACAGTCGATTGCATTGAGAAAATTCGATAGGTCGAAAAAAGTTCCAAGCTCTGTCGATCTGCGCGCCACCGCCAGTGAAAGTCAGCTCAATATTGATAGTACTACTACTTTACCGACATGACTGCCTCCCTAGTCCACAGACCAAAACCACGACGCTATGTTCACACCACATGACATCAGCTGTTCCAGCCAACTTCGGTGTTGTTTGGGTATTTTCCCACTTTATTCATTCCGAGTTTGTGTCTTACGGCTTTGCGTACAGAAGATGTCGTTAGAAACCTACTGTCTGCTAGCTCTGTAGGCAGTACTCAATGCACCTTATCAAGTGTTCGCCTGCATTTCTCGGCCCACCAGGGTTGATAGTGGTAGATTGTGGGCCTATTCATTTCAGCCAGACAACAAGGAACGCGCGTAGTTGTCTAAACGGTTGCTCTGGACGCGTCTCTTCTCGTTCATTCTAAGCTGACTTCCTTCACGAATAGACGTGTGCGTTATAAGCTCAATTTACTCCAAAATATACCAAATAAGTGCTCGTGAAACTAGAGTTAACTTTCTGTGAACAGCGTAGGCCTACCGAAATGGGTTTGTTTACATCGTTTCTAACCTCACTTCTTGCGTGTGAAACACGGTTTTCGGTAAACTTAGCGGTGACACAGTCATTATCTAGCTTGGTGAGAGTGTCCGTGAATCTTCTTTGTACTAAGCCCTCATCTATGGTGTACAATCATGTAGCCTAACCTAGGCCTATAAGAGTAAGGCCTAAGTGTTTACTTTTATACATTTTCGTAATATTTTGAATATTGCTTACTGATTCGCATATGTATACTTGAAATCTTGAACCTGGCCCCAGGCTTCGTACATGATTTTCCTTGCCACTAGCATTTATCTTAGTCCTAGGCCTAGTAGGCCTAGGCCTACCTTAGTTATTGTGGCTTGGGCCCTGTTCAGAGTTGCAAAACATTCTCATTAGACCTAGTTGGCTAGAACCTATGTTTCAATCAAAGCCTGACATTTTATGTCGAATCAGCATTAGGCCTAGGGTCTACAAAATTATAAATGCTTGCTTTTAGGCTACCTAGGCCTACTTAAGGTGTTCATTTGAATTCTAACTAGGGCCTACTATGATAAATTATTTCAAATTTATCTTAATTACATTAAACATGTTTTTATAACATTATTTCTCAGAAGTAGGCATGCCATGACAGATTTCCATAGTTCTCCACGTTTGGCTGTGTTTTACTTTACTGACTTAGAGTCTCATGTGAAATAAAGATTATTATTCTTAATATTCAATAATTTAGTTTACTAACTATCATTACTCTGTATTTAAATTTCAATGCCCAGTGGTATCGTATGGTAGGCCTAATCTAGTCATGAGCCCAATTGAATTGTATCATGTTGTACATATATCATTGCTCTTCTGGTCTGATTTTGTTGTTTTCTTCCATCAGGTTAAGGGGGGGGGGGGACAAGTTATTGTCCAACGAGCTGACATGCCGGCCGGCGGTACAACACCCGGGGAGCGGGCTGCGCTAGATGCAGCGTGCAGCTTTCCGGCTCATCGACAGTCATCGCCAGGTTGTCCAACCCGACCTGTGACGTAGCCGCTCGCTCGTCTGCCGGAGCGACTGGATCAGCTGTCGTCACTGCGACATGCACGGCTGGCGGCTTGACCTTCGCCGACCTTTTCAACCGCAGTAGGTACCACAGACCTCGTAGCACAGAGAGAACAGAGAGAACCAAACTATGCATTTGAATGTGGCGGCTAGTCACCACTTGATCTCAAGGATAGCTAGCAAACTGTGCAAACTGCGTGCGTTGGTCAAGAGAATCAAGTGAAGGCGGTACCGGCAACCTGCCCCCAGGTGGGTAAACACACGATGTACATTCAACGCTCTACTCGAGTTGGTTCTTTTCTAGTGCTTTACGTGCACACACACACCAGCGCTTTTCACAAGGCTGTTTGTTAAATGACCCACGAAAAGGATTAGTAATTGGTTAAATTTAAGTAGGTCTATTTAAATTAAGATTCTGATTTTCATGCCAAATGTCTACGAAGTTCATAGTGTTTATGTGAAGTCTTATCGCATAGTCAGTAGTTACACATTATGTGTACGTAGTTGTACACTATCAAAGTTGCATTTACGCTAACATTTATTTACTCCGACTTGCGAGTTAAGTGAACTTGCAATCTATTCTGTTAGAAGTATGTCTACTAAGTAATAATACATCCTCGAGCACCAGCCTCAATTCTAAAAATAGATTTATGGTCAACGTTTTGTTCTTATTTGTTGTCAGCTAGGTCATGTCGGAGAGTGATTGAAGTAAAGGAACAATTGGGAAGAAGACTTAACATTCACAGGGATTAAGGGAAGGAATGGTTGGCTCTTATGATTGGCAGAGTCACCCTGAACAAATTCTACCTCGGACCCAGACTGTGATGCTACCTTTGGTTGGAAACGGAAATACTAGCGTTCCACTGGATGTAAATCAAATGCTGATTTACGTACATTCAACAGATTGTGGCTTTAGTCCGTCAAAATGTCGGCTACTGTAAGCACTGTTGATAAGAGACTTAATCATAGAGACCTTTTAATAAAAACAAATACATGTTTGGAGTGTTATTCGTTAGGTTTCCAACAGTGGAGAGTCAAAATTCAAAACTAAAATATGTATGAGCCGTGTGGAAGGGGCAGTTGCGACAGGACGTCAAGTGAAAGTAAACTCAAGGACGGATCTGTATCTTACAAACAAGGTATCCCCACACATCAGTGTATGCCAATCCTTTACATTGCAGCCACCTGAATTGTTGGGATGTCCTATTTGGGAAGAAGCCAGTTTACCCGTGGGCTTATTGTTCTCATTCAAGTTTTATAACAAAACCGTTGGTAACCGGCCGTCACACCTCACGCTGGATGGCCGTTAGTTCTTCGAGCTGTCAAAAGGTGCAACAATATCCCGTGTCTAAATCGAGGCTTGAGCTATTGAGGTAGATTTGATTTTAAAGTGTGGGTCTACTCAGTTGACATAACTTTTCTTTAATATAATCATTGGAGTGAATGAACAATTTACACTGTTAGAATAATTGTTTTAGACAGTACTATAGTCATATTACAGTAACAGGTAAATACTAAATAGGATGTTTTGAAAATAAAGTTTGACCCTATATGATTTTTAAACATGTAGGCCTATAGTAGCAAATCGACTATTGATTGATTAATTGATTGATTGATGAAGCAACAACTTAATAAATTTAAAAAGGAACATTAAACAGAAATATAGAGACTCTCTGCCACCTGTTGAAAAGGGCAGTGGTACTTCAAAATGCATCGAAGACACTGCTGGTAGTGTAGAGGCAATATTGTGGATTTATATCCATAAAACTAATCTTGCTGAAAGTCATGCTCTATAACTACTTACCATTTTTAATGCGAGGCAAATTCCTGCACTATTACAATTATTTATTATTGGCAGTTACTCAAATAAGTTTTCGAGAATAAAACAAGGCTCAAACATGAACTGCATCTATATATCACTCGTAATACTATTTCTGGTTTTGAAGTAACACCACTTTATATAATGTACAGTATTGCCATAGACAAATGAGTGACTGGGAATTACCAAGTTAGAGTGATTCACAAACATTTTGAAAAGTATTTTTTTTTTAAATTTTGAATACAATGAAACTTTGATTTTACGAACGTAATGGGGTATACCAAAAAATTTGTTAATTCAAGGAATTTGTAAAATCAAACAACATTGTTATAAGAAACTAACTTTACTTTCTGGGATCAGGAAAAAATACTTAACATCAAAGAATTCGTTGTTTCAAGGTACGTAAAATCAAAGTTTCACTGAACTGCAAATTTTTACGAATGTTTTGGCAAGTGCTTTACTTTTATATGAATTAGTCAAGAAGTTGCCTATTCTACTTTGTTGATTTTTGTGATTGTTCATTTTTCTCTTGCCACTAGAGAGTTTATTTTCAACTTGATTCTACGTATATAACTTCAGATCGTTCGTAACTGTAGCCACAAAGCCCCAACCACATTATTGTCGGCATTGCCATTGCCATCCAGAAACCGTGAAAAAAGTTAACTTAATTGTTTTTATGGCGTTGTTCACAATAACATCATAATGTCGTAATGATTTAGCATGAGCAAATGTACGATTTGATCCCAATTCCGATGCTGACAATTGAGGTTGGACTCCTATCTGATTTTAATTCCAGATATTATGCCTTTCAAAAGGTCGATTGATTCCGGCCTACATAAACATATAAAATGTATCGTAAGTGGCAGCATATCTTCTAATATTTTTATTTGGCTTGAACCATGATTTGATTCTGCAATCCTTTGTAGTCTGGCTATGCTTTCAATGTTGAGAAATTTTTAAATCACTTAGGGCCGGTATTTCAATGTCCAGTTAAAATCTACTTCTCAGTTAAATTGTTTTCACCATGACAACGGCCAATAGAAATACACCAAACTGGGCTTACCTGACAGTTAAATTTACTTGACACTTTAACTGGACATCCTAGATAAATACACATTGCAAATAGTTTTACTCAATTAAGATAAGACTTAATTTTTTTTGCAGCTGATCAACTGAAATTGTGAGGGGCTGGTTTTAATTTAGCAAATTGGCAGTACATAGGCAGAGGCCACATATTTGTCTTAATAAAAACATTCAATCCAAACATAATTTGATTTTTGAACATACTATTGTTGAGATTTCATTTTTAATTATTACAAAACTTTGTTGTATACAAGCAACACATAATTTGTGCGTGGACACACTATATCCATGGTAACAACCGCATACAAAATGTGTGGAATTATTAAGAAGATGTTTTTTCTAAAACTCTTTCTCTACATATTGTTTTTAAACAGATATGGAAAAGCAGGTGAGCCCAATGTTTGTCATTCTGTCCACTTGTTGAGCAGGAGTGTCAAGACGTAGATTAAGAGTGTTTGTTGTGCTTGCAGCTGTGGTACAGGGCGACGCCATCAAGCGTCTGGAATGCGCCCTGAAGATGCGAACAGACCAAGACTGTCCGGTGGACGGGAGTTGGTCGCCATGGCAACCCTGGGAGAAGTGTCACGGGGAGTGTGGTCAGACGGGGTTGCAGATACGATATCGGACCTGCGACAACCCCGAGCCCCAGCTGGGGGGCTCCTACTGCCGGGGGCCAGCGAGTGAGACGAGGTCCTGCCAGTTACCAGGTAGCGCCACGTCCAGGGGTCATAGCTATACCGCATGGCATGATAGGTGCCCATATTACCTCATAATAATACACATACTTTACACAATATTCATATAGTTGTCCCAACAAAAGTATTCTGATGCTTAAGACACTGCCGAGTTCAAGGTGACAACTTAATTTTCTACTTCGAAAATTCCTATCATCTGATGTAAACAAGTCCATTGGGGATAATTTAAAACCTTCCGTTGGTTACCTGTAACGATGGGTGTGGCCAAACCGCCTGTGCACTCGACTAAGCCGAACCATGCATTTACGAATGTGTGAAAGAATGCCAGTTATCTGTTGATTTTCTTTCAATTGGCTCGGTTGAAAGAGGGTAGACTATGACCTGAGATCGGTATGCGAATACTTTTGTTGGGACTAGTATACAATATATCCTGTGCACCTACATAAGAAACCATTGCACAACAACCGAGACACAGTATTGTGTGGTGTCATTACGTATGTACCCATACAAACCAGAAGACATTTTAATTAATATGTTTGGATGGAAACGAGACATTTAGCCTACCTGTAGCTCTCAAGATTAAAAAAAAGCAAACTTATAAAACCTTTGACCATTTTCCACAGACGAAATAGATCACATTTACACAAACTAATCCTAGTAATAACAATAATGTTTCCTGCTCCTCAAAGAACTAAAGGAAATAACAAAAACTGTAGCATTTTCCTTTGTATTTAATGTCTGTCCTATTAAATTGATTTACAAAGTTGGTCAATAAATAAAACTACAAATACAATGAGATATAGGAAAAACAGTGAAGAAAACAAAGTACTGTTCTCTCTTGTTGCCGTGTTGAGGCTGCTCCCCCGAGGAATACGAAACGATGGTGTTGGGAGATCCACTACGCAGCTCACAGTACGAATTAATCAAAGTCGTCCACGAACGGTTTCCCGCCCTTGCCGACCGATGTCTGACCAACACTTGCGGCTACGAGACGGTCGAGAGCGTCTTGCAGGAAGGAGCCGTAGGTGACATCCTGTCTATCCTGTTACCCTGATCTTACTCTCAGTCTCACACTACGTAAACTCATATGCATAGAAATTGTACAGGGGACTATTGAAGGTAGTCTGATACTAATCTAACTGTTCTGAAACTAAACTAATCTACAATATTACCACACTAATCTAGCCAAGGATTACAATATACAGCTAGTACAGCTATTAAAATTAAAGAATGGTCTAGTTATAAAGTTAAAGTTTTCATTTATAACTTTTGGTAATACAATCCTCAAAAATAGCAAAGATATCCAAGTCATTGCAAAACTAGCCTACTTATGAGCCACCTAATTTATTTAAACATTCAGTTGTTTAGTACTCTCAACAATCTTTGTTCTTAGCCAATGTAGGCCTATGTTAGTTTGACTTGTATGCCTTCTTGCATAATCATGTGTTATTGTTAATTTCACTGTAAATCATCTCTACCTAAGCGGGTAGCTAATGTAGCGCAGTATACAAACTATTATTACTCTATAAATACGAATGTATTTATTTATTATGACCAGAATCCATCACAAGAGAGCGTGTCTTCTGTCTTCTGTTCTAGATGGACTATTGGATCTCCCTGCTTTGTGTGAAGCAGAATGTTGGGTGCCCTGGTAAGCTTCTTCGTATTATACTCAAACACAGACAGCTCGTTAGGTTTTAGTTTTACCGAGATTCAGCAGAAATTACTCGGGTTGGAGATAATAGTCGAGGACTCTGAAAAAGCAAGGAACTCTGGTTCTCGCAGAAGATAAATGATATAGCCAAAAATGTTAAAACGATTCCGTTCAAAAAACGTCTTTGACACATTAATTAATACTTTGTGTTATCGTTTTAAGTACGTTAAAGTATGATATTGAAACTATTAAATGCGTTGGCATTTTGATTCGTTTGATCGATACAAAGTATAGGACTCATCTAGAGACAGAGAGAGCGATGAAATATAGGTGAAGTTTAAAAAAAAATTATAAATTATGATTTATGAACCAAGTTATCTTATAAGGTTGAGAAAATGTTTGAAACAAGGCAATGTTGCGTTTGTCTTGTTCCGCCAGTACGAGGAGGTTGGACCAACTGGGCTACTTGGACTGCCTGCTCAGCCAAATGTGGCCCCGGCTTGCAATACCGCACGCGCAGTTGTACCAACCCGCGACCGTCCACCCCAGACGTTGACTGCCAAGGAAAGGGTTTAGACTCTCAAGCGTGTACGGGCCTAGCGTGCGCCGACGAGGATGGTAATATTAATTACATCATTATTGGTACGCCTGAGAAATAATTTTTTTTTTTCTTTTCCTTCTTGTGCCAAGATGGCTTTTTCAGCCATTCTTTTGTCTTACTATCCAATATAAAACTGCTTCCTTTTCTGGCCTGCTCATATCATTGGGCAGGGAGTAATAATTTAATTTGGATTGATTCCTTTTTAAGATTGCAGCAGCCAAACTTGAAAATTTGCAATTATTTTTGTAAATGTGTGTTCACGTAAAAATGAGTGTAAATGATATATGCAGAACGTGATTGTTATTGGTGGATACTTAAGCAAGGTCGATAAATCCCCTGGCGTAGGCTCGTCAAACTCAGTTACTGAACCTTTATTAGGGGATTAACGGACCTCGACACTTTAAATCTTGACACACACTTAAGTAGTATTTTCACAAATAGTGGTTGTCACACAGTCACAGCTTGGTTTGAATGATGTACGAGTCAATATGAGATAACTTTGCCAAGCAACCAACTACTGTTTGGTTTTGCTTCATTCAGTATCAGACCCTTAAGTTTAGCTCGGGCAAGGAGAGAATGACCGACAACAACCTGTCAAGCCGAAGGTTCCTAGGTTTTACTTGTAAGGTTAGAATGATTAGCTTATTTCTCAGTCTACAGTACAGATACTTGTCACTGTTCTAGAGTCAGTGGTCTGAGTGGTCAGGATGCAGTACAGATACTTGTCACTGTTCTAGAGTCAGTGGTCTGAGTGGTCAGGATGCAGTACAGATACTTGTCACTGTTCTAGAGTCAGTGGTCTGAGTGGTCAGGATGCAGTACAGATACTTGTCACTGTTCTAGAGTCAGTGGTGTGAGTGGTCAGGATGCAGTACAGATACTTGTCACTGTTCTAGAGTCAGTGGTCTGAGTGGTCAGGATGCAGTACAGATACTTGTCACTGTTCTGGAGTCAGTGGTCTGAGTGGTCAGGATGCAGTACAGATACTTGTCACTGTTCTGGAGTCAGTGGTCTGAGTGGTCAGGATGCAGTACAGATACTTGTCACTGTTCTAGAGTCAGTGGTCTGAGTGGTCAGGATGCAGTACAGATACTTGTCACTGTTCTAGACGGCAGCTGGAGTCAGTGGTCTGAGTGGTCAGGATGCAGTACAGATACTTGTCACTGTTCTAGAGTCAGTGGTCTGAGTGGTCAGGATGCAGTACAGATACTTGTCACTGTTCTAGAGTCAGTGGTCTGAGTGGTCAGGATGCAGTACAGATACTTGTCACTGTTCTAGAGTCAGTGGTCTGAGTGGTCAGGATGCAGTACAGATACTTGTCACTGTTCTAGACGGCAGCTGGAGTCAGTGGTCTGAGTGGTCAGGATGCAGTACAGATACTTGTCACTGTTCTAGAGTCAGTGGTCTGAGTGGTCAGGATGCAGTACAGATACTTGTCACTGTTCTAGAGTCAGTGGTCTGAGTGGTCAGGATGCAGTACAGATACTTGTCACTGTTCTAGAGTCAGTGGTCTGAGTGGTCAGGATGCAGTACAGATACTTGTCACTGTTCTAGACGGCAGCTGGAGTCAGTGGTCTGAGTGGTCAGGATGCAGTACAGATACTTGTCACTGTTCTAGAGTCAGTGGTCTGAGTGGTCAGGATGCAGTACAGATACTTGTCACTGTTCTAGAGTCAGTGGTCTGAGTGGTCAGGATGCAGTACAGATACTTGTCACTGTTCTAGAGTCAGTGGTCTGAGTGGTCAGGATGCAGTACAGATACTTGTCACTGTTCTAGAGTCAGTGGTCTGAGTGGTCAGGATGCAGTACAGATACTTGTCACTGTTCTAGAGTCAGTGGTCTGAGTGGTCAGGATGCAGTACAGATACTTGTCACTGTTCTAGAGTCAGTGGTCTGAGTGGTCAGGATGCAGTACAGATACTTGTCACTGTTCTAGAGTCAGTGGTCTGAGTGGTCAGGATGCAGTACAGATACTTGTCACTGTTCTAGAGTCAGTGGTCTGAGTGGTCAGGATGCAGTACAGATACTTGTCACTGTCCTAGACGGCAGCTGGAGTCAGTGGTCTGAGTGGTCAGGATGCAGTACAGATACTTGTCACTGTTCTAGAGTCAGTGGTCTGAGTGGTCAGGATGCAGTACAGATACTTGTCACTGTTCTAGAGTCAGTGGTCTGAGTGGTCAGGATGCAGTACAGATACTTGTCACTGTTCTAGACGGCAGCTGGAGTCAGTGGTCTGAGTGGTCAGGATGCAGTACAGATACTTGTCACTGTTCTAGACGGCAGCTGGAGTCAGTGGTCTGAGTGGTCAGGATGCAGTACAGATACTTGTCACTGTTCTAGAGTCAGTGGTCTGAGTGGTCAGGATGCAGTACAGATACTTGTCACTGTTCTAGACGGCAGCTGGAGTCAGTGGTCTGAGTGGTCAGGATGCAGTACAGATACTTGTCACTGTTCTAGACGGCAGCTGGAGTCAGTGGTCTGAGTGGTCTGGATGCAGCAAAGAGTGCGGGTCAGGATACAAAAGACGGGAGCGAGTCTGTACCGGGAGTCGCAAGAAGAAAGAGGCGACATTGCCGGCCATCTCTGGCGGTTGGTACTCACTCACTACATCACACGTGTTAGAACACAGTCGGGGAACAATTAGTTGCTGTCTTTGGCAAGGAAGAAAACATATTTCAATTATACAAAAAGGTGCACACGAAGTGAACATGTTAAACACTCAATACAGTGGTTGCCACAGCAGCTTAAAAATTCAAAATTGGTGGGGGAGGGGGGGGGGGGGTCATTTTGTCTTAGAAAGAAACAACAAATTTTATATAGAATTTAAATCATAATTGAATAGAAACTAGGTAGATATGAAATAATGGCACATTTAAAAATGAGGTTATGGTTTTACTTAGTAACTAAATGAACGCGTACTGTTTGCAGATAGACGCAACTTGACACCGCGCCAGATCGCCACACAACTGGTGAAGACGGTTGATGCGGGAAACAGCTGCTCCGGGCCCAGCGAAGAGTTTGAGGAATGCAACCTTAGGGATTGTGACCGTACGTTTACACCTTACGTTGATGCGTTACATCAGAAAAGAGGCGTATCTAGAACAGATTTGTTTGTCTGTGAACATCAAAATCCATGAGTGTATTGTCACATTGTAACCACAAGTATGAAATGTAAACAACAGAAATGACGGAAGATTTGCTTTGTTGCCACACTTAGATTGTGCAATATAGACGTTGATGATCACAATAGACTTCACACGCAGCACTAGAGTGGTGATAGTATGTTTGTAGAACACGGTGCAAGAAAATACTAGTTCACCACATTATGCGACATTACCACATATGTACATTTAAGTTGTGTGAGAGATAGTTTGCCAACATCTGACCATCTACTCAGGTAAGCTGTTGGCATCTTTTCTCTCACAAAACTTTGTTGCCCAAGTTTTTTGGCAGTCTCTTATTTACACATGAGCATATTAAAGCTGGTTTTGCTATAAGGATGATAATTAATGTAGGCTTGTAGTGTTGTGAAATGTGTCGGGTTGGTTGCAGTGGATGGCGGTTGGTCGGCGTGGGAGAAGTGGTCCGCGTGTTCGGTTACCTGTGGCTTCGGCGTCCAGTACAGAGCCCGATCTTGCAACGCTCCTCCGCGATACGGCAGGGGCTTCCCTTGTGTGGGCCCCCCCTTGGAGATGCAGCAGTGCTACTTGGGGCCTTGCACAAGTAAGACAAGAACACAAGTCTGTTCCTTCCAAGTAGTTAGTCACCATCTTGCAACGCTCCCCCGCCCCTTGTGTGGGCCCCCCCTTAGAGATGCAGCAGTGCTACTTGGGGCCTTGCACAAGTAAGACAAGAACACACGTCTGTTCATTCCAAGTAGTTAGTCACCATCTTGCAACGCTCCCCCGCCCCTTGTGTGGGCCCCCCCTTGGAGATGCAGCAGTGCTACTTGGGGCCTTGCACAAGTAAGACAAGAACACAAGTCTGTTCATTCCAAGTAGTTAGTCACCATCTTGCAACGCTCCCCCGCCCCTTGTGTGGGCCCCCCCTTGGAGATGCAGCAGTGCTACTTGGGGCCTTGCACAAGTAAGACAAGAACACACGTCTGTTCATTCCAAGTAGTTAGTCACCATCTTGCAACGCTCCCCCGCCCCTTGTGTGGGCCCCCCCTTGGAGATGCAGCAGTGCTACTTGGGGCCTTGCACAAGTAAGACAAGAACACAAGTCTGTTCATTCCAAGTAGTTAGTCACCATCTTGCAACGCTCCCCCGCCCCTTGTGTGGGCCCCCCCTTGGAGATGCAGCAGTGCTACTTGGGGCCTTGCACAAGTAAGACAAGAACACAAGTCTGTTCATTCCAAGTAGTTAGTCACCATCCTGCAACGCTCCCCCGCCCCTTGTGTGGGCCCCCCCTTGGAGATGCAGCAGTGCTACTTGGGGCCTTGCACAAGTAAGACAAGAACACACGTCTGTTCATTCCAAGTAGTTAGTCACCATCTT
The DNA here is from genome assembly GCA_945910005.1 of Isoperla grammatica. NCBI lineage: Eukaryota > Metazoa > Arthropoda > Insecta > Plecoptera > Perlodidae > Isoperla > Isoperla grammatica. Next base: position 37,684,826 of record OX246744.1, read on the forward strand.
GCAACGCCCCCCCGCCCCTTGTGTGGGCCCCCCCTTGGAGATGCAGCAGTGCTACTTGGGGCCTTGCACAAGTAAGACAAGAACACAAGTCTGTTCATTCCAAGTAGTTAGTCACCATCTTGCAACGCTCCCCCGCCCCTTGTGTGGGCCCCCCCTTGGAGATGCAGCAGTGCTACTTGGGGCCTTGCACAAGTAAGACAAGAACACACGTCTGTTCATTCCAAGTAGTTAGTCACCATCTTGCAACGCTCCCCCGCCCCTTGTGTGGGCCCCCCCTTGGAGATGCAACAGTGCTACTTGGGGCCTTGCACAAGTAAGACAAGAACACAAGTCTGTTCATTCCAAGTAGTTAGTCACCATCTTGCAACGCTCCCCCGCCCCTTGTGTGGGCCCCCCCTTGGAGATGCAGCAGTGCTACTTGGGGCCTTGCACAAGTAAGACAAGAACACAAGTCTGTTCATTCCAAGTAGTTAGTCACCATCTTGCAACGCTCCCCCGCCCCTTGTGTGGGCCCCCCCTTGGAGATGCAGCAGTGCTACTTGGGGCCTTGCACAAGTAAGACAAGAACACAAGTCTGTTCATTCCAAGTAGTTAGTCACCATCTTGCAACGCTCCCCTGCCCCTTGTGTGGGCCCCCCCTTGGAGATGCAGCACTGCTACTTGGGGCCTTGCACAAGTAAGACAAGAACACAAGTCTGTTCATTCCAAGTAGTTAGTCACCATCTTGCAACGCTCCCCCGCCCCTTGTGTGGGCCCCCCCTTGGAGATGCAGCAGTGCTACTTGGGGCCTTGCACAAGTAAGACAAGAACACAAGTCTGTTCATTCCAAGTAGTTAGTCACCATCTTGCAACGCTCCCCTGCCCCTTGTGTGGGCCCCCCCTTGGAGATGCAGCACTGCTACTTGGGGCCTTGCACAAGTAAGACAAGAACACAAGTCTGTTCATTCCAAGTAGTTAGTCACCATCTTGCAACGCTCCCCCGCCCCTTGTGTGGGCCCCCCCTTGGAGATGCAGCAGTGCTACTTGGGGCCTTGCACAAGTAGGACAAGAACACAAGTCTGTTCATTCCAAGTAGTTGGTCACCATCTTGCAACGCTCCCCCGCCCCTTGTGTGGGCCCCCCCTTGGAGATGTGCAGTGCTACTTGGCTCCTTGCACAAGTAAGACAAGAACACAAGTCTGTTCATTCCATGTAGTTGGTCACCATCTTGCAATGCTCCCCCGCCCCTTGTGTGGGCCCCCCCTTGGAGATGCAGCAGTTTTACTTGGGGCCTTGCACAAGTAAGACAAGAACACACGTCTGTTCATTCCAAGTAGTTAGTCACCATCTTGCAACGCTCCCCCGCCCCTTGTGTGGGCCCCCCCTTGGAGATGCAGCACTGCTACTTGGGGCCTTGCACAAGTAAGACAAGATTACAAGTCTGTTCATTCCAAGTAGTTAGTCACCATCTTGCAACGCTCCCCCGCCCCTTGTGTGGGCCCCCCCCTTGGAGATGCAGCAGTGCTACTTGGGGCCTTGCACAAGTAAGACAAGAACACAAGTCTGTTCATTCCAAGTAGTTAGTCACCATCTTGCAACGCTCCCCCGCCCCTTGTGTGGGCCCCCCCTTGGAGATGCAGCAGTGCTACTTGGGGCCTTGCACAAGTAAGACAAGAACACACGTCTGTTCATTCCAAGTAGTTAGTCACCATCTTGCAACGCTCCCCCGCCCCTTGTGTGGGCCCCCCCTTGGAGATGCAGCAGTGCTACTTGGGGCCTTGCACAAGTAAGACAAGAACACAAGTCTGTTCATTCCAAGTAGTTAGTCACCATCTTGCAACGCTCCCCCGCCCCTTGTGTGGGCCCCCCCTTGGAGATGCAGCAGTGCTACTTGGGGCCTTGCACAAGTAAGACAAGAACACACGTCTGTTCATTCCAAGTAGTTAGTCACCATCTTGCAACGCTCCCCCGCCCCTTGTGTGGGCCCCCCCTTGGAGATGCAGCAGTGCTACTTGGGGCCTTGCACAAGTAAGACAAGAACACACGTCTGTTCATTCCAAGTAGTTAGTCACCATCTTGCAACGCTCCCCCGCCCCTTGTGTGGGCCCCCCCTTAGAGATGCAGCAGTGCTACTTGGGGCCTTGCACAAGTAAGACAAGAACACACGTCTGTTCATTCCAAGTAGTTAGTCACCATCTTGCAACGCTCCCCCGCCCCTTGTGTGGGCCCCCCCTTAGAGATGCAGCAGTGCTACTTGGGGCCTTGCACAAGTAAGACAAGAACACAAGTCTGTTCATTCCAAGTAGTTAGTCACCATCTTGCAACGCTCCCCCGCCCCTTGTGTGGGCCCCCCCTTGGAGATGCAGCAGTGCTACTTGGGGCCTTGCACAAGTAAGACAAGAACACAAGTCTGTTCATTCCAAGTAGTTAGTCACCATCTTGCAACGCTCCCCCGCCCCTTGTGTGGGCCCCCCCTTGGAGATGCAGCAGTGCTACTTGGGGCCTTGCACAAGTAAGACAAGAACACAAGTCTGTTCATTCCAAGTAGTTAGTCTTGCAAAGCCCCCCCGCCCCTTGTGTGGGCCCCCCCTTGGAGATGCAGCAGTGCTACTTGGGGCCTTGCACAAGTAAGACAAGAACACACGTCTGTTCATTCCAAGTAGTTAGTCACCATCTTGCAACGCTCCCCCGCCCCTTGTGTGGGCCCCCCCTTGGAGATGCAGCAGTGCTACTTGGGGCCTTGCACAAGTAAGACAAGAACACACGTCTGTTCATTCCAAGTAGTTAGTCACCATCTTGCAACGCTCCCCCGCCCCTTGTGTGGGCCCCCCCTTAGAGATGCAGCAGTGCTACTTGGGGCCTTGCACAAGTAAGACAAGAACACACGTCTGTTCATTCCAAGTAGTTAGTCACCATCTTGCAACGCTCCCCCGCCCCTTGTGTGGGCCCCCCCTTAGAGATGCAGCAGTGCTACTTGGGGCCTTGCACAAGTAAGACAAGAACACACGTCTGTTCATTCCAAGTAGTTAGTCACCATCTTGCAACGCTCCCCCGCCCCTTGTGTGGGCCCCCCCTTGGAGATGCAGCAGTGCTACTTGGGGCCTTGCACAAGTAAGACAAGAACACAAGTCTGTTCATTCCAAGTAGTTAGTCACCATCTTGCAACGCTCCCCCGCCCCTTGTGTGGGCCCCCCCTTGGAGATGCAGCAGTGCTTCTTGGGGCCTTGCACAAGTAAGACAAGAACACAAGTCTGTTCATTCCAAGTAGTTAGTCACCATCTTGCAACGCTCCCCCGCCCCTTGTGTGGGCCCCCCCTTGGAGATGCAGCACTGCTACTTGGGGCCTTGCACAAGTAAGACAAGAACACAAGTCTGTTCATTCCAAGTAGTTAGTCACCATCTTGCAACGCTCCCCCGCCCCTTGTGTGGGCCCCCCCTTAGAGATGCAGCAGTGCTACTTGGGGCCTTGCACAAGTTAGACAAGAACACACGTCTGTTCATTCCAAGTAGTTAGTCACCATCTTGCAACGCCCCCCCGCCCCTTGTGTGGGCCCCCCCTTGGAGATGCAGCAGTTCTACTTGGGGCCTTGCACAAGTAAGACAAGAACACAAGTCTGTTCATTCCAAGTAGTTAGTCACCATCTTGCAACGCTCCCCCGCCCCTTGTGTGGGCCCCCCCTTGGAGATGCAGCAGTGCTACTTGGGGCCTTGCACAAGTAAGACAAGAACACAAGTCTGTTCATTCCAAGTAGTTAGTCACCATCTTGCAACGCCCCCCCGCCCCTTGTGTGGGCCCCCCCTTAGAGATGCAGCAGTGCTACTTGGGGCCTTGCACAAGTAAGACAAGAACACACGTCTGTTCATTCCAAGTAGTTAGTCACCATCTTGCAACGCTCCCCCACCCCTTGTGTGGGCCCCCCCTTGGAGATGCAGCAGTGCTACTTGGGACCTTGCACAAGTAAGACAAGAACACAAGTCTGTTCATTCCAAGTAGTTAGTCACCATCTTGCAACGCTCCCCCGCCCCTTGTGTGGGCCCCCCCTTGGAGATGCAGCAGTGCTACTTGGGGCCTTGCACAAGTAAGACAAGAACACAAGTCTGTTCATTCCAAGTAGTTAGTCACCATCTTGCAACGCTCCCCCGCCCCTTGTGTGGGCCCCCCCTTGGAGATGCAGCAGTGCTACTTGGGGCCTTGCACAAGTAAGACAAGAACACAAGTCTGTTCATTCCAAGTAGTTAGTCACCATCTTGCAACGCTCCCCCGCCCCTTGTGTGGGCCCCCCCTTGGAGATGCAGCAGTGCTACTTGGGGCCTTGCACAAGTAAGACAAGAACACACGTCTGTTCATTCCAAGTAGTTAGTCACCATCTTGCAACGCTCCCCCGCCCCTTGTGTGGGCCCCCCCTTGGAGATGCAGCAGTGCTACTTGGGGCCTTGCACAAGTAAGACAAGAAAACAAGTCTGTTCAACAAACAATAGTAGTTTGCAAGGCATAACCTTGTATATGCACATACTTCACAGTGAAATAGTGAGGCCTAGCCTGTATTTAAGTTACATAGCCTACCTTGGCCTAGGCCTAGTTTCGAATTTTCGCGCGTTGCAAAACTTGCACATCATTATTTGAATTTTTTAATCAAAAACGTAAAAACCTTCATTTTCAAACTCACGCTGACGGTCAACCACCTTCGGCATGACGAAATTCTTTAAGACAACACGGAACGATAAATGATCGATCGATCGATCACGAACGGAAGTCGAAAGTCGAAGCGAAAATACATTCGATTAGGTGGAAAAGAATTATTGCACCAGTGTAACCAACAGACAAAAATTCGATTAGTCGTCGGGAACTTACCATTTTCGGCGGTGTACCAACTACGGAAAAAACAAAATTCTAGCCGAGCTGTCAAATTACGCATTTTCGCACGAGACACATCAAAATGACACGGAAAATCGGGTAAACTTACCGATTTCGCTCAAATTTAGCGGAAAACTATATAATTGCTTGTATTTTGCCAATAAATGTCAAAACAGTCTTATTTCGCTCCATTTCGCGAATGTTTTTTGACGTTTTTAGGGTCCCAAGGGGTTGTCTTGTCCACAAAAATGTGTTTTTCTACATTTGGGAAAATTTCGCTTAAAACCCATTCGCGAAATTTCGGTGTCCCTAGTTATAGCATAATAGCCTAATATAGTTTTAAAATTATATTCTCATCTGATAATGAATCTGTCTTGCTACATAAAGTTGTCCAAACATAACTAGTCTTACACTGATGATGATTAATGTGCGTGATTAATAAGGCTCGTGTACTCTACTTCCCGACTGTGTGAAGAACGTCGGGCATCTGTTGAGTTTAGTTGAACACAACAGTGTGGTAGATAAGGGTCTCGTTGGGACAACTTGAAACAACGGTGCTGTGTTTCAGGCAAGGTACACGAGGTCGCAGTGTTCCACGGAGACAGTGTGTTGTCTTACATGCCGCTGGGCCAGCCTTCGCGCCTGCTGCACCTCTACATAAGGTTCATGCTCGTCTACCCCTGGGGTCAGCTCGTGACACGTCACAGTGAGGGTTGCAAGGGGTCCAAGTGTGATGTTATGCAGCTACACCTCGAGTCTTCCTACCTCGTTTGGCACGTTAACGTTCAGGGCTGCGTCGCCACGGCCGTCAGTGGAAGTAAACTAGACGTAAGTTACTTGGCTCACGCGTAAAGTAAGCGATGACCACCTGACAAGGACTGATTTCCACAGAATGCCAATAAACACACAGACACAGTATGAACATCAAGCGCAAGACAATAGTAAAAGGTTGAAACAAAAGTAAATTAAATTTGTCTCGATTAAGCTAGTCTCATATGTACTGACAAAATATCAGACTTCAATAAGTACCAACTTAATCTTCTACTTCTCTGGTTTCTACGTCTACATGAAACAGATCTACTAGGGTTAATTTACGAACGTGTATTGTTTACCGGGAAATTCCGAACACAGGGGGCGTGACAAATAAAGCTTGTGCACTCTGATAAACAAAAGACCACCTTTACGAATGTAAATTAAAGGACTCCATGAATATGTTGAATCTCGTTGCAACAGAGTCGGTAACTTTAGAACCTGAGGAAAGCTTTTACCAAGTGAAAATATGAAATAAATAGAAATTTAAGAAGTGTATTAGGGGGTGGGACTATAAACATGAATACGTCAACAGATGGACGTGTGGCACGAAGCGCTGCTGACGGTGACGGGCACGAAGATAACGATGAGGATCGACGATGGCACCGACCAGTTTGAGACAAAGTTGAGCTGTGTCCCCCCCGCCTCCGAGATGGACATGTCCATGAAGGTCGGGGAGAAGTTCCAAGGTCACATCGAGAGCCTCGCGGTCAACTTCAACAGGCTTGTCCTGAGCCACAAGCGAGACAACCAGGTGCGTTAGAAGTAGGGCCTACACCGAATAGTATTTTTACGAAGCGGATAATCGTTTAAAAAACGGTTAAAAACCGGTTAAAAAAAAAAAAAACGCAAAAAAAAAAGTTGTGTAGGCCTATATTCCAAAAAATGCAAAAAAAACAAAAAAAACTGATTTTGTGTGTGTATTATTCCCCCCCCCCCGCCCCGCCGACGCTGCACTAAACAGCTCTCACGACAAACACACATTATGATGTCCGCGCGTATTCGGGAAGTTGAGTACTGGCCAGGCGTGTTGCGCTGTGGGTTGGGAGCGGTTGGAGGGGGGGGAGACGCGGCTGCCGAACAAAGTGACTGGTGAGTGAAAAGCGAGATGAAAAGCGCTGCGTTGAGCAAGTGTCGAGTGTCGAGTCGGCACTCGACACTCGACACACGACACCCGGACCTGCATACCGAATGCGCCTAGTGTTCCACGGGAAAGCGCGGCGTATTTAAAAAACGTGATTTTTTTATTTTCGAAAAACCGGTTTACGAAATGAAAACCGGTTTCCTACGTAACCGGTTTCCGATTATTCGATGTAGGCCCTAGTTAGAAGATGGAACTCCTTTTTCCTCCAATAACTCCCCGACGTCATATGGCCTTGTTGAGTACGTCGTTTACCACCAAATAGTAATAATATTTGTGATTATCTTCTCTAGAAGACGAAACGCTGGTTCCAGTTAAACGGTTTAAATGATGTCTCGAAAACGCACAATGATTTTGTAAGAATTATAGACTCAGTGATAAATGTGTCTAATATTTTATACAGTAGGGGTGCATTCCGAGAGAATACTATTATAACCCTACTCACTAAAATATTGGAAATGTTTCACAGTTTTCTTTACCGACACCAGAACTGCACAAGCGGCAAGGGAGACATCAAAATGAAGGGTAGCTTTATTGGAGCACGCTTTGGTGATCCCCATCACCCGTCATTATAGTCTGTAGTCTTTACAAAACCACGTCTCGCTGTCTTCATGTTTCAATGTCTTGTAGCAGTCTTGCGATCCGACTGGAAGTGGTTTTAGATAGATAGGTAGGTAGATAGAAGTATTTCCGTAATATGAGACTCTTCTGTGTTTAGAAGGCCAACAACGCTGGAGTGGCACCGTATGACGCCTCCAATGTCCACTACGAGACGACAGACAGGAATGTCGAGGAGGGTTTCCGACACTTTGCTGACGGAGCTTTCATTGAGGCCTTGTGCCCCGTCAACGAGGACCACTGGCTGGTACGGTCATACGTAAACACTGATACTCAACTAATAGAAATACTGCCCTAAATAAAATAATTAACCCACTGCCATGTTTTGTACAATTTGTAAAATTTTGAGGTGTCCCATATTTACCAAATTGCAGATTTGTGATAGAACCCAAATTCGTATAAAAATACAATTTTAAATTTATTTTAGGAAACATTTTTCCCTGATTTTTTCTTGACGTTCTAGCCTTTTTTAAATTTCTGTTTACACTTTTGGGGATTCTTTTTTGAATTGTACACTTTATGAGGGATTTTATGTTTTTATAAAGCTCATTTTTCTATGAAATATAGTTTAAAAAAAACAAATCTAAATGTAATGTTGCCGGAAAGCATCACGTCCGGAGTGAAACATAGGGACTACATGATTTGTACACGTTGCATCTCCAGGTAGAGGTGGCTGTGAGATTGGACACGATCGACGGTGTGTTGCTTCTGATGCCGGGGGAAAACTCCGACGAATACACGGAGGTGATGTTGGAGCGAGGTCGCATCAAGCTGCGGACCTACCGCGCTGACCTCCACTCGGAGGTCGAGAGTCCCCTGGAGGCCGTCGCGGGGCAGTGGATCCACGTGGCGGTCAACAGGGGCGGGGAGCTCAGGGTGAGTACACGGAGATCATGTTGTCTGACCTCCACTCGGAGGTCGAGAGTCCCGTGGAGGCCGTCGCGGGGCAGTGGATACACGTGGCGGTCAACAGAGGCGGGGAGCTCAGGGTAAGTACACGGAGGTCATGTTGTCTGACCTCCACTCGGAGGTCGAGAGTCCCGTAGAGGCCGTCGCGGGGCAGTGGATACACGTGGCGGTCAACAGGGGCGAGGAGCTCAGGGTGAGTACACGGAGGCCATGTTGTCTGACCTCCACTCGGAGGTTGAGAGTCCCGTGGAGGCCGTCGCGGGGCAGTGGATACACGTGGCGGTCAACAGGGGCGGGGAGCTCAGGGTGAGTACACGGAGGCCATGTTGTCTGACCTCCACTCGGAGGTTGAGAGTCCCTTGGAGGCCGTCGCGGGGGAGTGGATACACGTGGCGGTCAACAGGGGCGAGGAGCTCAGGGTGAGTACACGGAGGCCATGTTGTCTGACCTCCACTCGGAGGGCGAGAGTCCCCTGGAGGCCGTGGAGCGGCAGTGGATACACGTGGCGGTCAACAAGGGCGGGGAGCTCAGGGTGAGTACACGGAGGTCATGTTGTCTGACCTCCACTCGGAGGGCGAGAGTCCCCTGGAGGCCGTCGCGGGGCAGTGGATACACGTGGCGGTCAACAGGGGTGGGGAGCTCAGGGTGAGTACACGGAGGTCATGTTGTCTGACCTCCACACGGAGGTCGAGAGTCCCGTGGAGGCCGTCGCGGGGCAGTGAATACAAGTGGCGGTCAACAGGGGCGGGGAGCTCCGGGTGAGTACACGAAGGTCATGTTGTCTGACCTCCACTCGGAGGGCGAGCGTCCCCTGGAGGCCGTCGCGGGGCAGTGGATACACGTGGCGGTCAACAGGGGCGGGGAGCTCAGGGTGAGTACACGGAGGCCATGTTGTCTGACCTCCACTCGGAGGTTGAGAGTCCCGGTGAGGCCGTCGCGGGGCAGTGGATCCACGTGGCGGTCAACAGGGGCGGGGAGCTCAGGGTGAGAACACGGAGGTCATGTTGTCTGACCTCCACTCGGAGGTGGAGAGTCCCGTGGAGGCCGTCGCGGGGCAGTGCATACACGTGGCGGTCAACAGGAGCGGGGAGCTCAGGGTGAGTATACGGAGGTCATGTTTGCCGACCTCCACTCGGAGGTTGAGAGTCCCCTGGAGGCCGTCGCGGGGCAGTGGATACACGTGGCGGTCAACAGGGGCGGGGAGCTCAGGGTGAGTACACGGAGGCCATGTTGTCTGACCTCCACTCGGAGGTCGAGAGTCCCGTGGAGGCCGTTGCGGGGCAGTGGATACACGTGGCGGTCAACAGGGGCGAGGAGCTCAGGGTGAGTACACGGAGGCCATGTTGTCTGACCTCCACTCGGAGGTCGAGAGTCCCGTGGAGGCCGTCGCGGGGCAGTGGATACACGTGGCGGTCAACAGGGGCGGGGAGCTCAGGGTGAGTACACGGAGGCCATGTTGTCTGACCTCCACTCGGAGGGCGAGAGTCCCGTGGAGGCCGTCGCGGGGCAGTGGATATACATGGCGGTCAACAGGGGCGAGGAGCTCAGGGTGAGTACACGGAGGCCATGTTGTCTGACCTCCACTCGGAGGGCGAGAGTCCCGTGGAGGCCGTCGCGGGGCAGTGGATATACATGGCGGTCAACAGGGGCGAGGAGCTCAGGGTGAGTACACGGAGGCCATGTTGTCTGACCTCCACTCGGAGGGCGAGAGTCCCGTGGAGGCCGTCGCGGGGCAGTGGATACACGTGGCGGTCAACAGGGGCGGGGAGCTCAGGGTGAGTACACGGAGGCCATGTTGTCTGACCTCCACAGGGAGGGCGAGAGTCCCGTGGAGGCCGTCGCGGGGCAGTGGAAATACATGGCGGTGTTCAGGGGCGGGGAGCTCAGGGTGAGTACACGGAGGCCATGTTGTCTGACCTCCACTCGGAGGGCGAGAGTCTCGTGGAGGCCGTCGCGGGGCAGTGGATACACGTGGCGGTCAACAGGGGCGGGAGGCTCAGGGTGAGTACACGGAGGCCATGTTGTCTGACCTCCACTCGGAGGTCGAGAGTCCCGTGGAGGCCGTCGCGGGGCAGTGGATACACGTGGCGGTCAACAGGGGCAGGGAGCTCAGGGTGAGTACACGGAGGCCATGTTGTCTGACCTCCACTCGGAGGGCGAGAGTCCCCTGGAGGCCGTCGCGGGGCAGTGGATACACGTGGCGCTCAACAGGGGGGGGAGCTCAGGGTGAGTACACGGAGGTCATGTTGTCTGACCTCCACTCGGAGGGCGAGAGTCCCGTGGAGGCCGTCGCGGGGCAGTGGATACACGTGGCGGTCAACAGGGGTGGGGAGCTCAGGGTGAGTACACCGAGGCCATGTTGTCTGACTTCCACTCGGAGGTCGAGAGTCCCCTGGAGGCCGTCGCGGGGCAGTGGATACACGTGGCGGTCAACAGGGGCGGGGAGCTAAGGGTGAGTACACGGAGGTCATGTTGTCTGACCTCCACTTGGAGGTCGAGAGTCCCCTGGAGGCCGTCGTGGGGCAGTGGATTCACGTGGCGGTCAACAGGGGCGGGGAGCTCAGGGTGAGTACACGGAGGCCATGATGTCTGACCTCCACTCGGAGGGCGAGAGTCCCGTGGAGGCCGTCGTGAGGCAGTGGATACACGTGGCGGTCAACAGAGGCGGGGAGCTCAGGGTGAGTACACGGAGGTCATGTTGTCTGACCTCCACTCGGGAGGGCGAGGGTCCCATGGAGGCTGTCGCGGGGCAGTGGATACACGTGGCGGTCAACAGGGGCGGGGAGCTCAGGGTGAGTACACGGAGGTCATGTTGTCTGACCTCCACTTGATGGTCGAGAGTCCCGTGGAGGCCGTCGCGGGGCAGTGGATACAAGTGGCGGTCAACAGGGGTGGGGAGCTCAGGGTGAGTACACGGAGGTCATGTTGTCTGACCTCCACTTGATGGTCGAGAGTCCCCTGGAGGCCGTCGCGGGGCAGTGGATACACGTAGCGGTCAACAGGGGCGGGGAGCTCAGGGTGAGTACACGGAGGCCATGTTGTCTGACCTCCACTCGGAGGTCGAGAGTCCCGTGGAGGCCGTCGCGGGGCAGTGGATACACGTGGCGGTCAACAGGGGTGGGGAGCTCAGGGTGAGTACACGGAGGTCATGTTGTCTGACCTCCACTCGGAGAGCGAGAGTCCCGTGGAGGTCGTCGCGGGGCAGTGGATACACGTGGCGGTCAACAGGGGCGGGGAGCTCAGTGTGAGTACACGGACGTCATGTTCTCTGACCTCCACTTGGAGGTCGAGAGTCCCCTGAAGGCCGTCGCGGGGCAGTGGATACACGTGGCGGTCAACAGGGGCGGGGAGCTCAGGGTGAGTACACGGAGGTCATGTTGTCTTACTACCACTCGGAGGTCGAGAGTCCCGTAGAGGCCGTCGCGGGGCAGTGGATACACGTGGCGGTCAACAGGGGCGGGGAGCTCAGGGTGAGTACACGGAGGTCATGTTGTCTGACCTCCACTCGGAGGGCGAGAGTCGCGTAGAGGACGTCGCGGGGCAGTTGATACACGTGGCGGTCAACAGGGGCGGGGAGCTCAGGGTGAGTACATGGAGGTCATGTTGTCTGACCTCCACTCAGAGGGCGAGAGTCCCGTAGAGGACGTCGCGGGGCAGTTGATACACGTGGCGGTCAAAAGGGGCGGGAAGCTCAGGGTGAGTACATGGAGGTCATGTTGTCTTACTTCCACTTGGAGGTCGAGAGTCCCCTGGAGGCCGTCGCGGGGCAGTGGATACACGTGGCGGTCAACAGGGGCGGGCAGCTCAGGGTGAGTACACGGAGGTCATGTTGTCTTACTTCCACTTGGAGGTCGAGAGTCCCCTGGAGGCCGTCGCGGGGCAGTGGATACACGTGGCGGTCAACAGGAGCGGGCAGCTCAGGGTGAGTACACGGAGGTCATGTTGTCCGACCTCCACTCGGAGGTCGAGAGTCCCCTGGAGGCTGTCGCGGGGCAGTGGATACACGTGGCGGTCAACAGGGGCGGGGAGCTCAGGGCAGGTACACGGAGGCCATGTTGTCTGACCTCCACTCGGAGGTCGAGAGTCCCGTGGAGGCCGTTGCGGGGTAGTGGATACACCTGGCGGTCAACAGGGGCGAGGAGCTCAGGGTGAGTACACGGAGGTCATGTTGTCTGACCTCCACTTGGAGATCGAGAGTCCCGTGGAGGCCGTCGCGGGGCAGTGGATACACGTGGCGGTCAACAGGGGCGAGGAGCTCAGGGTGAGTACACGGAGGCCATGTTGTCTGACCTCCACTCGGAGGTCGAGAGTCCCCTGGAGGCCGTCGCGGGGCAGTGGATACACGTGGCGGTCAACAGGGGCGGGGAGCTCAGGGTGAGTACACGGAGACCATGTTGTCTGACCTCCACTCGGAGGGCGAGAGTCCCGTGGAGGCCGTCGCGGGGCAGTGGAAATACATGGCGGTCAACAGGGGCGGGGAGCTCAGGGTGAGTACACGGAGGCCATGTTGTCTGACCTCCACTCGGAGGGCGAGAGTCTCGTGGAGGCCGTCGCGGGGCAGTGGATACACGTGGCGGTCAACAGGGGCGGGAGGCTCAGGGTGAGTACACGGAGGCCATGTTGTCTGACCTCCACTCGGAGGTCGAGAGTCCCGTGGAGGCCGTCGCGGGGCAGTGGATACACGTGGCGGTCAACAGGGGCAGGGAGCTCAGGGTGAGTACACGGAGGCCATGTTGTCTGACCTTGACTCGGAGGGCGAGAGTCCCGTGGAGGCCGTCGCGGGGCAGTGGATACACGTGGCGGTCAACAGGGGCGGGGAGCTCAGGGTGAGTACACGGAGGTCATGTTGTCTGACCTCCACTCGGAGGGCAAGAGTCCCCTGGAGGCCGTCGCGTGGCAGTGGATACACGTGGCGGTCAACAGGGGCGGGGAGCTCAGGGTGAGTACATGGAGGTCATGTTGTCTGACCTCCACTCGGAGGGCGAGAGTCCCGTGTCGGCCGTCGCGGGGCAGTGGATACACGTGGTGGTCAACAGGGGCGGGAGGCTCAGGGTGAGTTCATGGAGGTCATGTGGTCTGACCTCCACTTGAAGTTCGAGAGTCCCGTGGAGGCCGTCGCGGGGCAGTGGATACACGTGGCGGTCAACAGGGGCGAGGAGCTCAGGGTGAGTACACGGAGGCCATGTTGTCTGACCTCCACTCGGAGGTCGAGAGTCCCCTGGAGGCCGTCGCGGGGCAGTGGATACACGTGGCGGTCAACAGGGGCGGGAAGCTCAGGGTGAGTACACGGAGGCCATGTTGTCTGACCTCCACTCGGAGGTTGAGAGTCCCCTGGAGGCCGTCGCGGGGCAGTGGATAAACGTGGCGGTCAACAGGGGCGGGGAGCTCAGGGTGAGTACACGGAGGTCATGTTGTCTGACCTCCACTCGTAGGGCGAGACTCCCCTGGAGGCCGTCGCGGGGCAGTTGATACACGTGGCGGTCAACAGGGGCGGGGAGCTCAGGGTGAGTACATGGAGGCCATGTTGCCTGACCTCCACTCGGAGGTCGAGAGTCCCCTGGAGGCCGTCGCGGGGCAGTGGATACACGTGGCGGTCAACAGGGGCGGGGAGCTCAGGGTGAGTACACGGAGGCCATGTTGTCTGACCTCCACTCGGAGGGCGAGAGTCCCGTGGAGGCCGTCGCGGGGCAGTGGATATACGTGGCGGTCAACAGGGGCGAGGAGCTCAGGGTGAGTACACGGAGGCCATGTTGTCTGACCTCCACTCGGAGGTTGAGAGTCCCGTGGAGGCTCTCGCGGGGCAGTGGATACACGTGGCGGTCAACAGGGGCGGGGAGCTCAGGGTGAGTACACGGAGGCCATGTTGTCTGACCTCCACTTGGAGGTTGAGAGTCCCGTGGAGGCTGTCGCGGGGCAGTGGATACACGTGGCGGTCAACAGGGGCGGGTAGCTCAGGGTGAGTACACGGAGGTCATGTTGTCTGACTTCCACTCGGAGGGCAAGAGTCCCCTGGAGGCCGTCGCGGGGCAGTGGATACACGTGGCGGTCAACAGGGGCGGGTAGCTCAGGGTGAGTACACGGAGGTCATGTTGCCTGACTTCCACTCGGAGGGCAAGAGTCCCCTGGAGGCCGTCGCGGGGCAGTGGATACACGTGGCGGTCAACAGGGGCGGGTAGCTCAGGGTGAGTACACGGAGGTCATGTTGCCTGACTTCCACTCGGAGGGCAAGAGTCCCCTGGAGGCCGTCGCGGGGCAGTGGATACACGTGGCGGTCAACAGGGGCGGGGAGCTCAGGGTGAGTACACGGAGGCCATGTTGTCTGACCTCCACTTGGAGGTTGAGAGTCCCGTGGAGGCTGTCGCGGGGCAGTGGATACACGTGGCGGTCAACAGGGGCGGGTAGCTCAGGGTGAGTACACGGAGGTCATGTTGCCTGACTTCCACTCGGAGGGCAAGAGTCCCCTGGAGGCTGTCGCGGGGCAGTGGATACACGTGGCGGTCAACAGGGGCGGGTAGCTCAGGGTGAGTACACGGAGGTCATGTTGCCTGACTTCCACTCGGAGGGCAAGAGTCCCCTGGAGGCCGTCGCGGGGCAGTGGATACACGTGGCGGTCAACAGGGGCAGGGAGCTCAGGGTGAGTACACGGAGGCCATGTTGTCTGACCTCCACTCGGAGGTCGAGAGTCCCCTGGAGGCCGTCACGGGGCAGTGGATACACGTGGCGGTCAACAGGGGCAGGGAGCTCAGGGTGAGTACACGGAGGCCATGTTGTCTGACTTCCACTCGGAGGGCAAGAGTCCCGTGGAGGCCGTCGCGGGGCAGTGGATACATGTGGCAGTCAACAGGGGCAGGGAGCTCAGGGTGAGTACACGGAGGTCATGTTGTCTGACTTCCACTCGGAGGGCAAGAGTCCCGTGGAGGCCGTCGCGGGGCAGTGGATACACGTGGCAGTCAACAGGGGCAGGGAGCTCAGGGTGAGTACACGGAGGCCATGTTGTCTGACATCCACACGGAGGTCAAGAGTCCCGTGGAGGCCGTCGCGGGGCAGTGGATACACGTGGCGGTCAACAGGGGCGGGGAGCACAGGGTGAGTACACGGAGGCCATGTTGCCTGACCTCCACTCGGAGGGCAAGAGTCCCCTGGAGGCCGTCGCGGGGCAGTGGATACACGTGGCGGTCATCAGGGGCGGGGAGCTCAGGGTGAGTACACGGAGGCCATGTTGTCTGACATCCACACGGAGGTCAAGAGTCCCCTGGAGGCCGTCGCGGGGCAGTGGATACACGTGGCGGTCAACAGGGGCAGGGAGCTCAGGGTGAGTACACGGAGGCCTTGGTGTTCTGACTTCCACTCGGAGGTCGAGAGTCCCCTGGAGGCCGTCGCGGGGCAGTGGATACACGTGGCGGTCAACAGGGGCAGGGAGCTCAGGGTGAGTACACGGAGGCCTTGGTGTTCTGACTTCCACTCGGAGGTCGAGAGTCCCCTGGAGGCCGTCACGGGGCAGTGGATACACGTGGCGGTCAACAGGGGCAGGGAGCTCAGGGTGAGTACACGGAGGTCATGTTGCCTGACCTCCACTTGGAGGGCGAGAGTCCCCTGGAGGCCGTCGCGGGGCAGTGGATACACGTGGCGGTCAACAGGGGCAGGGAGCTCAGGGTGAGTACACGGAGGTCATGTTGCCTGACCTCCACTTGGAGGGCGAGAGTCCCCTGGAGGCCGTCGCGGGGCAGTGGATACACGTGGCGGTCAACAGGGGCGGGGAGCTCAGGGTGAGTACACGGAGGCCTTGGTGTTCTGACTTCCACACGGAGGTCAAGAGTCCCGTGGAGGCCGTCGCGGGGCAGTGGATACACGTGGCGGTCAACAGGGGCGGGCAGCTCAGGGTGAGTACACGGAGGTCATGTTCTCTGACCTCCACTTGGAGGTCGAGAGTCCCCTGAAGGCCGTCGCGGGGCAGTGGATACACGTGGCGGTCATCAGGGGCGGGGAGCTCAGGGTGAGTACTCGGAGGCCATGTTGTCTGACATCCACACGGAGGTCAAGAGTCCCCTGGAGGCCGTCGCGGGGCAGTGGATACACGTGGCGGTCAACAGGGGCAGGGAGCTCAGGGTGAGTACACGGAGGCCTTGGTGTTCTGACTTCCACTCGGAGGTCGAGAGTCCCCTGGAGGCCGTCGCGGGGCAGTGGATACACGTGGCGGTCAACAGGGGCGGGAAGCTCAGGGTGAGTACACGGAGGTCATGTTGTCTGACCTCCACGCGGAGGGCGAGAGTCCCCTGGAGGCCGTCGCGGAGCAGTGGATACACGTGGCGGTCAACAGGGGCGGGAAGCTCAGGGTGAGTACACGGAGGTCATGTTGTCTAACCTCCACGCGGAGGGCGAGAGTCCCGTGGAGGCCGTCGCGGGGCAGTGGATACACGTGGCGGTCAACAGGGGCGGGGAGCTCAGGGTGAGTACACGGAGGTCATGTTGTCTGACCTCCACTCGGAGGTCGAGAGGTCCCTGGAGGCCGTCGTGGGGCAGTGGATACACGTGGCGGTCAACAGGGGCGGGAAGCTCAGGGTGAGTACACGGAGGTCATGTTGTCTAACCTCCACGCGGAGGGCGAGAGTCCCGTGGAGGCCGTCGCGGGGCAGTGGATACACGTGGCGGTCAACAGGGGCGGGGAGCTCAGGGTGAGTACACGGAGGTCATGTTGTCTGACCTCCACTCGGAGGTCGAGAGGTCCCTGGAGGCCGTCGTGGGGCAGTGGATACACGTGGCGGTCAACAGGGGCGGGGAGCTCAGGGTGAGTACACGGAGGCCATGTTGTCTGACCTCCACTCGGAGGGCGAGAGTCCCATGGAGGCCGTCGCGGGGCAGTGGATACACGTGGCGGTCAACAGGGGCGGGTAGCTCAGGGTGAGTACACGGAGGCCATGTTGTCTGACCTCCACTTGGAGGTCGAGAGTCCCCAGGAGGCCGTCGCAAGGCAGTGGATACACGTGGCGGTCAACAGGGGCGGGGAGCTCAGTACACGGAGCCCATGTTGTATGACCTCCACTTGGAGGTCGAGAGTCATCTGGAGGCCGTCGCGGGGCAGTGGATCCACGTGGCGTTTAACAGGGGCGGGGAGCTCAGGGTGAGTACAAAGAGGTCATGTTGTCTGAACTCCACTCGGAGGTCGAGAGTCCCCTGGAGGACGTCGTGGGGCAGTGGATACACGTGGCGGTCAACAGGGGCGAGGAGCTCAGGGTGAGTACACGGAGGTCATGTTGTCTGACCTCCACTCGGAGGTCGAGAGTCCCGTGGAGGCCGTCGCGGGGCAGTGGATACACGTGGCGGTCAACAGGGGCGGGGAGCTCAGGGTGAGTACACGGAGGTCATGTTGTCTGACCTCCACTCGGAGGTCGAGAGTCCCGTGGAGGCCGTCGCGGGGCAGTGGATACACGTGGCGGTCAACAGGGGCGGGGAGCTCAGGGTGAGTACACGGAGGTCATGTTGTCTGACCTCCACTCGGAGGTCGAGAGTCCCGTGGAGGCCGTCGCGGGGCAGTGGATACACGTGGCGGTCAACAGGGGCGGGGAGCTCAGGGTGAGTACACGGAGGTCATGTTGTCTGAACTCCACTCGGAGGTCGAGAGTCCCGTGGAGGCCGTCGCGGGGCAGTAGATACACGTGGCGGTCAACAGGGGCGGGGAGCTCAGGGTGAGTACACGGAGGTCATGTTGTCTGAACTCCACTCGGAGGTCGAGAGTCCCGTGGAGGCCGTCGCGGGGCAGTAGATACACGTGGCGGTCAACAGGGGCGGGGAGCTCAGTACACGGAGGTCATGTTGTCTGACCTCCACTCGGAGGTCGAGAGTCCCGTGGAGGCCGTCGCGGGGCAGTGGATACACGTGGCGGTCAACAGGGGCGAGGAGCTCACGGTGAGTACACGGAGACCATGTTGTCTGACCTCCACTCGGAGGTCGAGAGTCCCGTGGAGGCCGTCGCGGGGCAGTGGATACACGTGGCGGTCAACAGGGGCGAGGAGCTCAGGGTGAGTACACGGAGACCATGTTGTCTGACCTCCACTCGGAAGTCGAGAGTCCCGTGGAGGCCGTCGCGGGGCAGTGGATACACGTGGCGGTCAACAGGGGCGAGGAGCTCAGGGTGAGTACACGGAGACCATGTTGTCTGACCTCCACTCGGAGGTCGAGAGTCCCGTGGAGGCCGTCGCGGGGCAGTGGATACACGTGGCGGTCAACAGGGGCGAGGAGCTCAGGGTGAGTACACGGAGACCATGTTGTCTGACCTCCACTCGGAGGGCAAGAGTCCCCTGGAGGCCGTCGCGGGGCAGTGGATACACGTGGCGGTCAACAGGGGCGGGGAGCTCAGGGTGAGTACACGGAGGTCATGTTGTCTGACCTCCACTCGGAGGTCGAGAGTCCCCTGGAGGCCGTCGCGGGGCAGTGGATCCACGTGGCGGTCAACAGGGGTGGGGAGCTCAGGGTGAGTACACGGAGGTCATGTTTCCTGACATCCACTCGGAGGTCGAGAGTCCCGTGGAGGCCGTCGCGGGGCAGTGGATACACATGACGGTCAACAGGGGCAGGGAGCTCAGGGTGAGTACACGGAGGTCATGTTGTCTGACTTCCACTCGGAGGGCAAGAGTCCCCTGGAGGCCGTCGCGGGGCAGTGGATCCACGTGGCGGTCAACAGGGGTGGGGAGCTCAGGGTGAGTACACGGAGGTCATGTTGTCTGACATCCACTCGGAGGTCGAGAGTCCCCTGGAGGCCGTCGCGGGGCAGTGGATACACGTGGCGGTCAACAGGGGCGGGGAGCTCAGGGTGAGTACACGGAGGCCATGTTGTCTGACCTCCACTCGGAGGTCGAGAGTCCCCTGGAGGCCGTCGCGGGGCAGTGGATACACGTGGCGGTCAACAGGGGCGGGGAGCTCAGGGTGAGTACACGGAGGTCATGTTGTCTGACTTCCACTTGGAGGTCGAGAGTCCCCTGGAGGCCGTCGCGGGGCAGTGGATCCACGTGGCGGTCAACAGGGGTGGGGAGCTCAGGGTGAGTACACGGAGGTCATGTTGTCTGACATCCACTCGGAGGTCGAGAGTCCCGTGGAGGCCGTCGCGGGGCAGTGGATCCACGTGGCGGTCAACAGGGGCGGGGAGCTCAGGGTGAGTACACGGAGGCCATGTTGTCTGACCTCCAGTCGGAGGGCGAGAGTCCCGTGGAGGCCGTCACGGGGCAGTGGATACACGTGGCGGTCAACAGGGGCGGGGAGCTCAGGGTGAGTACACGGAGGTCATGTTGTCTGACCTCCACTTGGAGGTTGAGCTGAGGGTGAGTTCAACTCAGTCGTCTCACTACCTCGCACGCTGTTGAGTTCTCACCCAGCCTAGAGAGGACCGACCAGTTAGCAAGGTTGTTGCCTTTCACTGCACTATAATATTTCATTCAAGTAAAAGCTGATCTTCCTCGAAGTAATGGAGTACAGTTATTCCCATTTCTTACAAGACAATGTTTTGATATGTCCTCATGTTTTTTTTTCTTTCTATATTTGTTTTGTTGTTTGCTATTCTTGTAATATTTTATTATTTATTGTTATATTTATTGTCCTCCATTGCAAATCAGTTTTATAACCAACTAGGGTAGATACATTAGATAGATAAATAAATAAATGAATATAAATAAATAATTAAAAAATAAATAAAGAAAAATATAGAATACATAAATAAAATATCACAAGAAAGCTCTGTGTCTGACACGCGAACTATAGTGTCTCTGTGTTGCAGGACGGTGTTTGTGAGAACGGACCGTGTGACGTGGGTATGACAGTCAACGGAGGCGAGCGAGTTTCCTTGTCTGCTACAGCGACGGAACACGAGATGACCAGCGCGTCTTGCAAGGGGAGCTTTTACATCGGCAATATCCCGCAACACTTGAGAGTAAGACCATCATATCTTTTTGTAGGCTTTGGAGGCTTCATTCACTCGACAGTGACAATGATATGCACTTTTGTTAGTGGGGCAATTTGAAACAAATATGTTTTTTAATTACAAACAAAAACAGCCTTTTTACACATTGATGAGCGATAAAGCTATAAGAAACTTCATGATGAACATATGAATCAAAGTGCAAATGCTGTATTATATCGAGGCGTCATATATGTTCGGACAAAGAGACAACTAGCCCCCGCTAGTTGTTGCGTCGGCACGAGAAGCCAAGAAACAAAGACCAGGCTGCCAATAGGTCATCAATTGTATCATAATATCATCAATGAATCACATCAAGTGGCTTTATTTATAAACAACACGAATCATTCTACTTCAGCAGAAGTTTTAGAAAATGGGGTTGGATTTGAGGAAATAATCTAAGGGTACAATAAATAAATATAAGTACAGTAAACCCTCGGTAAAACGAACTCGGTTAGTGCAAATTCTCAGATAATACGAATAGTAAGCAAGACCCAGCCCGCGTAAATAGGACACTCAATCACTACGTTTATCAAGCGGACTGGGTTCGGACTGACTTCAGTACGAACCGAGTTCGGAACCCGTCTAGCAAGCATACTTCAACCCGGGCTAGCCATCACGGACCGAGTTCGGTACCGAGGCACGGCCTTGTTTATTACAACAAGGCCCACTAGCAGGCAGTGCGCTTTGCAGTGGTAGTGGGCGGTGGGCGCCAACCATCATCTGTCTAGTTTGGAAGATGGTGTTGTGACAGCTGCTCTGCGGAATCTTTTAATGTTTTTTGTCAGTACGTTTGTAAAAATAATAAACGTTTCCGGGCACCATTTTTAACGATGTACCCCTCCAGTGTGTTACCTATATGCAATTTATTTCTTTTTAATTTACTTGCTCAGTTCCTTCAAATGAATCAAAACTTCCAGAGAAGAATCATTAGGCGGCGACGTCAAATGGCCTTCAATATGCTTACCATGCAACAGTTTGAAGAAGAAAATACATTCTTGGTGTATTATCAAGCGCTTGCTGATGCCATACAAATCCCTGTCACATATTTACCGTACTGCAGAAGGCCTCGCAAGGAAAATACGGTACCCTCGCCCTCTACACTGTCAGCCTAGCTCAGCCGGGAATAAACCAACACTTGAAAACTTGAGTTGTATTATTAATTTATATTGTATCACACAGACAACGAATGCTCACATAATAACTTGTCACAAATAGGTCTACAGACAGTACCAGCTCCAGTTATAGGTGTATTTCTTCTTCTAACCTTGGTTTCTCAAGCAGGCGTCCATTGTAGGATTCCCAAAAATGTCCTTATTTTGTTCTTCGGTTTCTCGTTTCGCTTGGATCCAGTGGTTGATCGTGTGCAACAAACGCTTCGGAAAGCACCCTGGCAGGCGTAGTTGACGTCTGGGTAATACTAGTTTTGATAACTAGAGAAATTGTAAGACTCAAAGACTGGAGTTCTTGAAGTTGTTCCGTGTAGCAAGATTGGCGTGAATCGGGATGCAGTTGCTGTTGTTGTTGATTTAAAATGTCACTTTCAGTCCGGAACCGTTTACCAACAGGGACTCAGTTCTATTAAACCGGGCTAGATCGGCATCTTAACAGAACTGAAATAAGCTCGAGCTGAGGTGTTTATCAGTCGAACTCGGTGCGCACTGAACTCAGCTCCCACCGCTCAGTCCGCACCCAGTCCGCTTGATAAACGTAGTGAATGTTAAATAAAACGGATATAACGAATTTCGCATAATACGTAATACGAACTAATTATTTATCCCCTGGGTGGTACTACTGCATAATGTTCGTTGTTTAATACGAACTAATAATTTTGAAACCGCACAAACAAAATAATGTGTCCGAGAGTTCAACTCACAGAGTAGGCGCAGGTATCAAGATTTTTGTCTGCCGAGCGTACGTCGTCGCAGGCAGCTACTTGTTTTATTGCTGCTTGGTTTTCCCTTCCCCCTCCACCGCCCGCAGGCGCGATCGGATGCGCGCGCAAGCCTTTACAGCTGTTGAGGGGCGTGGCTTGCTCACTGCAACGTGCCTGCTTAGTCCGCCTACTGTGCGCGCACAAAAAGTCATACCCGCGCGCTACTATCCATTGGAAAACATTGATTGTTTGTAGACACGTTTATTTTGGCTGGTACTATTGAATTTCGACGTTTTTGCGATATTGCGAATTTTTATATTACGAACTGATGATTTTTGGGTCCCTTGATGTTCGTATTAATTAGGGTTTACTGTAATCTGTTGGATCCTATCCCAACATTTGGCTACACCTGCTGGTATCAACGAGTTGTTAACTATATCTCTCCTGTTCTGTCCACAGAGGCAATACAAGCAACAAGTGACGGGCAGCGGTATCGACGGCGTTGAGCTGTTTCCGTCTCTCTCGGGGGTGTTGGGTCATCTGGCCATAGACGGAGAGCTGGAGGACATCTCTCGGCTGTCCTCCTTGGAGGTCGCCGGTCACAGAGCTTCCTCGCGCTCAGTCAGCTTTGCAGGTAGACACTCTGGATTCTATTTGACCATCAGTTGTGGGCTTTCCTAATGAAGGAACATTTGTGCAACCAGTCTTCAATCTGATCATGGGCTTATAATTATCATAAATGAAAAGATGTTATGTTCTGTGTTGCGTAGAAGCGTATCACGAACTGCCCATGGTAATCGGCCAACAAGTTAACCTCAAGTGCTACTACAACCAAGATAAACTGGATCCAAGTTCACACGAGCGCAATGTCGAGGCCAGCTGGCTGCGTCTGGACTCGATCATTGAAGCGATGGATGGTAAAGTAGACGCCTTCCCTCTCTGTCCATCTAGTTATAAGCCTACAGTAATACAGCTACGTGTCGGGGTTCACAGAGAGACATGCGTCATCAGTCACGTACACAAGACGACATTCAAAACCTCGAGGGTTTGTGGTGCCTTGTCCAATGTCACTGTTTAGCTCGATGGGTTGTGGGCTAAAATTGATAACAGGGGAGCGTACTTCAAGTATAAAATCACCAGTGCTTTAGTCACTGCTGCCCCAAATAATTAACTACCTAGTCATATTGTAATTCCTCTTAGAGATGAATTAGATATGTTGTGTAGAGCACATTTCTCCGACTGCATAATTGCCATACAACAAACGTAATGACTCACCAGCGTAGCTCAGCTGTGTCTCCTTGCAGGGCAGCCAACTGTCAATGTAGCTGAGCTGTATCTCCTTCATTCCATTTCTTTATTTACCGGCAACAGGGCATAAGAGGGCCCAGGGCCCCACAAGTGCGATACAATAAAAAGAATAACTCGTGTCTTGCAGGGCAGCCAACTAAAAGCGACGCGGTCGTCTACTCAATCAAAGACAACGGCAGAGTAACACACCTGACGGCCCCTTCTTACCACAACCGGGAGGCGGTGGAAGGTTTCTACCAGTGTCGGGTGCTGAAGGAAGGGAGAGAGACCATTCTCGTTGCGTACGGAGTTTCCTTGCTTGATTCAAACATAGGTAACCATTCTTTGCTTCATTCTGGATGTTGACACTCTAGTCTAGTCCCACTTACAAGTTGAACAACACCAATCATTACAAGAAGTTATAGTCATTTCACTTTAGTTTTGTTTGTTTTAGGTATAAGATATATGATCGACAAAGCAATCATAATTCTTGCACTGGTGTCACTACTGCTGGCCACCCTCATCCTCATCTTCATATGCTGCATGTGCAGCCAATATGAAAACTCGTAAGTGCCGTCATTCCACAACTATCAATATATGAACTAGTTTCGAACCGGCCATCTTGGTATACTTGGCATTGGCTTCATACTTGTAAGATTACATTGACATAGTTTAGTGGGTAGGTTCCACAGCCTTCTGAATGTTTCAGATGTTGGGACTATCTCTGTATCCACCTTCCTTGGGAGGGCGGCAAGCCGTTGTCTCGTTCCACAGCCTTCTGAATGTTTCAGATGTTGGGACTATCTCTGTCTCCACCTTCCATGGGGGGGCAGCAAGCCGTTGTCTCGTTCCACAGCCTTGTGAGTGTTTCAGATGTTGGGACTATCTCTGTCTGCACCTTCCTTGGGGGGGCAGCAAGCCGTTGTCTCGTTCCACAGCCTTGTGAGTGTTTCAGATGTTGGGACTATCTCTGTCTCCACCTTCCTTGGGGGGGCGGCAAGCCGTTGTCTCGTTCCACAGCCTTGTGAGTGTTTCAGATGTTGGGACTATCTCTGTCTGCACCTTCCTTGGGGGAGCGGCAAGCCGTTGTCTCGTTCCACAGCCTTGTGAGTGTTTCAGATGTTGGGACTATCTCTGTCTCCACCTTCCTTGGGGGGGCGGAAAGCCGTTGTCTCGTTCCACAGCCTTGTGAGTGTTTCAGATGTTGGGACTATCTCTGTCTGCACCTTCCTTGGGGGGGCAGCAAGCCGTTGTCTCGTTCCACAGCCTTGTAAGTGTTTCAGATGTTGGGACTATCTCTGTCTGCACCTTCCTTGGGGGGGCGGCAAGCCGTTGTCTCATTCCACAGCCTTGTGAGTGTTTCAGATGTCGGGACTATCTCTGTCTCCACCTTCCTTGGGGGGGCGGCAAGCCGTTGTCTCGTTCCACAGCCTTGTGAGTGTTTCAGATGTTGGGACTATCTCTGTCTGCACATTCCTTGGGGGGGGGGGGGGCAAGCCGTTGTCTTGTTCCACAGCCTTGTGAGTGTTTCTGATGTTGGGACGATCTTTGCCTGCACCTTCCTTGGGGGGGCGGCAAGCCGTTGTCTCGTTCCACAGCCTTGTGAGTGTTTCAGATGTTGGGACTATCTCTGTCTGAACCTTCCTTGGGGGGGCGGCAAGCCGTTGTCTCGTCCCACAGCCTTGTGAGTGTTTCAGATGTTGGGACTATCTCTGTCTGCACCTTCCTTGGGGGGGCGGCAAGCCGTTGTCTCGTTCCACAGCCTTGTGAGTGTTTCAGATATTGGGACTATCTCTGTCTTCACCTTCCTTGGGGGGGCGGCAAGCCGTTGTCTCATCCCACAGCCTTGTGAGTGTTTCAGATGTTGGGACTATCTCTGTCTCCACCTTCCTTGGGGGGCCGGCAAGCCGTTGTCTCGTTCCACAGCCTTGTGAGTGTTTCAGATGTTGGGACTATCTCTGTCTGCACCTTCCTTGGGGGGGCGGCAAGCCGTTGTCTCGTTCCACAGCCTTGTGAGTGTTTCAGATGTTGGGACTATCTCTGTCTGAACCTTCCTTGGGGGGGCGGCAAGCAGTTGTCTCGTTCCACAGCCTTGTGAGTGTTTCAGATGTTGGGACTATCTCTGTCTGCACCTTCCTTGGGGGGGCGGCAAGCCGTTGTCTCGTTCCACAGCCTTGTGAGTGTTTCAGATGTTGGGACTATCTCTGTCTGCACCTTCCTTGGGGGGCCGGCAAGCCGTTGTCTCGTTCCACAGCCTTGTGAGTGTTTCAGATGTTGGGACTATCTCTGTCTGCACCTTCCTTGGGGGGGCGGCAAGCCGTTGTCTCGTTCCACAGCCTTGTGAGTGTTTCAGATGTTGGGACTATCTCTGTCTGCACCTTCCTTGGGGGGCCGGCAAGCCGTTGTCTCGTTCCACAGCCTTGTGAATGTTTCAGATGTTGGGACTATCTCTGTCTGCACCTTCCTTGGGGGGGCGGCAAGCCGTTGTCTCGTCCCACAGCCTTGTGAGTGTTTCAGATGTTGGGACTATCTCTGTCTGCACCTTCCTTGGGGGGCGGCAAGCCGTCGTCTCGTTCCACAGCCTTGTGAGTGTTTCAGATGTTGGGACTATCTCTGTCTGCACCTTCCTTGGGGGGGCGGCAAGCAGTTGTCTCGTTCCACAGCCTTGTGAGTGTTTCAGATGTTGGGACTATCTCTGTCTGCACCTTCCTTGGGGGGGCGGCAAGCCGTTGTCTCGTTCCACAGCCTTGTGAGTGTTTCAGATGTTGGGACTATCTCTGTCTGCACCTTCCTTGGGGGGCCGGCAAGCCGTTGTCTCGTTCCACAGCCTTGTGAATGTTTCAGATGTTGGGACTATCTCTGTCTGCACCTTCCTTGGGGGGGCGGCAAGCCGTTGTCTCGTCCCACAGCCTTGTGAGTGTTTCAGATGTTGGGACTATCTCTGTCTGCACCTTCCTTGGGGGGCGGCAAGCCGTCGTCTCGTTCCACAGCCTTGTGAGTGTTTCAGATGTTGGGACTATCTCTGTCTGCACCTTCCTTGGGGGGGGCGGCAAGCCGTCGTCTCGTTCCACAGCCTTGTGAGTGTTTCAGATGTTGGGACTATCTCTGTCGGCACCTTCCTTGGGGGGGGCAGCAAGCCGTTGTCTCGTTCCACAGCCTTGTGAGTGTTTCAGATGTTGGGAATATCTCTGTCTGCACCTTCCTTGGGGGGGCGGCAAGCCGTTGTCTCGTTCCACAGCCTTGTGAGTGTTTCAGATGTTGGGACTATCTCTGTCTGCACCTTCCTTGGGGGGGCGGCAAGCCGTCGTCTCGTTCCACAGCCTTGTGAGTGTTTCAGATGTTGGGACTTTCTCTGTCTGCACCTTCCTTGGGGGGGGGCGGCAAGCCGTTGTCTCGTTCCACAGCCTTGTGAGTGTTTCAGATGTTGGGACTATCTCTGTCTGCACCTTCCTTGGGGGGGCGGCAAGCAGTTGTCTCGTTCCACAGCCTTGTGAGTGTTTCAGATGTTGGGACTATCTCTGTCTGCACCTTCCTTGGGGGGGCGGCAAGCCGTCGTCTCGTTCCACAGCCTTGTGAGTGTTTCAGATGTTGGGACTATCTCTGTCTGCACCTTCCTTGGGGGGGCGGCAAGCCGTTGTCTCGTTCCACAGCCTTGTGAGTGTTTCAGATGTTGGGACTATCTCTGTCTGCACCTTCCTTGGGGGGGCGGCAAGCCGTTGTCTCATCCCACAGCCTTGTGAGTGTTTCAGATGTTGGGACTATCTCTGTCTGCACCTTCCTTGGGGGGCCGGCAAGCCGTTGTCTCGTTCCACAGCCTTGTGAGTGTTTCAGATGTTGGGACTTTCTCTGTCTGCACCTTCCTTGGGGGGGCGGCAAGCCGTTGTCTCGTTCCACAGCCTTGTGAGTGTTTCAGAAGTTGGGACTATCTCTGTCTGCACCTTCCTTGGGGGGGCGGCAAGCCGTCGTCTCGTTCCACAGCCTTGTGAGTGTTTCAGATGTTGGGACTATCTCTGTCTGCACCTTCCTTGGGGGGGCGGCAAGCCGTTGTCTCGTTCCACAGCCTTGTGAGTGTTTCAGATGTTGGGACTATCTCTGTCTGCACCTTCCTTGGGGGGCCGGCAAGCCGTTGTCTCGTTCCACAGCCTTGTGAGTGTTTCAGATGTTGGGACTATCTCTGTCTGCACCTTCCTTGGGGGGGGCGGCAAGCCGTCGTCTCGTTCCACAGCCTTGTGAGTGTTTCAGATGTTGGGACTATCTCTGTCTGCACCTTCTTTGGGGGGTGGGGGGGGCGGCAAGCCGTTGTCTCGTTCCACAGCCTTGTGAGTGTTTCAGATGTTGGGACTATCTCTGTCTCCACCTTCCTTGGGGGAGGGGGGGGGGGCGGCAAGCCGTTGTCTCGTTCCACAGCCTTGTGAGTGTTTCAGATGTTGGGACTATCTCTGTCTGCACCTTCCTTGGGGGGGCGGCAAGCCGTTGTCTCGTTCCACAGCCTTGTGAGTGTTTCAGATGTTGGGACTATCTCTGTCTGCACCTTCCTTGGGGGGGCGGCAAGCCGTTGTCTCGTTCCACAGCCTTGTGAGTGTTTCAGATGTTGGGACTATCTCTGTCTGCACCTTCCTTGGGGGTGGGGCAAGCCGTCGTCTCGTTCCACAGCCTTGTGAGTGTTTCAGATGTTGGGACTATCTCTGTCTGCACCTTTCTTGGGGGGGCGGCAAGCCGTTGTCTCGTTCCACAGCCTTGTGAGTGTTTCAGATGTTGGGACTATCTCTGTCTGCACCTTCCTTGGGGGGCCGGCAAGCCGTTGTCTCGTTCCACAGCCTTGTGAGTGTTTCAGATGTTGGGACTATCTCTGTCTGCACCTTCCTTGGGGGGGCGGCAAGCCATTGTCTCGTTCCACAGCCTTGTGAGTGTTTCGGATGTTGGGACTATCTCTGTCTGCACCTTCCTTGGGGGGCCGGCAAGCCGTTGTCTCGTTCCACAGCCTTGTGAGTGTTTCAGATGTTGGAACTATCTCTGTCTGCACCTTCCTTGGGGGGCCGGCAAGCCGTTGTCTCGTTCCACAGCCTTGTGAGTGTTTCATTTTGGGACTATCTCTGTCTGCACCTTCCTTGGGGGGGCGGCAAGCCGTCGTCTCGTTCCACAGCCTTGTGAGTGTTTCAGATGTTGGGACTATCTCTGTCTGAACCTTCCTTGGGGGGGCGGCAAGCCCTTGTCTCGTTCTACAGCCTTCTGAATGTTTCAGATGTTGGGACTATATCTGTCTCCACTTTCCTTGCAGGGCCTATAAGCCGTTGTCTCTCGTTGATTCGGAGGGCAGCTGGGAGCCGCCGTTGCCGCCCATACCCTCCGGCTCCCGTGACGAGGTACCGACTTTAGTTCAGTCCAGTATTTAACTCAATTCAAAATTACATGATTTATAAAAAAAAAAACTTATTAAATTAACAAATTAAAAAATTGGTACCCAGTCTAGTATTGAATCCAAGATCTAAGTAGGCCTATTCTAACTTGGTGGTGGAAAATTTACTGTCACTCGGAAAAAACATTTAATATTTACAAACAGATTTTTTTTTAAAAGCTTCTCCCTAAACACATTTAATTCAAACATAAACACTACAAAGTAATAGGTAGCAACATAAGCCTACTGATTGCATGTAAATGTATTAAAGACACTTTGGAGGCTAGTCTAGGACCAGCTACCAAGCCGAGAGCAAACCGCTAAACATGACCGAACAAGTTACAGGAGTTCCCGCTCGCATCCCCCTCGAGTTGGTCCTCCGAGCAGGTCAACGTTAAGAGCCATCCGTACTTAGAGCGGTATAGGGCGTTCCCGTGCTAATTGTTTCTGGTGATTGCGTGAGAACCGTTTGCCCTAGAGAGTTCCCGTTGCCTCAGTTTTCAAGTGGACAGTGTCCGATTCTTCTGCCGTTTTGCACTTTTTGATAATTATTTATAGTTTAGGCCCCATGGCAGGTGATAAAATCTTGCAATTATCGAATTTTTTGATACTCTACTTCATAATATGATTTCAAAACCGTCCACGTTGTCCTAGAAAAAAATTGAAAACAGGAAACGAATTCGATTAATAGTTTTCTCGTAATCAGGGGAAACAAATGACTATGTGTGCGCGCTGCTGATCAGTGTTTGCTCAGACAAGCCACTTTCACCCCCAACTCCTCCAACTTCCCCTCCGCTGAGAACCACGTGCACGGAACAAAGGAGGATCCATCCCGAGCGGCACAGTAAACTGACAAATTATTGCTACCCATAAATCTGACAGGTTTGAAGACTTGCCGATAGCTCGCAACTTGTTTTCACAGATTTGAGTGTTCATCTTTCTCGACTCGACGTTCCCGGTTTGCGCGACAATAATGCAGTTCCTAATTGCGTAGACATTGCGTCCTCATTACGTAGACTTCCTGATTCTGTTAGATTTTGATATTGGGTGGATAGTGGACAAATGTAATGTTCCCCGGTTGCCCAAGCGGCAACAACAGTCGGAGGTTCTGAGTTCGATCCTAGTCGTGCGAATCTGTCTACAATAATTGCTAAAATTACGATGATGGTGATGATGATAAAACACGGAACAAACATCGACGCCGCAACATACAATACGTAACACGTAACAGACATCGACGTCGCAACATACAATAACTACGTAACACGTAACAGACAACGACGCCGCAACATACAATACGTAACACGTAACAGACATCGACGCCGCAACATACAATAACTACGTTACACGTAACAGACAACGACGCCGCAACATACAATACGTAACACGTAACAGACATCGACGCCGCAACATACAATAACTACGTAACACGTAACAGACATCGACGCCGCAACATACAATAACTACGTAACACGTAACAGACATCGACGCCGCAACAAACAACAACTACGTTACACGTAACAGACAACGACGCCGCAACATAAAATAACTACGTAACACGTAACAGACATCGACGCCGCAACAAACAACAACTACGTTACACGTAACAGACAACGACGCCGCAACATACAATAACTACGTAACACGTAACAGACATCGACGCCGCAACAAACAACAACTACGTTACACGTAACAGACAACGACGCCGCAACATACAATACGTAACACGTAACAGACATCGACGCCGCAACATACAATAACTACGTAACACGTAACAGACATCGACGCCGCAACAAACAACAACTACGTTACACGTAACAGACAACGACGCCGCAACATACAATACGTAACACGTAACAGACATCGACGCCGCAACATACAATAACTACGTAACACGTAACAGACATCGACGCCGCAACAAACAACAACTACGTTACACGTAACAGACAACAACGCCGCAATATACAATACGTAACACGTAACAGACATCGACGCCGCAACAAACAACAACTACGTTACACGTAACAGACAACGACGCCGCAACATACAATAACTACGTAACACGTAACAGACAACGACGCCGCAAACTACAATAACTACGTTACACGTAACAGACATCGACGCCGCAACATACAATAACTACGTAACACGTAACAGACAACGACGCCGCAAACTACAATACCAACGTAACACGTAACAGACAACGACGCCGCAAACTACAATAACTACGTAACACGTAACAGACAACGACGCCGCAAACTACAATACCTACGTAACACGTAACAGACAACGACGCCGCAAACTACAATACCTACGTAACACGTAACAGACAACAACGCCGCAACAAACAACAAAAACACCTGTAAACAAACCGTGAGACCCGAAAAGAGATAATCTTTCTATCGACGTGAATACTGCCCCTATTGCGGGTATTATGATTATTGGGGGTGGGTTCTCAGACCGCGATTAGCGATAATGGTGGCCCAGTGTTACTGTTAGCACACGAGGCTCTAATTTGGGAGGTCGCCGGTTCAATACCCGACTGACTGAAGATTTCGCAGAGGGTTTCCTCAGTCACAATTGGCCAATGTTCGGATTGAGTCATAGTAACTGCCCTTAGACATTCCTTCCCCAACAATTCCAAAAATGGCAATACTGAAAAGGAGCATGAACTGGCTGTCCGTGGGCAGGTTTCCTACGAAACAATACTGTTATATGATTGATTATATTAGAAGAACCCACTCATTGAACATGCCATTCATTTGCCATGGCTCATAGTCTAGAATCGTTGCTGAGGGTTGGAAAACACAGTGCCTCTCACCATCGTAATCACCGATGGTAGCTGGTCCGTGAGGTCATACGGAACGAATTACGTAACTCTGTCGGGAAAGTGCGCTTCTGAGTTAATATTTTGTGGATAAATTATTATGCCCACAATTACCGGTATGGGGCCCTGCTCTAACAATATGTAGTGTGACGAAGCTTTCTGGCAAACACTAAGTGGAGACTATAGGTACTAAATAAAAATATTGAAGTCGTTCTCCATTTGTGGGGGGGGGATGTGTTTACGTTCGTTGCATCATTGGATTCAATTAAAAGCATACATATTATTAGCAGGTACAAACCCAAATTCATGTCACTAGAAGATAGTATTGTATTTTTGTTGCATGGCCTCCTACAAGGTATGTACGTACAGAAAAAATGTATCGTGATGATGAGTTTGATGAATGAGATGGAGCCAAAACTATTCGTTTTGACGTCAACTGTATATTGCCAGATTTAGTAGATCTAGGATGTCCCGCAACATGAAAAATATGAAACCCTCAGTATAAACTAGGTGCTCAATAAATTCTAATTGAAAGCTAATAATTTTGAATAAATAATAAATGGAAAGAACCCGAACGACGATACGGTTGTATAAAAAAACACCTACTTCACCAAAGCCAAGAAATAGCACTTTCCCAGATCAAACAACTTCGATGTCAATGCCCTTCTGAGCCAGGGGAAGAAAACGCCCAGAGTGACTCTGCTAGTCGTAAGCGGCGACGAAAGAAGAACCTGACCATTCCTACCTCTGTCCTACACTGAAGATTTCTCCTCCCACTTGGCCCTACCATCCCTTGCTGGACTCCTCTTATGACGACCACGCGATATAGATGGACCTGACTCGGAAGACGTCATATGACCAAGCTGTCGAGTACGTCGTTAAACACCACCAATAAATAATAATAATAATTTTTATAATAATAATAATAATAATAATAATAATACTAATACTAATAATAATAATAATAATAATTATAATAATAATAAAAATAATAATAGTGACGGCATACTCGTGTTACAAAGGGATTTATGATCGCTATTCAAGATAAAGTAATCAAGACTAACAATTACAAAAAATACATAATGAAAGACGTCACAGTGGAAGATAAATGTAGAAAATGTAATATGAACGGCGAAACAATTGAACGTATCGTATCTGGGTGCAAAATGCTTTGTCAAACAGATTATCTTCATAGGCATAACCAAGTTGCAAACATTATACATCAAAAATTAGCCATGAAGTATAAACTTATAAACACAACCACTGCGTATTACAAATACAAGCCTGAAAAGGTATTAGATAGTAAAGACTACAAATTATATTACGACCGCGACCGGGCAGTTATAACAGACCAAACCATACATCACAATAGACCGGATATTATATTTATTGACAAGAAGAAACAAGAAACGATTTTAATTGATGTTGCCGTCCCTTTATGCCACAATGTAGAGACAACTTGGCGGGACAAGATAAACAGATATAAGCAATTATCTATTGAAATAAAAAGGTTGTGGAAGCAGAATAATGTAACTGTTATACCGTTAATTATATCAGCAAATGGCATTGTTCCTCGTAAACTGCATGACAGTATTAAACTAATTGGTATCCAACCAAACATATACATCGAGATGCAAAAAGCAATTATTTTGAACACATGTAGGATAGTGCGAAAATTTTTTAACTAAGAAGAATGAAGACTTCAAGAAGTTCTCCATCCTGATGGTGGTTTTCGTGCTTTTCCACCGTACGAAAAGCAAATGCTGGATGAGTACAAATCGGCCACGACCGTACATAGCATCCACAGTTTGGTTTGGAAAAATAATATGGACAATGATATATTTAATTAGTTCTAAGTAGATTTTAATAAGGTAAACACATGGAAATACTTGACATTTATGTCCGTACAACATGTTTATTCGGGTTTTAACCGAGTTTGTATGTATTGCAACAATAAAATAATAATAATAATAATAATAATAATAATAATTCGATTTCAAGGAGACGAACTGCAATGTGAAAGCGATAGTCCTACAGACATGTTTGTGTGTATTGGTAAATTTATTTTTAATTTTAGAGAATTATTGACCAGACCATGGCACATGTCTAGTTCACTCCACTGAGCGGACATAATGCCTTTCCTAATGAGTAGGGAGAATGTTTTCAACATCCATCTGTTTTTCACTAAAAAGCGTATCAACATCGAGTATGCCATCGTTATGAGATTTCGTATAGTTTGAGGATAGTGGCCTATTTATTCTGGTCATAACGTATGGTGTTTGCACAAAATGTAACTTGTTCATATAACGCAACAGCTATTCTGAATAATATTTTGTTTTTAGTGTAAGCCAATGCCAATGAGTTCCTTGTCCGAATTGGGAACGTTACTTTGCTGTTTGTAATGCAGGTCTATAGTTCCTTACAAGAGAATTGTATTTACGTATTTTGTTAAGATTATTATTTTACGTACGTGTTGTTTCTAATGCAACTGTATGTACTATGTAGTTCCGAACAACAGAATTGGGCGCCACAAATTTAGTATTTACATACCTTATTCGAAAAGTTACTTTAATGTTGGAAATGTAGGTTTACCATAGTTCTGTCCAAGAGGATTGCAAATGAGGAATTACATATTTAGTATTTGAAGTTTCTTGTTCAGATTATTACTTCGCTGTTCCTTCTAACGCAAGTCTATATTTCGAGTTATTGCTCATTTATTTCTATATTATGTAATGGTATTATATCTAATAATTAAAAAAAATATATTATTATTATTTTATTGAATGTATCACAATCATACAATCTCGGTCAAAACCGGCGTTAACATGTTATACGGACGTAATGTCAAGTATTTCCATGTGTCTACCTTATTTAACTTCACTTATCACTTGTTACTAGTTTAAACAGTCATCAATCTCGGTCAAAGCCGGTGTTTACATGTTATACGGACAATACAGATGTAATGTCAAGTATTTCCATGAGGTACCTTGCTCAACTTCAGTCGTTACTGTCTTATTAGTACTTATTAGTACTTATTAGTAATAATATTATTATTATTATTATTATTATTATTATTATTATTATTATTATTATTATTAGTAGTAGTAGCGGTATTATTATTATTTTATTTTATTTTTATTATTATTTGGAAAAACGTATCTCACAGAAATATCATAGCATCCGAACCGAAGCAAAACCACTACCGACGTTTGTTGGCTGGTGGGTCTATTTACGAAAACTAACAAACTATCCGCCGAGACCACTTAGGCGGATTATAGTGGCGGCTCTATTGAGCTGTCGGTGCACAATAAGGTGCAATATTTCTGTCATCGTACAAAAGGCAGCTCTCTACGAACATTTGCCCACACCACCATTTCCCCTACTTTGGAAGAGAAGGCCTAAAACGATTTTATTTCTAGGCATGGACCGCTGTTCCGTTGGAGGACCTGGGTCCTGGGGACGAGGAACAAGAGATACCACAACACATCTTGCTACAAATTGAGGGCAACGGAGAGTTCCCAGACTTTAATTTCGACCTTTAGAAGGTACGTGCACACACCCAGGGTGTTACATGTGCGATATAGAGAAAGAAGACGGGCAGAACGTCTTGCCAGACCTAGAGTTTGACATGTCCTTTTATGGGGTAAGTGTGGCAGCACCGGGGGGAAGTGTGGCACCCTCATGTTTTACATAGAAATAATGGATATTGAAGCTAGGAGAAAGTGTGGCAGGGTAAGGAATACCCTTGTTATGCTTATGAATTTTTTTTCAGATTTTTATTGATTTTACTTTGCATTTTATAGCGTTATTACTGGAACACGGTCGATGAATACTACTACTAGTACTTCATGATTTGGCCAATATGTAAGAATAAGATCACTTTAACTACAGTTGCATTTCTTACCGTTTAACACTCCTCAAATAAAATTTGAAAAAGTGTGTTTGGGTTTTTGGTCAACAACAACAACAACAAAGCATCTAGGTGGGGGGTTTGCGTGCGATCTTAGGCGCACCCCCTTGAACGCGTCGGTGCCTGACTTGAAGTGCCAATAATCCAACCAAAATTGCGAATGTCTTTAGAAGCGGCTAATAGGGCGAAAGCAACTGGGAGTTGTGAAAATATGAAGCAACTGACAAGACCGCTGGACGGTCGGTTAGTTCGCGCACTGGTCACCGGGCGCGTGCCAAGCGCCAACGAGCAAGGCGCAGTTTTGCGCTGGCTCTAAGTCACACGAACGCACACGTGGGCTGACGGGGATGGGGGACGACGGTTGCGGCCTTAAACACGATTTTTCAAACCCATGGCCACTGACACCTCTAAGTGCAACTCATAGCTACAGCCTTCTAAATGTTAAGCATTACTGTAATGCAAAAACATTGATGCCACACTTACCCCAGGAATAAAATTATGTGGGGCAAGTGTGGCACCATGAATAAAAGCTGCACTGCTAATTTTTTAAATTTTTTTTTATCAATTTAGATACCTTTAATCTTACTGTAACCAACATCAACAATAACTAAATATTACTGATACAATCATAGTGTTGGCACAAAACATTAGACAAGTCGGACGAATCGAGTTGGACAAATGAAAAACATAAGCTGATCAATATGCCTATAGCTCTTAAAGAAGAGATAGTAGATGAGTATGAATTGAAGATGACAACCTCCATTTATCACTGATCAATATGTGTTTTTTTTTTTTTTTTTTTTTACTCTATAAACAAAAAAGTTATGGCCGGGTGCCACACTTACCCCGCTGCCACACTTACCCCGATTGACCCTAAATGACTAAGATTGATCCGGCCACTTGGGAACGATTGGGTGGTGAGGGGACTTAATAGTAATAGTTAGCAAACTATTTTAGAAAGTATATACAGTAGTTACAGTTGCATACCATAGTCAATAGACATGATGTCGTATCAAGTGTTATAGCTAGAGATGCAAGAAAATGGTTTTATTTTTCTTCACTTTTCGTTTTAAAAACTGAGAATTATGGTGTTTTGCGATGTTATTGTTTTTTTAATCAAAAATCGTGTTTTTACATAAAATCATTGATAAAACTAAAAAAGGTTACCTTTTCTAAACTATTATAATATGTGTATGCCGTATGGCCCTAAATGTATATACATAGTGATGGGCGTCAAAGATTAGATTAGACTGCAGAGAAGTAAGTGGTGATGATGCGGGCTTTTTATTTCGTAATTCTTGTGAAGATTTGAACAGAAGGGAATACAAAATTACGAATTACTTTTAATAATGGTGTTATTTTGCTAGAAAGTGGCAATTATGGACTATGGTGTTATATCGCGAACAAACTCATAATTCGTTTTATAAGTATTTTATGGTGTTATTTCGCGATTTGAATCTGAATCCCAGTGACGCATAACGTAAAGAAATGTTGAAACCAGCACTCTAGAGTGTTTTGTTACACTTTTCGTTTTATCGTGCATTGCGAAAAACTTGCATCTCTAGTTATAGCAGCAAACATAATTTCCGTTTCTTGTCTCTGGCTAGGTAGGCTTCGCTACAACAATTTTCAAACTCCTCCAATGCTCTCTTTCACATTCTTCTGTTTTTCACTCTTCTACACGTCTCTGCCCACTGTCCTGTCCATCGCTGCAAACTGTATCATCCCTGCCTGTCTACTGTCCCAAACGTATTTGCCAACTGTTCTCCCAATCACTGAGCATGTCTTATCTCCCTAATCCCTCTCTATCTAGTCTCCCTCCAACCCTCTTCCCAGTTTCCCTTCATCCCTATATTCTTAAGTCTCCCCTCCACCCTAATTTCCTAGTATCCACCTGCCCTCATCTTCCCCGTCCCCGCTCTTCCATCCCCAATCTTCCCATCTTCCCAGTCCTCTCTCCTCCCTATCTTCCATTGCTCAACCCCGTAAATATTTCCCTGTCTCCTCACTTCACTTCCCTAAATTCTCTGTCTCTTTTTGCCCCCGTCTTCCCTGTCTCTTCCCTTCCTCAACTTCCCTGTCTTCTCTCCTTGTAAGTTGCAAAGCTCTTCTCCCCATCTTCCCTGTCCCCTCTTCTCTATTTCCAAGTTTCCTCCCGCCCTCATCTTCCCAATCTACTCTCGACACATTTTCCAAGTCTCCTCCCACTCCATTTTCTCAGTCCCTTCTCCTCCTTAAATTTCCTGGCTCCTACTGCCCCATCTTCCAAGTCCCCTCTCTTTCCTAACTTTTCCCGTCTCTTCTAAGCCCCGCCTTCCTAGTCTAACCTACGTCCATACTTCACTGTCTCCTCTCCTCCCCTCTCCACCAACCCTAGTCTTCCCAGTCTCCTCCCAATCCCGTCTCCTCCATAACTTCCTAGTCCCAATTCACCGCCCTAACTTCCCTTGTCTCCTCCAACCCCATCTTCCATGTCTCCTTTCCTACCTAACTTCCCAGTCTACACTCCTCTCCACCTTAACCTCCTCCGTCTCCTCTCCACCATTACTTTCTAGTCTTTTTTCTTCCCTAACGTCCCAGTCTCCTCCCCTTCCACCCCCGTCTTCCCTATCTTCTCTCCTCTCTTAAATCCCAGTCCCCTCTCCTAAGCAACTTTCCAGTTTCCTCTCCTCTCTAACTTCTCAGTCCCTTCTCCTCAATAACCACCCAGTCTCCACCCCCCCCCCCCCTCTTCCCAGTTTCCTCTCCTCCCCATCTTTCGAGTCCCCTCTCTCCCCGCCCTTGTCTTCCCAGTCTCCTCCTACCGCCTCTATCTTCCCAGCCTCCCCCCCCCCTCTAACTAGGCTCCTCTTCTACCTAACTTCCCAGATTCCTCACCTTCCCAGTTCCTTCTCCTCCTTAATTTTCCCGTTTAATCTCCTCTTGCCCACGCTCGTCCTAACTTCCCAATTACCCTCAAGTCCCTAACTTCCACTGTCTTCTCCCTAACTTTCCTGACCCATCTCTTTCATAACTGCCCCCCCTGACTCCCACAATGTCATCCCAGTTTCTTCTCCTCCCTTCTTCCCCGTCTCCGCTCCTCCCTACTTCCCCGTCTCCTCTCGTCCTTAAATTCCCACTTTCTTCCCCGTCACCCCACCTCCCTTCTTCCCAGTGTCCTCTCCTCCCTTACTTCCCACTTTCCTCTCCTCCCTCACTTCATCGTCACCTCACCTCCTTTCTTCCCAGTGTCCTCTCCTCCCTTACTTCCCACTTTCCTCTCCTCCCTCACTTCATCTTCATCGTCACTGTTCACTCTTTTGTGCATTTATATTATTTTGTATTGTGCGCGCCTCCTGCGCGCGCCCTACGTTCCGTGCTGCTCCGCGGCGAGCTATTGAAACTTCGACGCATGCGCCTTGTGCCTGGCCACCTAGCTAGCCGGCGAGTGACGGTTGGAGATTAGCGGGACTCGGACTTGCGTTGTGGACTCGTTACTAAACAGTCGTTTGTGTTCTAAGAAGCTTACCTATTCACTCAGTAGTACTGATTAATATCTACAGTTACATTGTCTAGTTGGTGTACTTTGTATTCATTATATATATTTCCGTGTGTTGAATTTGATTTTTATTTATTCTCCCATCTTGAATTGAAACATTACTTATGTCAACATCCCTGACATAACATTTTTTGGTGACCCCGACGTGATATCGACATGCCATGCGACGTAATAACTACGTAATTCAAAGTGTCTTTCAACTTATTTCGAGTGAAACGGTAAGCCAGACTACGAACATTTATCGGCTGAGGCCTACTCAAGCAATACACAAGCATCGTTTTCAAGCCACCACGCCCACTAGGCCTAGGCCTATACTCAAGCAATTCGTCCACTTCTCAAGCATCAAGCGAGGCCTACTTCTTTCTCGATCTTTCAAAGCAAGGCCTATTGCATCCCTAGTCTCGAAAATTCTCCGAGATTCTACAGCCGCCAGCCAGCTGCCATGACCTTGGACGTCAAGCCAGACATCACCTGTCCGACCCAGTGACAGGCTACGTCCGAGTTTGTCATAGCTCGCCAAGGTTAGTACTATGTGAGGTTCCTGTCGGTTTCCTTTCTTCCTGCCTTATTATTCACGCCATTTTCCATGCCAATCTTATTTATCGTCGTATTTTTTACCTGTTTATTTGGACTGTAATCGAGCATTGTCTGTCTTTCGCATTGTCTTTATGGCTACCCCAGCTGACATTGCCAAGGCTGACGCGGCCAAGGTCAAGCTACTCATCAAGCAGCGCGGTCATGTGAAAGCACGACTCACTCGTCATAAAACCTTCGTTGATGACTTTGACACGTCAAAACCACTTTCCCTCTTGTCCGTACGAATCAATAGTATTGATGAATGTTGGCTGGAATTCGATCGTATTCAAACACAGTTAGAAGAATTATTTGCTGATACTGAGTCATCTCATGAATTAGTAGAAGAAAGAATTGTATTTGAAGAAGAATACTTTGACCTTAAAGCACGCATCCAGGACTATTTGACTCCTCATGCGACTCCTCAAAGCCCTCATTCTGATTCTGCTCACTCAGCTGCCACTCTGACAACTAATGCCATTAAACTTCCAACCATCGAATTGCCTACTTTCAATGGTTCCTACGAAGATTGGCAACAATACCAAGACACATTCTCTTCCCTAATTGATTCAAATCAGTCACTCAATAAAATCCAAAAATTCCATTACCTCAAAGCTTCCCTACGAGGCGATGCATTAAACGTTATTCATTCTCTTGAGGTGTCTAGTGTTAATTATGACACTGCATGGGAGTTACTAAAATCTAGATTCGCTAACAAAAGGATTATAATTACAAAACACATTCAAGCGCTCTTCGAGCTACCGAAGCT
Source organism: Isoperla grammatica (assembly GCA_945910005.1). Lineage (NCBI taxonomy): Eukaryota > Metazoa > Arthropoda > Insecta > Plecoptera > Perlodidae > Isoperla > Isoperla grammatica. Next base: position 37,725,257 of record OX246744.1, read on the forward strand.
ACAATGCGAATCCATCGCCAATCTCAGACCCCTAGTCGACAACCTTCAAAAACACATGCGAGCACTTGCCACCTTGGGCGAACCTACCCACCATTGGGACACATTGATTTTGTATATGATAACTAACAAATTCGACTCTGCTACCCGGCTCCTTTGGGAAACTCATTCGGCCACGGTTACTGATGTGAAGTACAAGAACTTAATTCAATTTCTAAATGAACGGTGCGTCATTTTAGAAGCATGCAATTCGGATAAGCCTAACTCGAGAAAAACCCCCGTTCGCAATCCATCTACGTCATTTGTGACTTCAAGCCCAAAGCTCAAATGTCTACTATGCGAGCAATCACACTCACTAATGCAGTGCGATAAATTCACTGCCCTATCTATTCAAGATAGAATACAAAAGGCTAGAGACCTGCACATTTGTCTCAATTGTTTAAGTTCGGACATCAAACAATTAAATGCAAAAATCCTGGAACCTGCAGGAAGTGCCATAAGCGACATCATACAATACTACACTTGGGCGAAACCACTAGACCACAGTCAGAAACCGTTCAACCCACAGTTACTACAAGCTCGCAAGGCAACGGGGAGGTAGTTCTCGCGACAGCTATAATTCTCATATCTAATTCTACTGGCGCTCTTTTCCCTTGCCGTGTACTGCTTGACTCGGGCTCCCAGTCTCATTTCATGACTGAAGCTATGGCCCAATCTCTAGGATTGAAGCGGAACAAGACATGCACACCCATATTCGGAATAAACAAGCAGTCAGCCAAAGCATCGCACACTGTGCAAACTAAAATCAAGTCACAATTCAATTCTTTTCAAGCAGACCTAGAATTTCTGGTCATAAATAAGATTACAGGTGAATTGCCTTTATACGAGGTAGACATCAGAGATTGGCATCTTCCGCAAAGAGTTAAACTTGCAGATCCTCAATTCAATATGCCGCGGGGCATAGATGCCCTCCTAGGGGCAGAAATATTCTTTGAACTTTTATGCATAGGCCAAATCAAAATGGGTAAAAATCTTCCCATAGTTCAAAAAACCTCCCTAGGCTGGGTTGTGACTGGAAGGGTGTCTCGACGAGGCAATTCAATGCAGTCAATCCAATCGAACCCTCTATTCTGCCATTTGAGCATTCAAACTAAACTCGATAATCTTCTCACTGCGTTTTGGAAGATCGAAGATTGTTCTGAAATTTCATCTCCTAAACCATCCAAGCAAGAGGAAGCATGCGAAGCTCACTTCAGTTCACACTTCCAGCGCACATCAAGCGGCCGTTACACGGTACAATTGCCATTCAATCAAGATCCACAAGGTTTAGGAAAGTCAAGAGACCAAGCTGTTAAACGATTTAAAGGCCTAGAACGACGCTTATCTTCAGATAACATACTGAAAACACAATACTGTGATTTTCTCAATGAATACATGGAACTTAATCATATGGAGTTGGTTGAGGAACAAAATGAACCTGAAAACTGCTACTATCTTCCTCACCATCCCGTGCTCAAATCTTCCAGTACAACCACGAAACTACGAGTCGTCTTCGACGCTTCAGCGAAATCATCCAGTGGCCAGTCATTAAACGATATATTAATGGTTGGACCAACTATTCAACGTGACTTGTTTTCAATCATGCTGTCTTTCCGTATGCATGTCTATGTTTTCACCACAGATATCAAGCAAATGTATAGGCAAATTCTTGTTGAGCCTACTCAAACAGAATACCAACGCATCGTGTGGCGGAACAATCCTGACGAAGAACTACAAACTTATCGGTTGACTACAGTAACCTATGGTACCGCTGCTGCACCATTCCTTGCAATTAGAACATTACAGCAGCTCGCTGGAGATGAGAAACATAATTACCCACTTGCTGCTCAGACTGCAGTTAATGACTTTTATGTTGATGATCTAGTTACTGGTTCTAACTCTCTCGAAACAGCTCTCCAAATACAATCCGAAATGATTCACATGCTTGACTCAGGTGGATTCGAGTTACGGAAATGGTGTGCCAATCACCCTGAACTGTTGAAGAACATTCCTCCTGAACATAGGGACCAATACTATTCCATTGATACCGAAGATAGCAAGGCTAGTATCAAGGCCTTAGGAATCCATTGGCAACCTACATCAGACACTTTCCAGTTCAAGGTTACCCTCCCAGACAAGCCTCCGAATGTAACCAAAAGAACCATTCTCTCTGAAACTAGTCGGTTATTTGATCCTCTGGGACTCGTTGCCCCAGTAATCATTGTAGCCAAAATCATCATGCAACAATTATGGCAGCTAAACATCAGCTGGGACGAATCGGTGCCATTCCACATCCACACTACGTGGATGCACTATAGATCCAGGCTGTTCGACCTAAATGATGCGTCAATCAAGCGAAGAGTTACTCATGGCACTGACGAAACCTCCGTTGAACTCCACGGTTTCTCTGATGCCTCCGAAACAAGCTACGGCGCCTGCATCTACATCCGAAGTGGACACTCCAACGATGTAGCTTCCGTTAATCTACTGTGCGCCAAGTCTCGTGTCGCACCCTTAAAGAAAATATCTCTTCCCAGACTCGAGCTGTGCGGCGCACTCATGCTTGCCCAACTGGTCTCCAAGGTCGCTGACGAGTTAAGCCGGCACCGCATCAAAGCTACTCACTTGTGGACTGATTCCACAATAGTACTGCACTGGCTCGCTTCTCCTTCCAACAAGTGGCAAACCTTTGTTGCTAATCGAGTGTCAGAAATTCAAGGCCTCACAAATCAATGCACCTGGAGGCACGTCAACTCAGGGGACAATTCCGCTGACATTTTATCTCGAGGTACTACCCCAAAACAACTCATAAACTCTGAACTTTGGTGGTTTGGTCCTTCCTGGCTCAAGCATGATTCCAGGCAATGGCCTACCGCGTCTATACAACAAGAAATTCCTTCACCGGACATACTTGAAGAAAAGAAAAACCTGATCATCTCTTGTCCAGTTAATCTAGAGTCAGCAGAAAATCTCAACTTAGACTCGAAGTTCTCCTGCTGGTACAAGCTTACAAGAATCACCGCATTGTGCAAGCGATTCGTCAACAACACAAGACTACATCGCAACCAGAGGCAGTTTGGCCCCCTGACGGTGCCCGAGCTTCAAGTAGCTGAAGTCTTTTGGATTAATTCTGCTCAACAACTGCATTTTGCAGATGAAATTAAGAGCCTAAAAAAGAAAGGTCAAGTCAAGCCTAGCAGCAAACTTCGCACCTTAAACCCCTTCGTTGACACTAATGGTGTGCTCAGGGTGGGCGGTCGTTTAAAACATTCCGAACTTGACTATAACCATAAACATCCTATCATCTTGCCCGAAGATCATGTCATAACTAAACTAATTATTCAAAGGGAACATATCAAATCCCTTCATGCCGGACCTCAAGCCCTTCTAGCAAGAATCAGAACAAAATTTTGGCCCATCAATGGAAAAATTCTCACTCGAAGGATAGTTCGAAAGTGTATCAAGTGCTTCAAGGTAAATCCAACAAACAACAACCAATTAATGGGTGATTTGCCACACTACCGTGTTCAACCAAGTCGTCCATTCCTAAATTGCGGTGTAGATTACTGTGGCCCTATATACGCTAAACGAATGTTCCAACGACGTTCAACTGCTGTAAAAACCTATATTGCCTTATTCATTTGCATGGCCACCAAGGCCATCCACTTGGAATTGGTGATGGATCTCACCACAGAAGCCTTTCTTGCTGCCTTCAAACGATTCATTTCAAGAAGAGGCAAATCTACTCACATCTATTGCGATAACGCTACCACGTTTGTTGGAGCAAAAAATGAACTCGCCGATCTACGCAAGTTGTTTCTATCTAACGCGTATCAACATGACGTAGCTAGGCTTCTAGCTGAAGATGAGATAACGTGGAAGTTCATCCCTGCTAGATCACCTCACTTTGGCGGTTTGTGGGAAGCTGGTGTTAAAACTGTGAAAGGTCATCTCAAGCGTTTGATAGGCAATGCTCAATTGCAGTTCGATGAACTAATAACCCTGCTATGTCAAATCGAATCCTGCGTTAACTCGAGACCTATCACTCCACTATCTTCCAACCCTGATGACTTACTTCCACTTACCCCAGCTCATTTACTCATCTCTGATACTCATTCCACGCCTGTTGAACCCGACCTCACCTCACTTAGTACTAACCGTCTGAGTAGGTGGCAGAGAGGCCAACAGCTACTCCAAGCTTTCTGGCGTCGCTACTCATCCGAGTACCTGACATCTCTGCAACAGCGTCATAAATGGAGCGCCAAGGGCCGGGACATTCAACTCAACTCCTTGGTGCTTCTCAAGGAAGACTTTCGTCCTCCCCTTACCTGGGATATCGGTCGGGTCGTGACTCTACACCCTGGTGCTGATGGCATCGTGCGTGTCGCTACGGTCAAGACTTCACGAGGACTCTTCAAGCGGGCTACCAACAATCTGTGCCCGTTACCTACAGACTGATCACTGTGATTTATGTGTATCGCTGTGTTTGAATTTTTTGTTGAAAGCCCAGCCTTTCAAGGTGGGCGGTAATGTTCACTCTTTTGTGCATTTATATTATTTTGTATTGTGCGCGCCTCCTGCGCGCGCCCTACGTTCCGTGCTGCTCCGCGGCGAGCTATTGAAACTTCGACGCATGCGCCTTGTGCCTGGCCACCTAGCTAGCCGGCGAGTGACGGTTGGAGATTAGCGGGACTCGGACTTGCGTTGTGGACTCGTTACTAAACAGTCGTTTGTGTTCTAAGAAGCTTACCTATTCACTCAGTAGTACTGATTAATATCTACAGTTACATTGTCTAGTTGGTGTACTTTGTATTCATTATATATATTTCCGTGTGTTGAATTTGATTTTTATTTATTCTCCCATCTTGAATTGAAACATTACTTATGTCAACATCCCTGACATAACAGTCACTTCACCTCCTTTCTTCCCAGTGTCCTCTCCTCCCTAACTTCCCACTTTCCTCTCCTCCCTTACTTCCCCGTCAACCCACCTCCATTCTTCCCAGTGTCCTCTCCTCCCTTACTTCCCCGTCACTTCACGTCCCTACTTCCCAGTCCCGTCTCCTCCCGACCTGTATTCCCAGTGCCCTTTCCTACCTAACTTCCCAGTTTCTTCTCCTCCCATACCTCCCCATCTCCTCCCGCCCTGTCTTTCTAGTCACCTCTTTCCTACCTTACTTTCCAGTTTCCTCTCCTCCCTTACGTCCCAGTTTCCTCTAATCCCTTCTTCCCAGTGTCCTCTCCTCCTTAACTTCCCCGTCTCGTCCCACCCTGTTTCCCTAGTCCCCTCTCCTCCCTTCTTCCCAGTTTTCTCTCCTCCCTTAATTCCCCGTAACCTCCCATCCTCTCTTCATTATCCCCTCTACTCCCTAATTTCCAGTCTCCTCTCCTCCCTACTTTCCAGTCCCGTCTCCTCCCGACCTGTATTTCCAGCCCCCTTTCCTACCTAACTTCACAGTTTCCTCTCCTCCCATACTTCCACGTTTTCTCCCGCTCCGTCTTCTTAGTCCCCCAGTTCCTACCTCACTTCCCAGTATTGTCTCCTCTACTTCCCCGTCTCCTCCCGCCCTTTCTCCCAAGTCCCCTCTCCTCCCTTTTACCCAGTTGCCTCTCCTCCCTTACTTCTCAGTTTCCTCTCCTCCTTTCTTCCCAGTGTCCTCTCCACCATAACTTCCCCGTCCCGCCCCGCACTGTCTCCTTAGTCCCCTCTCCTCCCTTACTTACCCCGTCTCCTCTCCTCCCTTCTTTGCAGTGTCCTCTTCTCCCTAACTTCCAAGCTTCCTCTCCTCCCTAACTTCCCACTTTCCTCTTCTCCCTTTTTTCCCCGTCCCCTCTTCTCCCTTACTTCCCAGGTTCCTCTTTTCCCTTATTTCCCCGTCTCCTCTCCTCCCTTCTTCCCAGTGTCCTCTCCTCCCTACTTCCCCGTTTCCTCACCTCCTTTACTTCCCCGTCTCCCAAGTCCCCTCTCCTCCCTACTTCCCCGTTTTTTCACCTCCCTTACTTCCCCATCTCCTCTCCTCCTTTTTTCCCAGTGTCCTCTCCTCCCTAACTTTCCCGTCTCGTCTCGCCCTGTCTCCCTAGACCCTCTCCTCCCTACATCCCCGTTTCCTCTCCTCCCTTACTTCCCCGTCTCCTCTCCTCCCTTCTTCCCAGTGTCCTCTTCTCCCTTACTTCCCCGTCTCGTTCCGCTCTGTCTCCCTAGTCCCCTCTCCTCCCAACTTCATCGTTTTCTCTCCTCCCTTCGTCCCAGTGTCCTCTCCTTCCTACTTCCCCGTTTCCTCTCCTCCCTTACTTCCCCGTCTCCTCTCCTCCCTTTGTCCCAGTGTACTCTCCTCCCTACTTCCCCGTTTTTTCACCTCCCTTACTTCCCCATCTCCTCTCCTCCTTTTTTCCCAGTGTCCTCTCCTCCCTAACTTTCCCGTCTCGTCTCGCCCTGTCTCCCTAGACCCTCTCCTCCCTACTTCCCCGTTTCCTCTCCTCCCTTACTTCCCCGTCTCCTCTCCTCCCTTCTTCCCAGTGTCCTCTTCTCCCTTACTTCCCCGTCTCGTTCCGCTCTGTCTCCCTAGTCCCCTCTCCTCCCAACTTCATCGTTTTCTCTCCTCCCTTCTTCCCAGTACCCTCTCCTCCCTACTTCCCCGTTTCCTCTCCTCCCTTACTTCCCCGTCTCCTCTCCTCCCTTTGTCCCAGTGTACTCTCCTCCCTACTTCCCCGTTTCCTCACCTCCCTTACTTCCCTCTCTCCTCTCGTCCCTTCTTCCCAGTGTCCTCTTCTCCCTAACTTCCCCGTCTCGTTCCGCTCTGTCTCCATAGTCCCCTCTCCTCCCAACTTCATCGTTTTCTCTCCTCCCTTCGTCCCAGTGTCCTCTCCTCCCTTCTTCTCCGTTTCCTTACCTCCCTTACTTCCCCTTCTCCTCTCCTCCCTTCTTCCCAGTGTCCTCTCCTCCCGACTTTCCCGTTTCCTCTCCTCCCTTACTTCCCCGTCACCACTCCTCCCTTCTTCCCAGTGTCCTCTCTCCCTAACTTACTCAACTCGTCCCGCTCTGTCTCGAACGAGACGATATACTAAATCTATAATATAACAAGTAAATATATACATAAAAAATAGTTAAATACATATAATTAATAAATGGATAAATAAAAAATAGACAAATGAATGAATAAAAAAATGAATGAATGACCATGCAAATAAACGACAGACAACCAGCTGAACTAGAGCCCATGTCTGGTGTTGCAGGCAAGCGTCTGACGTTCTCCCCCGACGTGCGGCAGCTCAACACCCCAGACAACTAAACCAGCTGAACTAGAGCCCATGTCTGGTGTCGCAGGCAAGCGTCTGACGTTCTCCCCCGACGTGCGGCAGCTCAACACCCCAGACAACTAAACCAGCTGAACTAGAGCCCATGTCTGGTGTCGCAGGCAAGCGTCTGACGTTCTCCCCCGACGTGCGGCAGCTCAACACCCCAGACAACTAAACCAGCTGAACTAGAGCCCATGTCTGGTGTCGCAGGCAAGCGTCTGACGTTCTCCCCCGACGTGCGGCAGCTCAACACCCCAGACAACTAAACCAGCTGAACTAGAGCCCATGTCTGGTGTTGCAGGCAAGCGTCTGACGTTCTCCCCCGACGTATGGCAGCTCAACACCCCAGACAACTAAACCAGCTGAACTAGAGCCCATGTCTGGTGTTGCAGGCAAGCGTCTGACGTTCTCCCCCGACGTGCGGCAGCTCAACACCCCAGACAACTAAACCAGCTGAACTAGAGCCCATGTCTGGTGTTGCAGGCAAGCGTCTGACGTTCTCCCCCGACGTATGGCAGCTCAACACCCCAGACAACTAAACCAGCTGAACTAGAGCCCATGTCTGGTGTTGCAGGCAAGCGTCTGACGTTCTCCCCCGACGTGCGGCAGCTCAACACCCCAGACAACTAAACCAGCTGAACTAGAGCCATGTCTGGTGTTGCAGGCAAGCGTCTGACGTTCTCCCCCGACGTGCGGCAGCTCAACACCCCAGACAACTAAACCAGCTGAACAAGAGCCCATGTCTGGTGTTGCTGGCAAGCGTCTGACGTTCTCCCCCGACGTGCGGCAGCTCAACACCCCAGACAACTAAACCAGCTGAACTAGAGCCCATGTCTGGTGTTGCAGGCAAGCGTCTGACGTTCTCCCCCGACGTGCGGCAGCTCAACACCCCAGACAACTAAACCAGCTGAACTAGAGCCATGTCTGGTGTTGCAGGCAAGCGTCTGACGTTCGCCCCCGACGTGCGGCAGCTCAACACCCTAGACAACTAAACCAGCTGAACTAGAGCCCATGTCTGGTGTTGCAGGCAAGCGTCTGACGTTCTCCCCCGACGCGCGGCAGCTCAACACCCCAGACAACTAAACCAGCTGAACTAGAGCCCATGTCTGGTGTTTTTAGGCAAGCGTCTGACGTTCTCCCCCGACGTGCGGCAGCTCAACACCCCAGACAACTAAACCAGCTGAACTAGAGCCCATGTCTGGTGTTTCAGGCAAGCGTCTGACGTTCTCCCCCGACGTGCGGCAGCTCAACACCCCAGACAACTAAACCAGCTGAACTAGAGCCCATGTCTGGTGTTGCAGGCAAGCGTCTGACGTTCTCCCCCGACGTGCGGCAGCTCAACACCCCAGACAACTAAACCAGCTGAACTAGAGCCATGTCTGGTGTTGCAGGCAAGCGTCTGACGTTCTCCCCCGACGTGAGGCAGCTTTAACACCCCAGACAACTAAACCAGCTGAACTAGAGCCCATGTCTGGTGTTTCAGGCAAGCGTCTGACGTTCTCCCCCGACGTGCGGCAGCTCAACACCCCAGACAACTAAACCAGCTGAACTAGAGCCCATGTCTGGTGTTGCAGGCAAGCGTCTGACGTTCGCCTCCGACGTGCGGCAGCTCAACACCCCAGACAACTAAACCAGTTGAACTAGAGCCATGTCTGGTGTTGCAGGCATCGTCTGACGTTCGCCCCCGACGCGCGGCAGCTCAACACCCCAGACAACTAAACCAGCTGAACTAGAGCCCATGTCTGGTGTTGCAGGCAAGCGTCTGACGTTCGCCCCCGACGTGCGGCAGCTCAACACCCCAGACAACTAAACCAGCTGAACTAGAGCCCATGTCTGGTGTTGCAGGCAAGCGTCTGACGTTCTCCCCCGACGTGCGGCAGCTCAACACCCCAGACAACTAAACTAGCTGAACTAGAGCCCATGTCTGGTGTTGCAGGCAAGCGTCTGACGTTCTCCCCCGACGTGCGGCAGCTCAACACCCCAGACAACTAAACCAGCTGAACTAGAGCCCATGTCTGGTGTTGCAGGCAAGCGTCTGACGTTCTCCCCCGACGTGCGGCAGCTCAACACCCCAGACAACTAAACCAGCTGAACTAGAGCCCATGTCTGGTGTTGCAGGCAAGCGTCTGACGTTCTCCCCCGATGTGCGGCAGCTCAACACCCCTGACAACTAAACCAGCTGAACTAGAGCCCATGTCTGGTGTTGTAGGCAAGCGTCTGACGTTCTCCCCCGACGTGCGGCAGCTCAACACCCCAGACAACTAAACCAGCTGAACTAGAGCCCATGTCTGGTGTTGCAGGCAAGCGTCTGACGTTCTCCCCCGACGTGCGGCAGCTCAACACCCCAGACAACTAAACCAGCTGAACTAGAGCCCATGTCTGGTGTTGCAGGCAAGCGTCTGACGTTACCATTATAATAATGTGTCACGTTGGCTAAGTTGGCAACAATCCACTTGCAGCTTTTTCATTCTTAGACCGATTCTAAAGCCTTGCACCAATTTGAGACAGACTGGGTAATGAAAGTGGTTTGTTTTACTTTTTGGTTTACTAACATGCTCACCTTGTATACAGAATAGCTGCTTGATATTGAAATAATTAACTTAAACTATCTTTTTATATTGCAGAGTGGTTTGAATGATTTGCGGGCGTTATGCATCAAGTCACCCGAAAAGACTATTTTGTTCAACACAAGTCTACACAATCGTTGCGGTTCAGAAAATCGAATCAAATGGTCCAGGCATATAAATTTGAATAACTCACAAACAAATGTAAAAAAATTCATTGCACTCCGTGCACAAACGTCCGGAGAAGGACCAACGCTTTTTGAAATTCAGAGTCGTCTCTACAGTACCGCTAGCGGTAAAAAAATCAAATGTTAGAAGGCCCAGAAGTACTCGCGTAGAACCCTGCTTACCAGAAAAAAAGGAACCAGTGAAGAAGGAATCAAAAACTGGCCCTTGCAAAAAACCATCAAAAAATCATAAAGAAGACGTTTGTGGTAAATAATCCCAACCAAGTAATGTTTGTGGAAAGAAAAGTAAAAAAAGAATGATCGTCAAAAGAAAAAAAAAGTTGATTGTAAAAAGAAACCAGAACCCAAGAATGAGTGTTTAGAGAACAAAGAACACGAAAAGAAATCTGACGAGTGTAAAGAGCACCATGAAGAAGAAGACCCATGTGAACCGGTAGAGCTACCTTGTCGGGAGAAAACCAAAGAGGAGAAACGTTGGGAGTATGATCCAAAAGATGCGACTGTGCGACCACCTGGGGTGGTTCCGTGTCCGCTCCCTACGGATCATTGCGATGTAAAACCCTACAAGCTGGCGCCAGGGGAGTTGGAGGCAATGGGCAGGGCGACGCCAGAGAAAGAGTGCCCGAAACCAAAAGTGTTGGAGGCAACGAAAATGTGTGAAGTGTTGGCAGCTAGAAAGAAAAAACAGAAGAAGGAACCTTGTGTCGAAGAAAAAAGGGATCCGTGTAAAAAAGAAGACCCCTGTAAAAAGGAAGACCCTTGTAAAAAGAAAGATCCATGTAAAAAGGTAGATCCATGTAAAAAGGAAGACCCTTGTAAAAAGAAAGATCCTTGTAAAAAGGAAGACCCTTGTAAAAAGAAAGATCCTTGTAAAAAGGAAGATCCTTGTAAAAAGGAAGATCCTTGTAAAGACGAAGACCCTTGTAAAAAGGAAGATCCTTGTAAAGAGGAAGACCCTTGTAAAGAGGAAGACCCTTGTAAACACGAAGATCCTTGTATAAAGGAAGACCCTTGTAAAAAGAAAGACCCTTGTAAAAAGAAAGATCCATGTAAGAAGGAAGATCCATGTAAAAAGGAAGACCCTTGTTAAAAGAAATATCCTTGTAAAAAGGAAGACCCTTGTTAAAAGAAAGATCCTTGTAAAAAGGAAGATCCTTATAAAAAGGAAGACCCTTGTAAAAATAAAGATCCTTGTAAAAAGGAAGATCCTTGTAAAAAGGAAGATCCTTGTAAAAAGAAAGACCCTTGTAAAAAGAAAGAACCTCCTAAAAAGGAAGATCCTTGTAAAAAGAAAAAACCTAAATAGGAAGATCCTTGTAAACACGAAGACCCATGTAAAAAGGAAGATCCTTGCAAAAAGGAAGACCCTTGTAAGGACACTTCCAAAAAAGAACAAGATCCTTGTAAGGACACTTCTAAGAAAGAAGATCCATGTAAGAAGACTTCTGAAGAAAAACAGTGTTTAAGTGTGCCAAAAGTTAAAAAGCCCCCTAGCTGCAAACAAATTGAGGCTAAAAAGAAGGCTGCGGAGGCTAATAAAGCACAGGTGAAAAAATCTGGAGATACTGGCGACGCAAAACCACGCGAAAAAACTTGCGACGAGGTTGAAGCTGATTCGAAAACATTAGCACAGGCAATAGTCCAATTGATCCGTAAACTGTTGGGAACAGAGAATGCTAGGGCCCGCGTTTGTCCGCAAGAAGATCCATGCAAAAAGCTATTAGAGGACGACCCGTTGATAAACCAGATCCATGCAAGAAAAAGGACCCATGCAAGAAAGAAGATCCATCCAAAAAGGAAGACCCATGCAAGAAAGAAGACCCATGCAAAAAGGAAGACCCATGTAAGAAAAAAGACCCATGTAAGAAAAAATGACTAGGTGGACAATTGGTGCGATTGAATTGTATTTGAATATTGTTTTGTTTTGTATTTGAATGTTGTTTTGTGAGTCAAATATAAGTACAATAACTTACAAAACTTGTGTAGAAACTTTACTGCAATCAAAATTTTATTTGTATGACAAATCAGCATAATTAATAATTAATTATTACATTAATAACTGATACAGTTACATATTTGGACATAGGCAATATGAGTATCAAAAGAAAACTGCTGATACGTTGATTTTAATACCGATGCTCTCAGGGTCATGCGAAAAAAATCCCAAGTTTTTTAGGTGGGTGGAACGAAGTGGGGGGGAGGGCGGGTTAAATAAGGAATATCGTCAAACGTATCAAACGAAAGCTATTAATAGGCTGTTATCAGTAGGAATGTCAAACGATATGAAATTCCATAACGATAATCGCAACAGTAATAAAAAATTATCGCGATAATATCGGTGCAAAAAGATATCGTCTCGATATTGCATTTTCAATTTTTATCGTGATATATCGCCGCGATATTATGAAATAAGCACTAATACTACTTTTATCATTGCGTCATATGTGGGGGGGGGGGGAGGGTGGTAGCGAATGGTTTTCCTGCGGCTACATCGAAGGAGGGCACTCGGCGGCTGGTCGGTGGTCGCTCGGCTAACGTTGAGCAGGCGCCAAATACAAATATGAAATCAAGTCGCCACGATTATCGGGATATCGCACAGAATTTAATATCGTACGATTATCGCGATATGGCTAGCCATATCGCGATAATATCGATATACGATATTATCGATATTTATCGATATGCTATTATCGTTGACATTCCTAGTTATTAGTAAGAATACTTTTAGTGTGATAAAAGAAAATATATCCTAGTGTTTGACTGAAAAAGGGTGGGGGGGGGGAGGTGGGGCGGTAAAAAGTGTCCTAATAAGTCAATTTTTCTTCTGGTTTGACACTCATTGAGTCATTGATGTTGATAAGTTTACCACAATTGTTTTGTGATTGATAGATAGCATTTACTGCATCGTATATATTCGTCTAGACTCTATAGTCTAGAAACTATACTCTAGAGAAATCTTATAAAAACTCATGTATATAATAATGTGGAGCACATCAAAAGCAAATATCGTAAGACCACTGTAGCATTTGATAGCTACAATAGTGAGCCATCACCAGAAGACATTACATATTTGAAATTAAATGGTGTTTACAGATGCACTACAATCCAGTGTGAGTCAAACATTCATTGTTAGTCAATACAGAACATAGAACAACTCTCAACCCAATTAACAAAAGAAGATTCACTAAGCCTTTTACGACGAGACTTGAAGCCAATAACATCACAGTACTTTAAGCACAAGACGACGCCGATGTGTTAATTGCAATTGCAGCAGTAGAGTCGGCTAACCATGAGAACAGCACCCTCACTGGTGATGATGCAGATTTGCCAGTAATTGTATGCATTTCAATCACCAACATTCTGTTTATGATTTCATCAATGAATCAGAGTTGAAAGCTGGTGAAAGCAAACAGAAAATATGGAATATGCGTTACATAACAACCAAGCTAGGATCAAGAATTGGGTTTAGTCTTTACCCTTCACCTTTTACCCTTCGCGTAATAAGTGGATGTGACACTACTGCAAGAATGTTTAGAATGGGTTAATATTTGCCATTCAAGACATTTGCATAAGATTTTTTTAAATTTATCTATTTCCAACAATCCCACATAGATGGTTGAGTGCAGTGAACAAGCAATCGGCCTGTTGTAAAATGAAAAAAGAAAAGTTTACACACAAATTATTAACTGCTAACACATTAAGCATGAGACTCTACCACCTAGATTATCGGCATCTCTCCACTACATTTTATTATTAGTATCGTCAAGTACATGGTTTAGCTTTGGAATAACTTTTAAAACATTTTTGTCTTGTAACAACTGACAAGTCACACTACATATTTACAAATTCTATGATGTAATCGTAAAGTGGACTGTTATAACTTACGTTGCAATTGCAAGAAGCTGCATCCGTTTTAAATGCCTACCCGTTGTTGTTTGAAAATTAATGTGTGATGTGTTTAGTTAATGACCGATTACCGTAGCCATCAAACACTACAGTGGTTATGATATTTGCTTTTAATGTACTCCACATACTACACAACTCCTCAAAGATTTGTCTCTAGAGACCTTCAAGGTATGAGATGCATCAAAATGCCCTTAATCAATCACAAAGCAAGACTTGCTTGTAACAATGTTTCTTATTTCATATCCTTCCCTTAAATATTATTTCTGTACCATCTTCTTCGTGTATTTGCAAACGTAATATCCCCAGGAGCTGACTTTTCAGCTTACCTTGTAATGCCCAAATAGTCAAATACATCTTGTGGTTGTGGTTGTGGGCTTAATATGAAGATAATACAAATGCCTACGTAAAAAAAATTAACGTTTACATATTATATCATTATAAAACTCATAAAAAAAAAAAACATTAGCTGTTGCTTAATCATCCTCTGATGACTTAGGGGAAAAATTGGTATTTGGTTTCAATCATATTTAAGTAAACGAACACAAATGGTAAAGATAAATGGTACTTTTAGTGATAAAATGACTGTTAATCGTGGTGTCCCGCAAGGGTCTGTGTTAGGGCCAATATTTTTCCTGATTTTTATTAATGACATCTCTCTGCTGCCTCTTTATGCCAAGATCACATTGTTTGCAGATGATACTGCTCTAGTTTTATCAGCTGTGTCGTATTTAATTTTAGAAATCCTTGTTGTTCAAGACTTGCGTGTTTTATCCCCTTATTTTAACAGAAATGGTCTTGTTCTCAATAGCTTAAAAACTAAATATATATTGTTTCGTTTTAAAGAGCAGGCCACGATTTCTCAGCTCAAGATTGTTTACCATGATTCAAAATGTATTAAGGAGACTGGATGTAAATGTAGCTGTATTGAGATGTGTGATTCTATTTGATATCTAGGCGTCTTCATATTCATCCCTAAGTTGAAGTATGCACATACAGATGTTATCTATAAAGCTTAGAGCAATTAACTACATTTTTACCATCTTAAGAAGATAATGCCTTTTCATGTTTTACGTCAGTTATATTTCGCTCTTTTTCAATCTATTCTGCAATTTGGTATTATTCACTGGGGTGGAACATTTGACTACAAACTAATTTCTCTTCGTACAACACAAAACTATGTCATAAGAACAATTTTCAACATAAATCGTCTTGAATCAGTTGATTATATATACGCAGAGTTTAATATTCTTCCTTTGTCACTTCTCTACTTGTTAAAAGTTGTTACATATATGTATTTAAGAATTTGAGTAACTATCATTTTATAACCAATAGTGTGAACACCAGGAAGTCAAGAATGCTGAGCTTGAATGTACCGGACTTTAGAATGACAAACACGAGAAACCAATTAACTTATAAAGGGCCACAATTGTTCAACACCATTATCAGTCAAATGCCTGAGTTCTCTGTTTCTATAGCTGCGTTCCAGAATTCATCTCGTGAGTAATCCCAGATACCCTACTATGACGTCAGGATACCTTGGATATCAAAACAATATTGGAACAGATGGATTACAACTATGGCGGGAAATATGGCAGGACCAAACGTAGCTTGTTGTCCCTTCATAAATTTTAAAGCAAATTCTGGATCTGGAAATAAATAAGGTTAAAATAAGACTAATTGTATTCAGTTTGGTGCTAGGAACTAGGCTAGGCCTACACGTAAAAGCTTTCAAACCAAAGACAGGGTAGACATAACCTAAAAACCAGATCACGGGCTAGCCTAGGCCTAGACCCTAGGGCCTAGGCCTAATTTCTATTCAAACGTGTTAAATTACAAATTACCGGTACTCACCATTTTGTATTTTTATGGCCGTGTCATATGACACGGTCAACGTGTAAATGTTCCCTTCATATTCAACCATAATATCAATAATATCCACACTCGCTTCCATTTTCCCGCTAAAACTGGTAATCTCATCCCAGTCATCTCCTTGCGGGTCGGATGAGTCGGATGCGTATCTGATTTGTTTTGGCTTATTTCCGGAACACTTGGATTGCAATCTGAGATTCATTTAGGGACACTTGGCTGACTTGGATTAGTAATCGGATGAATTCTGGAACGCAGCTTATGAAATACATTACTTTTAAAAAACTGGCAGAACATACGATTAAAGCGGGAACGTGGTTTCAGTTGCAGTACTGGTAATGTACAGTATATTCTACACAATAGCATACGAGTTAATATACCAATAATATAAAGTTAACAAACAATATTAAATTTTCAAATAGTATCAATATGTTTACAAGAAAATAAAAGTGATGATACATAAAAAAATTATTACCTTCTCAAAATAATATTTATTGTTTGTATTGTAAACATGTACTGTGTTTTCTTGTTTTGTTATTTGTTTGGCCCTCCTTTTACAAATCGTTCCTTACAGCCAAGCGCACAACACACCACGACCAGATTGCTCAGTCAAATACCTTACTATAGTTGAAGTACAATAACTTCGGTATTGCTTCCGTCACGGGTGGGTGAGCGGCAGCCAACCAGCGGCCGTGGCTAATTCAGATACCTGCTCGGGTTGGCTGAGGCCGTAAACACGTCATTGATTGATGACGGAAGCGTTACCGAAGTTGTTGTACGACGAGTATAGCAACACTAGCAAGGTATTTGACTCTCTGCTCTAAGATTTGACTCAGACGCTGCATTACTGCACTCGTACGCGCAAGCGCACACGTCACGACCACAGCTCAGCTATTGGCTCAGCTCGGCAGAGTCACGTGACACTGGTCAGGCGGCAGCGGAGATGTTGTGGACGGGTGTAGTGACGTCATGCGCCCTCTACCTCATCTCTGCTCTAAGAGGTCAATAGGTAAGTATCGTCAAACTAGATATAGTAACTAAAATATTACTTGTGGGTACTCTAAAGACGTAGAATTTTGATTGCAATTACAATAACGAATAATAATATTATGTCGTAATCGTAATAGAATATAATTATCAAATAACTTATAAACTATTTAAGTTTATTACTGAATTTCTATCAAATGTCCTCAACAGTCAGGGTATTCTTGAATGGGTGAGCTATTGAAACAAAATTCATTTATAGAAAAGAGCATGACCATGCTCAGATACGTAATATGATAGTATGATATGCTATCTACATGAATAGTCACTGTCGAGTCGTCAAATTAATCAAAACTAAAGTCAAAATCAATCGTAATTAAAGTCTTCAGATTAATCACCATCATCCTTCTGACACACTGGAATATTTGCCCCCATATTTGTACAATCGTTCAGCTAACAAGAGTGGGTACACTTCAGTTGATGGGCCAAACACTCACAGGTCGGCATCTTGCAAACACGGTAACAGTTACAGAATAGGAGATCCATAACGGTCAGAGTTGCTGGAGTTCCAACCATCCGCTCGATGCTCGGATCTTGTTCTGCCGTGGTTTTCCATCCATCAAGTCACGTGGATCAGGAACATCAGGGTGAAACAGGGTGTGAAACAACCCAGAAGAACATATCAATCTGTTCCCAAGATAGACATGTTCTGGTGAGACAAAAGGGTACAGAAGGTTGACAGTTTACCCAAGAAAGTAGATATGTCGCTTTAAGGAACATATGAGAAGACAAATAAATAAACTGAGACGTTTCGGCCAACTAAAGGTCTTGATCACTCAGCGTGAGTAGAAAACATACACTTAACTTAAAACTAGGGTAGGGTATTATTTAGTTATTTGTCTTCTCATCTAGGCTATATGTTTCTCAAAGCGAACTATCTACTTTCTCATGTAAGCTATCGTCCTTCTGTACCTTTTCCGTCACTAGAACATGTTGATCTTGTCCTGAGTTCCAATTAACTCAGCCATTTTGGCCTCTCCAAGTAGACACGTTTTTTGAATTTCGTAAACACTAAACGACAATGAAATGGAACGAAATACTTAATAAATAATTATCTTTGTGAAACGACGTATTAGATATAAGGACGTAAGCCATTGTGTTTGATTTACTTTCATCGAATCAATCAATCTGCTAATAACCAGACAATGTTATAATTTATAATGTATAACCAAGGCATTTTTTTCAGTTATGAAAAAATCTAGGCCTACTGTTCTATCAACCAATTTGCATTGGGGGGGGGGGGGGGCTACTTAAGAAAACTGATACCGTAAAGTACTGACATAAGCAAGGAAGTAATTATTTACTTTCAATATGCAAGCGTTTTTATTTGTCAAATTAGGTAGGAACCATTGTTCTGAAAGAACCTCATAAAGTGAATTTATTTATTTATTTAATGTCTATCCTATACAGTTATAAAAACTGATTTACAAAGAAGGACCTTAAATAAAACTAAGCTATGCAAACAATTAATAATGGGATGTCAACTTGAATTAATATTCCATGCGCTTTAATTCTCTGTTTTGAAATTACCGCGAGGGAGCGATGTCCACGTAGTACCGTTGAGTGAGAAATATAGGGTAGTACGTAGATTGCCGCTCCAGAGTTGTGTTGGCTGAGCGCCCGATACCGGTTGGTACCTCCGCCTTCCGCTAGATGTCATCGCTATCAGCGTGCTTCACGCTATCTAGCAGTGGACGGAGAAGGCTGACCAGCAGGAAATTCACTTGGTCTTCACTTGTGACTTAGTTTTATACACACTAAGTTCAGTACAAACTAAGATTGTCATGTGCGTCTTCACTTGGTTGAAAATGTTCAGTATGCAAGGCAGTGAACAGACGCTCTATACCCGCATACAAGGCAGCGGAAAAGTTGACGTCTGTGCTTTTAGGTTATGATAAGCCAAATCCCAAATATATGAGAAATTACATTAATTACTTACAATGTGTGGCGTAGGCCTAGCCTCGATAACGTGGTTTGTAGGCCTAGAGGCCTGCTCTCATAATAGGGCGTAATCAGACATAAACTATCAGGCGCGTAGGAACGCTTTGAAAGTTGGGGGGGGCAAATTTATGAGGACTCTCTCCTGTCTCAAGGTTCGTTCATTTGTCCGTTCCGAACAGTCTCGAACAGTCCGAACAGGGTGTTCGTTGTTCATCTGTAAAAAAACATATGTTCTGGTGGTGTTCAGTTGTCCGCCGGCAACTGTTTGCAAACAGGCCGAACATGTTCGAACTGTCCGGAATGAAAAAGAGGAGTGAGTTGAGTAGAACAAGATGTAGAGCGGGAATACAAATTAGACATAGCGGTAACGTGTTAATTAATATACATTTTAATGCAGATTACAACATGTCCGTCGTCTAATTGAATAGGGTCGTTATGTTTGTTACATTAAGGATAGAAAATAATTATTTAACGTTTATTTAGTCCAATAGGCCTACCTAACCTCATTTAAGCCTAGACGCCCGTACTCTCGTTGCTTATCTCATACGTTTAATTGAACCATCACAAACTTGGCTTAGGCCCTACCAAAGATTAATTCAGTTATCTTTCGCCCTATTTAATTTAAAGACAGTTTTAACCTAAAATTAACAGGTGTCTCTGACTAGATTGGTGTTCATTTGTGTGAAGGCAGAACACATGTTTTTTCGCACTAGACTCGGCCAACTTCCTGTTCGATGACGCGTTTCCGCTGTGTTCCAACTTGTTACCGAACAGTTACGAACTGGACAAATGAACGAACCTTCAATATGTGGGGGAGAGCTGGGGGGGGGGGGGTAGGGCATTCATCATGTAAGTATCATTCAGTAATCAATAGAGTAAGCGCGGGAGTAAGTTAAATATTGTGAAAACTGCATCATTCGCATGCAATCAAAAAAAAAAACACTTGATCAAAGTTGAAAATAAAACTCTCTAAAATAAATAAAATATGGATATTAAAAAAAATGAAAATATTAAATAAAACGTCATTCCTACGAATAAAATAACAAATAGGCATAAGCTTACTACCTAAAATAAGTTGTGTTTTGATTCTGTAGTTAATATTTCAATCTGAGGTCTGGGGCGAAGCCCCAGCCGCCGGAGGCAACTTTTTTTTGGGTACTATTGCCATCGAGATGGCCTTAGAAGCGATCTGAGGTATTATTTTAAAAAGGTAGATTAAAATATCTAGTATTAAGATGTTTTATTCTGATATTTTAACCTTTCATCAACATTGTTTTGTAGGTTTAACCCAAGGTCTACTGGATTTACTCCTAGCGGAGTAACTGCGCGCGCGCTACAAGCGATCTAGTAGACCTTGGGTTTAACCTACTATGTAAATTAATTTTGTAATTGTCTATTACAAACACTTCCTAGCTAAGAATATATGTGTAAAATAACAAATTATTTATTAACGTTACCAGATCCTATAAATCCGTGATCTGGCTAAACGAACGGTTTTGCAATCCATGACTAATGATAGGGTGATTTTACAAAGAAAGGGTTGGACTTTTCAAGAAGTACAAGTTTCTTCACCCTAACTGACTGAACATTACAGCTGTCAGGTGAAATCTTATAATTATAGGCTCCTTCATAAGTGTAGTGTTCTTTATTGACAGTTTTTCTCCGAAAATATCGTTAGAAAACTAATTTTTTACCACTGGGGGCCGAGCATTGCCCCCCCCCCCTGCCCCCCCCCCGGTTCCTACGCCACTGTAAACTATAACGTGTAGCAAGGCCAAGCCTTGGCCTAGGCCTAGCCATGGCCTAGCCTATGTTTGTTAAAACTGATCTTGACCAGGCCTAGCGGTAAGCATGAAAGTTTTGTTGGGATTGGGCTTGGGCCATATCTTTGGGTTTAAACTAACTAGGCCTAGGCTGTTAGACGCCTATTCCCCTAGAGCAGATAGCCTAAGTCTAGCTAGGTCCAGAGCACTTTTGTTGGGATTGGCCTCCTAGGGCCTAGGCCTCGGGACTTGAATTTTGGTACTAGACCATATCGTTATTACAGCCTTAATTTCCTCTTTTTCGAAATTTTTTTCGCGTGAGGCCACTTTTGACTTGGTCATTTTGTAATTTTAAAGATGCAATGAAACTTTAAAATGAAATTAAACTTGGAATCACCTCTGCCTGCCTACCAGTAAGTTACAAACACGAACCTAATCTCAAAGAGCAGCAATATTGGCGGGACATACATTATTTTGCGCGGACATACCAGGAGAAGGCTGTGTGCAAGGCTGTGACAGACTTAACAGGGAAGGATACACCTACGTCAAAAACCGCACTAAATTTTCATTTTTAATTTATATCACAAGAATGGGCTTCGAAATCAAAAATCTTAATCAACAGCGCACTGTGGTTTAGTAAGCCCTACACATTGAATGCGCTAAGTCGTGACTTATATTATAATCAGTATGTTTTTTTATAAATAATTAATTTTATTACTAATTATCGAATTATAATCAAAATACTACGCTAATGGTTATAGTATTGTATTCAATCTGTAGGGCTTACCAAAGCAAAGTTCGCTGCTGATTTAGATTTTCGCTTTCTTGTTGCAATCTTGAGATATTATTTAATAATGAACATTTTCCGCGGTTTTTGACGTAGAGACTACACTTTGCCCTTAAGAGCCCCCTCCATGGTGATCTAAGACCACTGCCAACCGCGACGTCGTCTTCACGTGATCTTCTTTTCAAATCTAAAACCTTGTTCACACTTGTCCACTAACAGAAGTTAAGCTAACAGTTGTTAGCGCCGAGTTAGTGCTTAACGTAGGTTAGGCTAACTGCGTTCCGTCCGTTCACATTACGTTCTTAACTTCTGTTAGTACCCTAACTTCTGTTAGTGGGCAAAGTGTGAACAAGGTATAAGATCGGCGACTTAAGTATCAAGTGAAGACCAGCAGGTGGCGATAGGTTGTTGAAATAATTTTCTATCGATCGATCGATATTAAACATTCGTTTCGTTTCGTCACTTCCGTTTTTCGTCTCTTCCGAAAGCTCTTGCGTTTCCTGGCTTCTGCTCGATGTTTTTGCTTATTAATGAATTGCTAATTTAATTGTTTGTTTGGATCAAGGTTAACTGGGCTGTAAGTTTCTTTCGGAATCGGCCAATCGGCCTAATAACACCTTAAAACTATTGCCATCTAGGCCTAGTTTAATTACGATAAATTGTCTTTGTCAGTCGTGGTTTCACTGGTGTAGGCCTAGGCCTAGGAGCCAAGCTGAACGTCAGCCTAACAAGGATTAAAGGTAAGGGCTAACATTACGGCGCTGCCTGGGACTCTTGTAACCTTGCCCTAGGCCTAGGCTAGCAACATGATGGACGTACAAAAGCTTAGGGCTATGCGTAGGGCCTAGGCCTACCATAGCTAGGAATGGCCTCGAAACATAAAAGGCTAGGCCTAGGTCTAGCCTACTAGGGTCTGGCCTACTAGCCTAGCCATAGGCCTAGCGTTGTTTGACGTACAAAGACGTAGGGCTAGGCTAGGTCTAGCCTTTGCCTAGCTTTTGCTAGGCCTAGCCTTGCCACAAACTAGGAAGGGCTAGGCCTACTAGGGTCTAATCTACTAGCCTAGCCATAAGATTAATTGACGTACAAAGATGTAGGGCTAGGCCTAGCCTATACCTAGCTCTTGCCAGCCTTGCCACAAACCTGGAAGGCCTAGGCTACTAGCGTCTAGCCTACTAGCCTAGCCATAGGATTGATTGACGTACAAAGACGCAGGGCTAGGCTTAGCCTTTGCGTAGCTGTTACTAGCCTTGCCACAAACTTGGAAGGGCTAGACCTACTAGGGTCTGGCCTACTAGTCTTGTCACAGACACGGAAGTGCACAGGGCTAGGCCTAGGCAAAGCTTACTAGCCTAGCCATACACTACGTTTATCTAGCGGACTGGGTTCGGACCGACTTCAACTGGTACGCAGTGAGTTCGGAACCCGCTTAGAAAGCATACTTCACTCCGGAGTCCTATTAAGCCCTATCCCTAGTTCTATTAAACCGGACTAGATCGGCTTCTTAATAGAACTAAAATAAGCTCGAGCTGAGGTGTTTATCAGTCGAACTCGGTGCGCACAAAATTCGGCTCGCACCGCCAAGTGCAAGCCCAGTCCGCTTGATAAACCTAGTGATGGACTTATAGTAAAGTACGGTAGGCCTACAATGAAGACAAATGCTAGGCCTGATATGGCCTAGCCGACGGTCTGACAATATTCTTCCTTGCTCAGATCTGGCACTCTGGCACACTCGTTTCCGTCCGCCCCGCGCTTGACGTCAGCCACATACATGATCGCTGTAGGGCTGGCGCTTTGTGCGTGTTGCAATGCTAGGCTAGTCACCAGGGTTCTACATTTATTGGCCAAATTGACATTGCATTTGGATTTTGTGTTTAGACAATTAGAAACGATGCATGATATTAGTAGACAGACAGCACCATTCGACAGTAGCCTAGTAAATGTGGTATAAATATTAGCTGTGTTTTGGTAACATCACAGTGATTTGTTTACACACACAATACAAATCTTTCTGTGATTTACATATAATATGAATGAATGTAATAATAACTCTACAACGATATTAAACAAGTCATATGCATTATCGAAATGATTAGGCCTACTTAATAGTTATATAACCTCGTTCGTAATTGTCAGCCAGCGTTCGCCAGCTTTGTGTGTACACGTAATTTGTGACGTAATGTTGTCAGTTGTCACATTTGTATTATATGTGGCCGTCATACTGGGTGGTATGACACATTTAGTATATTATTCACCCATTCAGGTAGGCTACAAGAAGTAACTTTCAGGGGGGGACATAATTTCATTCATGTGCTTTGTTGCAATGCATGTATACTACTAGCTATGTATGGGCCAGTGCACTCAGTCCCCCAGCTATTAATAACCACTGTATTATATAACTGTACATTAAAATCATACACAAGGGCACTGGCAACACAACTCCATTAGTTCGCATTACTACCGCATGAGTGTGTTTTGCAACATTTAACCTCGAATACAGATGTCATAAAGTTACAATAATTTGTAATAGTAATCTGTCCGTGGAGAAATCTATGGGACCCCTTTCTTTACTATTTCTGTTTTTACCTTCACACAAAACACGGTTTAAATAATTGGTAATGGGCTGAAACGATATTGTGAGTTGGCCGCTATGCAGTTTCGAGATTGTAACATTTTACCAACACGGAGACCGGCACTAATACCATTACCACTCAAAACCCGCCGTTGTCTTGATTAATCCATTAAACAGCGGTGTTGTGTTATTCTCGGCATTGATGTTTTGTTGAGCATCTATTTCCTAAGACCGGTGGGAAACTCCTCCGCACTGGCTCGCAAATACGTGGCCCCCTGAATCCCACCCGTTGGCAACGAGACTAACTCGGGACATTCGGCAACAATAATGTCTGTCGTAGCGGGGTTACTGCTGCTGTGGGGTCATATTGTGTATTGTTGATTAATTAGTAGTTTACGCTTGGATGGAGAGGCCAAAGTGGCTGAGTTAATCCCAAGAACATGTTTACCTTGTACCCCGGTAATATAGAAGCTGAAATAGACTTTACCCGGAATTAATTGGTACAGAATTTTTTTATCGGAAGTTGTTTGCTATATATACCTACATATTAATCGTACGTAATTAATCATAAAGCTAAAATTAATTAATGCTTAGGCCTATATAATCGTTATTTACAAAGATTTTTCTGATATTGGATATTAAATACATTAAAAAAGTCCTTTTGTAATAAGAACAACACTGAAACCTGTACACAGATATTTTGGCAATCATAAATTAATTAATTTCTATATAATAACATTTTTAATAAAAGGGTTCCCGTGTATAATTGGTATAATGGAATATATGGTTGATAGTTGTAAATACATTAGTAATAACATATGAAACTACTGTAGAAAGTTTACCGACATTAATTTAATATTCGTATGATAAATCAGCATAATTAAATAATATATTAATTACCGATGTTTAAAAGGAATACCTAATTGAATATATATATCATGGGTATCAAAAGAAAGCTACCGATACGTGGGTTTTAATATCGGTATCTCCGGGTGAAGTAAAAAAAAAAAAAATCCTTGGGGGGGGGGGGGGGAATACAGATGTTTCGTTAAACGCTTCAAATAAAAGCTAATACGTTGTGTTAGGAAAAGTACTTTAACAGGGCGATTAAAGAAATGTACCCTAGTGCTTGGCTTATATATTAGGGATGAGGGCGGTTGGAGTGGCGGGGGGGGGGGGGGGGGGGTAAATAAAAAAGGCGTTTTATGAACCCATTTTAGGTGTGATCTAACCAATGATGAAAGTGTGCTGCAGCGCCGTACTGGTACTTATTTTAATACCAGAGCTTACTTACTTTTTATATACACATCAAATTCTAGCAATAACTAACTTGTTTCGTATGTTTTAAAATACCAGACACAAATAACATTTCAAAATATAGTCAAATAGACCCGATGTGAAATAAACTCAATCTTAACTGATTTAGCTAAACAAACAAGTATC
Organism: Isoperla grammatica; assembly: GCA_945910005.1. NCBI lineage: Eukaryota > Metazoa > Arthropoda > Insecta > Plecoptera > Perlodidae > Isoperla > Isoperla grammatica. The sequence continues at coordinate 37,750,663 of OX246744.1, forward strand.
ACTTACACACTTCAACAACAGAACAGTAATTTCCGTTAAATCAGTACTATAATAAGAAGAAAAAACAAGATTACTACGTTCATGGAAAACTTGTTTAGTAAGACTTAATTTTAGTAAAAGTTTTTAAAATGTTTGCTCAACACTAAAATTTCACCTAATTGTCTCTTTAAACCTCTTGTAATTGGGTGAAAGGTGGAGGGGAAATGATCATTGAGCTCCAGCTTCTTTCTTACCACTTGCATCTCTGGATCTGGCACCAAATGATGTGACGTCATAAATATGAGATCCAGTTAGGCATACTCCGATACAAAACTTATGGCCCGTCTACCAAATTTAACAAAATGTGTAATGTCATTACTGCGGAATTTCTCAATGAACAGTAGAACGCAAAGATTTTGCCCGTAATACCAAACAAAGTTTAACGTTTAGATAAACATAATAAGACTTACATTTTTATGCAATTCATACAACAAAGTAAATAAGTTGTTGATATTGATTACTTGGGTATCGAATTCAGTGATCCCAATTATTTTTGCCAAATATTATTGACCACCGTTTGGAATAGAAGGCAAATAAAATCATTTGTAAACAAGCTTTGTAATATTAAATCCGTAAGTCTTCTCATCACAGAAAAAATTTAACCGTAACGTAATTTAATTTAGCCGTTCGTTGGTGGAAATACAATATAAGTTGATCCTTTGCCGATTTTCCTACGACTCTTGCGCGTCTTTTGAGAGTCCTCAGAGGCAATACTACCTTCAGATTATTTTACTATTTGAGTGTCCAAGGCAAGATCAAAATTCTTCTCTTGTGCATACTGTTTGGAATATAAAGCCCCAACCGCAATTGTCGGTATCAGAATCGCAATCGCAGTTAAGAAATCATAGAAGAATTAACTTATGGTTCTTATGGCGCTGATCACAATAAAATCTTAATGTCGTGATGATTTAGCATGAGAAAATGTACGATAACGATCCATCCCGAGCCCGATTATGATCACGATGCCGACAGTTGTGGTTGGAGCTTAATACTCAAGGAATGTTGTGATACAGAAGAATTTGGAATATGAAATTAATATCAATTGCATAGTATTTTATGGAGGGCATTGACTGCATTGTTTATACTTTGGTCTAGAGACAAATCTTATGAAGAGTTACTATGTAATATGCATGCTTAGTACATCAAAAGCAAATACTAAAATACTGTAGTAGTTGATGGTGACTTTAATGGGCCATCAACAACAACAAAACCAAAAAATACATTTTAAACTGAGTGGCATGGTAATAAACGCACTACAATCCGGTTAGCCAAACATGACTGTTGCTTGAGCAGCTAAAATAATTTTCTCACCAACCCAATCAAGTAGCCATATTATTGGTGTGTAATTAACAAATCAAGATTCACTAAGCTTCCTACATCGGGTCAAGACAATAACCTATCATAACAGTACTTCAAGCACAAGATGATGCCGCACGTAGAGTCAGCTAACTATGAGAATTCTACCCTCATTGACTGGTGAGTCACCGCAAAGTGAATCTTGGTAGACGGGCCTAGAGTTTTGTATCGGATTATATTATTGCCTATTGGTGATGTTTAACGACGTACTCGACCGCTTAGGTCATAATATGACGTCTTCCGAATCAGGTCCATCTACATCGCGAGGTTCTTCAATCGTCATAAAGGGAGTCCAGCAAGGGAGGGCAGGGACAAGGGGGAGAATAAATCATTAGGGATAGTGGGGGCGGGGAGGAATATTACTGGGTCTCCTTTCGTCACCTCTTACGACTACACGGGTCACTCTGGGCTTCTAACCCAGGCCGTGACGGGTCTTTTGTATCGGAGTAATCGAACCTCATATCTATGAGTATGACGTAACATCAATTGAAATGGGTAAACATTAAAATTGAGTTTACAAGGCGCTTTTTTACTAAACTCCCCTCCCCCCTCCGCCCCCCCAATATATTAGCCAAGTACTAGGGTACATTTTCTTTTATCGCCCTGCTGAAGTACTTTTCCTAAAAACAACGTATTAGCTTTTATTTGAAACGTTTAACGAAACATCTGTATTCCCCCCCCCCCCCCTCCCCCTCCCCCTAGGAAAATGTGTTGTGTTTTTTTTACTTCTCCCGGAGATACCGATATTAAAACCCACGTATCGGCAGCTTTCTTTTGATACCCATAATGCATATACGTATTCAAATATGTATTCCTTTTAAACATCGGTAATTAATATATTAATTATTTATGCTGATTTATCATACGTATAAATTACTTTTATTTTGGTAAACTTTCTACAGTAGTTTCATATGTTATTTACTAATGTATTTACAACTATCAACCATATATTCCATTATGCCAATTATACACGGGAACCTTTTTATTAAAAATGTTACTATATAGATATTAATTAATTAATGATTGCCAAAATATCTATATACAGGTTTCAATGTTGTTCTTATTACAAAAGAACTTGTTTAATGTATTTAATATACAATATCAGAAAAATCTTTGAAAATAACGATTAGGCCTATATAAGCATTAATTCGTTAATGTAGCATTTTAATTAATTACGTTAATTAGGGGGGTCGGACGGCGGTAAACTTTCTTTGGCATATGTAGGTATATATAGCAAACAACTTCCGATAAAAAAAATTTCTGTACCAATTAATTCCGGGTAAAATTGCTATTTGACCGGGGTATTGTTAAGTTGTTTTATGTTTTGGATGGTGACGCCTATTGGCATAAAATGCTGTACTGTCCATTTGCTAATATATAAATAGAGCACATGTTTTAACAAGAGACAAATACTGCTTGGCCTCAGTCATGTCTAGATATTTACTAAATAATAATAATAACAAATATCAATTTTAGTTTTATTTTCCAGTAAGCCTACCGAGTCATGTTTTGTTATCTCTTGATGTTTTAAAGGTTTATATTTTTAGTTTTCTTTTATCAAATCGCCCTAGTGACATATCATATTCTCTTGTGTATTTAGAGTAAATAATAATACAATTGCATTTATTTAAGTTTCGAAGTCTATTACATAAAACGTTTCGCGTGACATCGATTACAGTGAAATCCCGATGTATCATTTTTCTGGAATCTGTGCCAAAAAAAAAAAACAACTGTTGAATAGGCCTACATACATGAAAACAGTGAAAGCGATAATCTGCATGTCCACACAAAAAAAAAAGTAGGTTTATTGGTATATTATACGATTTGCATTGAAGTGGGCAAGAAAATACAATATTTTGATGTCATAATTCATGTAATGTAATATGAATGAACCTAATAGTGGTGGATGAATAGCCTATACTTGCCCATTATCGACCAATGGACACACAGGATCTGTTTTGAGTGACTTGTATTATTGTTGCAGATAGTTGTCTTCCGAGATATACCCTTGTAACAGCAGATCCCGCTAGGAAGCCCGAGACGAGGTATGTAAGGCCTACAGGTCCAAGACAATCTAAAACCTTCTCTTGCATGCATTGTGATAAGTTAGGTGTAAACTCGGCCCAAGACTACCTTACACATGCTTTCGTCTCGGGCGAGCAGCTCGTAGACAACCAGCGAACAGCCCGAGACAAGCCCACGCAAATACCGATCACTGATCGACTACGAGTGGGGGAGGATTCCTCGCCTGTGACGAAAGCATGAGGAAGGTTGCTGTATGGCCACGTTATAAGTCGTAAGCCATGGCTAGTTCATCACGGAAAAGAAAGCTCTCACTAGTATTTGAAAAAACTACAGTTCTTGATTTTTGCGGAGCCTACCGTCCAAGAAACTGAGTTGCCTCAATAGATAATTAGGCCTACCATGATTGGGCTGGATGCAGATAGGTTCATTGATTTCCAACTTTATTATAATTTAACACAGCGCAAACAACTACGCCGTCCACGCGTGTGTAACTGCTGCGAATACAATTCCCCCCCCCCCCTCCCCCCCCTTGGACATTAGCTAGATATATATATAATATATATCATCTTTATTAACAAACCACAGTTATCTTTTATCTTATTTTAGATGATATTTCTGCTTGTCTGTTATGTTGGTTGATTCCCCCATTGATATAATCATGACCTTGGCTTTGCTTAAAACCCATAAGGAAACTTGGGACAGATAACGATAACCAGAAGTTGCCGTATCAGACTGTAACTTTGAAATCTAACTGTTCTTTAAATGAAATGAAAATCTGGAGTGAATATTCAATATATTTTGTCCATCATACTTGTGTCAGGGGGTAATTATTGATAACCATTTATCCATATAAGATACTTATTTTTTAGTCGGACAGATCAGGGTCCTTAAAGTTCTAACAAGGTTTTGCAATTTGTCATTAGTTACTAATTAATTACACATTAGAGGCAATGTCAATCAATTAATAATTCAAATTAGGCCACTTGGTACTTGTATATCGGATCAGTAGGCGAATATATTAGCTTAATACAGACCAATGGAAACGAGGTAGGCCTAATTGGCTACATTTTCAGCTTTTATCTAACTAGTGCATTTTAAATACATGTTCATGAAAAAGTAGGCCTAACTTCTTAACTCAAGTGATAATATAATACATTCACTTCGTAGCAGCCAATGACATGATTATTGCTCATATTAATATTAAATAGGCCTACATTGAAACTAATCCAATATGTTCACAACACTTCGATCAATGCAATCACTCTATAGTGATCTGGTTATCTGAAAGCATCTAGATAATTTTCTATTTCATTGATAGTATTATCTTTATCTAGGTGACTGTTTCATGTGATGTGATCTTATTGTTATCTACCTTGCTCAACACTGCCCCCATAATAGGTGTTCATTTTGTTTTACTATACGATGACGTGTATGTACACAAAACCATCCCCGACAATCGTTGTAGTGAATCGCTTTTTAGCGTAAGCTTTATTTAAAATCATTCATGGGAAATGAAAGTCAACAGGTTTTACTTGTGTTGTGATAAACACTGCATCGACATAACATATGTATATAGTTGTCGTACAACAAGTTTGGTAATGCTTCCGTCACGGGTGGGTGAGCGGCAGCCAACCACCTAATTCACCGGCTAATATATACCTGCTCGGGTTGGCCGAGACCGCAAACACGTCACTGATTGGTGATGAAAGCGTTCCCGTAGTTGCTGTACGACTACTATACTCGGCCAGTGGTTCCCAACCTGTTTCACCTCACGGACCGGCAATATGATAAATGTATGCGTAAGGACTGCCGTGGCTACAAGGGGTCTGGTGTGGAGCCCCAGACACCGGAAGCGAAATATTTCGGGTATACTCACACCCTAAAACGGCCTTTACAGCGACATGAGCAAATAAGGCAGACGAAGGGAAGGGGCGACTGGAAGAATGTCAAAACAGGAAACATCATTCAAATCATCGTTAATAATATATTAATAAATTACTAATAATATTCGTTTCTAAAAACTTTGTGTGTGTTAATTATTATGATGTGTTACTGATAATTTAACTTAGGATTGCATGTTTATAATCACGGTCGGGTGGTTCCTTGCCATCAATAGGCCTACTCTCAACTTTCTGTGTCTGTAGAAGTGGGTGTTTGTACAGTCGGTATTGATTGACTTATAAGCAAGTGTCCCCTCCTGAGAAAATATCATTTAGCCAAATTACGCCTAAAATAACATGTAGAACAAATTTTTGGGTGCGGACCGGCATGGGTCTGCGGACCACCGGTTGGGAACCACTGTACCAGTTCTAGGCTAATACATATATTATAATCAACAAAGAAGATTTCTTCTTGAATCGAATGAAAATGCACAGGTTTTGTTAGTGGCATATTGACACTAAGGCCGGTCAAACAACAAACCGACCCAGCCAAATTCACGACGACGTAAATCGGGCGACTAGGATGGTTCACATATATAAATGAATGTGGCTGCTCACACTGACCTGATCCGACGTCTCCAGTCGTTTGAAAACATCGTCGTCTCACGGCGGTCGTGGCTGTATACAGCGTCTTTGTCGGGTCGGGTGCCCCCCCCTCCCCACACATCCGCACGCACTTATCTGTCAACCTTCGCCAGTAAAGGGTGAAATAACTGTCTTCTGACATCCTGTAGGCCTACGTCCATTTGAATCTGCCCTCATAACCGAGAAGCTCGACGCGCACAAGTAAACGCACCTCTCACGATTCTCTCTAATGTAAGGATGCACCCAGAATTGACGACGACGGCGACGAAACCTTCTAGCATAGTAGCCCAGGATAACGGCGGCTTCTAGCATAGTAGCCCAGGATAACGACGCCTTCTAGCATAGTAGCCCAAGATAACGGCGCCTTCTAGCATAGTAGCCCAAGATAGCGGCGCCTTCTACCATAGTAGCCCGGGATAACGGTGCCTTCTAGCATAGTAGCTCAGGATAACGGCGGCTTCTAGCATAGTAGCCCAGGATAACGGCGGCTTCTAGCATAGAAGCCCAGGATAACGGCGGCTTCTAGCATAGCAGCTCAGGATAACGGCCACTTCTAGCATAGTTACCCAGGATAACGGCGGCTTCTAGCATAGTAGCCCGGGATAACGGCGGCTTCTAGCATAGTAGCCCGGGATAACGGTGCCTTCTAGCATAGTAGCCCGGGATAACGGCGGCTTCTAGCATAGTAGCCCGGGATAACGGCGGCTTCTAGCATAGTAGCCCAGGATAACGGCGCCTTCTAGCATAGTAGCCCAGGATAACGGTGCCTTCTAGCATAGTAGCCCAGGATAACGGCGCCCTCTACCATAGTAGCCCAGGATAACGGCGCCTTCTAGCATAGTAGCCCAGGATAACGGCGCCTTCTAGCATAGTAGCTCAGGATAACGGCGGCTTCTAGCATAGTAGCCCAGGATAACGGCGCCTTCTAGCATAGTAGCCCAGGATAACGGCGCCTTCTAGCATAGTAGCCCAGGATAACGGCGCCTTCTAGCATAGTAGCCCAGGATAACGGCACCTTCTAGCATAGTAGCCCAGGATAACGGCGCCTTCTAGCATAGTAGCCCAGGATAACGGCGCCTTCTAGCATAGTAGCCCAGGATAACGGCACCTTCTAGCATAGTAGCCCAGGATAACGGCGCCTTCTTGCATAGTAGCCCAGGATAACGGCGCCTTCTAGCATAGTAGGCCAGGATAACGGCAGCTTCTAGCATAGTAGCCCAGGATAACGGTGCCTTCTAGCATAGTAGCCCAGGATAACGGCGCCCTCTACCATAGCAGCCCAGGATAACGGCGCCTTCTAGCATAGTAGCCCAGGATAACGGCGGCTTCTAGCATAGTAGCCCAGGATAACGGCGGCTTCTAGCATAGTAGCCCAGGATAACGGCACCTTCTAGCATAGTAGCCCAGGATAACTGCACCTTCTAGCATAGTAGCCCAGGATAACGGCACCTTCCAGCATAGTAGCCCAGGATAACGGCGGCTTCTAGCATAGTAGCCCAGGATAACGGCACCTTCTAGCATAGTGGCCCAGGATAACGGTGCCTTCTAGCATAGTAGCCCAGGATAACGGCACCTTCCAGCATAGTAGCCCAGGATAACGGCGGCTTCTAGCATAGTAGCCCGGGATAACGGCGGCTTCTAGCATAGTAGCCCAGGATAACGGCAGCTTCTAGCATAGCAGGCCAAGATAACGGCGGCTTCTAGCATAGTGGCCCAGGATTACGGTGGCTTCTAGCATAGTAGCCCAGGATAACGGAGGCTTCAAGCATAGTAGCCCAGGATAACGGAGGCTTCAAGCATAGTAGCCCAGGATAACGGAGGCTTCTAGCATAGTTTCCCAGGATAACGGCGGCTTCTAGCATAGTAGCCCAGGATAACGGTGCCTTCTAGCATATTAGCCCAGGATAATGGCGGCTTCCTCCTTGTTTGACGACATCGTAAATACTGTCTGTGAGCTGACCTGATCGGCCGATCGCCGTCGTTTTGGTGTGCAACCGGCCTAAGTGTAGCAACAAGGAAGGGTAGATAACAGAATGGTCGGTGCCCGTAACAGCGGCAGGCTAGCCGGTCAGTTCGCATGTGGTTTGTCTGGTGCGCAGGGTGTTTGGGAGGGGGCGTGAAGTTCTTGTCGTAGCTATGAATAGCATACTGCATACTACCCTTTTTATTAATTATAATGGTCGAATAAGTGTTTTTTTACATTTTGGGCTGGAAAAACCAACGAGAAACATGGTCCAACAAGGAATAGGGAAGCGGTAATACATGAAATAATACATTGTACATAATATGGGGACACATGGTTTTTGACCATGTTTTTGATTTAATAAAATAATGAAAAATTGCCATTGCAAACGTTTTTATTTTTGTTTCTTGTCTTAAATCCACAGTTACTTCTTTTGGTGGTTTTATTCAATGTTTCAAAGTTAGCCTTGAAATAATTCGAAAATTGATAGTAATAATTCACGGCTGTCGGGTGTCGCCGCGTCCATCAATTTTGTAAACCTGACGTTTCTGACTAATTGCATAGTCCATCTTCAAAGGAATGAAGAGACAGTCACAGAGGGAACCTACTCGATCCAGCTCTACTCAGCGACTGTTCCTTACACTACCGTGCAATCCCTGATGCGCGAACATGCCGCACATGCGCGCTAGCTCGTTCTCTAACTTTCGCAATGTGCTTTGCATGTTCCGCCCGCGCGAGTTTCAAGCGCTGCAACGTAGGCTGCCACGTCCTTCTCAGGTGGAATACGCTAGCGTTATATGGAATCCGCATCACAAAACCAAAATAGACCACATTGAGAGGGTATAGAAAAAGTTCATTAAGTTAGTATGTTATCATTATTTCAGGCAGCCCTACCACCAAAATGAATATCTATTGCACTGTCAAAACATGAGGTTAATGCCCCTAGAAAAGAGACGAACCTTGTTAGATATGATGTTTCTGCACAAAATCACGCATAATTCAGTAGACACCCCATTGATAACATATCTAAACTTTTTTGTCCCCCTGAGAACAACTAGAAGACATTCTACATTTTACGTCCCCAGCAATAGAATTGATCTCTATAAGCATTGTGCCATCAATAGATTACAATCTACATACAACCAGCTAGCAGAGCATTTGAGCACTGACATTTGTTTTGAAAGTTACAATTGTTTTAAAAATAAAATAATCCAGGCGCTGAGTCAAAGTTTTTTTTTTTGACTTATAATTATGTAATTTTCTTGCTGTTGTTTAGGTATAATTGCTTATATCTTATGTATCATGTTTTATTGTAACTGTTGTATCATTTTTTTTTTATTATTGTAATTGTTTGTGTAATTGTTTGTTGTATTATTACTTACTCCTGTCTCCTGAGTGTAATAGTATTGTATTGTATTATGTTTGCACTAGTGGGATTTTTATATCTTGTTTGCAAATAAAGGCATTATTATTATTATTATTATTATTATTATTATTATTATTATTATTATTATTATTATTATTATTATTATTATTATTATTATTATTATGCTTGAGTATTAATCACAGCGCGCTTTTGAGCCGGATGGTGGTGAGAAGCAGCATTTAAATAACGACCCGTGTGGGTAGCTTTTCTATAAACGGAGTGTCCTAAACTACCATCTTCTTGCCTAGTGACCAATACATCTAGGAACGGAAGCTTGCCCCCAACCTCAACTTCCATAATAAATTTTATACTTTCACTAAAACTGTTTAAATATACTTAAAACTCATCAAGTTCTTGTCTACCTTGGGGCCAAATAGCAAAGGTATCGTCCATATATCGATAAAAGTGAGACAGTGTTAGCTTTGCACCCTTCAAGGCATCCACTTCAAAGCGTTTCATGAACAGATTAGCCACTACGGGAGAAACCGGCTATCTCATGGGGGTGCCCTCAATTTGTTTGTAATATTGTCCGTTAAACATAAAATAAGACATATTTAACACAGTATCTACTAGTGAAGCAATATTTCCAGGGCATTTATCATTTATCACGGCAATGGCTTCCGCAATAGGAATATTGGTAAATAGTGACGTCACGTCAAAACTTACCATAATATCCTCTGCATTCAAACGGATGTTTTTAATAATTTGAACAATGGGATGTTCGCGCATCGGGGATTGCACGGCAGTGTGAGGCACAGTCGCTGGGTAGAGCTGGATCGAGTAGGTTCCCTCTGTGACTGTCTCTTCACTCTGAAGATGGACTATGAAATTACGTAGTCAGAAACGACAGGTTTTTATAAACGATGGACGCAGCGACACCCGACAGCCATGAGAATGATTAATATTGACTCGGGCCGCGAAAGCCTACGACAAGTTTTAGAAAATAGATGGTTTTATGAACTGCGTGTGTGAGTATTGATGCCCGCCACAACGTTGGCTAGTGGCTGCGCTGGTCACTCACTCCTCCCACCCCCGTCTCCATCAGTTAGTTTGCAATTCTTCACGTGATTCTCTTTTTTGTGAAATACTGTGTATTTTTTATTTATGCAAATGAAATGATTTACCCTAAATAATAAAAAAAAATCCAAAAATCACATTTTTCACATCTTGAAACAAAAGGTAAATTTAGTATTATTAATTACTGTCGCAATACATACAAACTCGGTCAAAACCGGTGTAAACATGTTGTACGGATATAAATGTCAAGTATTTCTATGTGTTAACCTTATTAAAATCTACTTAGAACTGATTAAATATATCATTGACCAATATTTTTTCCAAACCAAACTGTCGATGCTATGTACGGTCGTGGCCAATTTGTACTCATTCCAGCATTCGCTCTTCGTATGGTGGAAACCACAAAAACCCCATCAGGATGGAGAACTTCTTGAAGTCTTCATTCTTCTTAGTTCAAAAATTTTCGCACTATCCTACATGTGTTCAAAATTATTGCTTTTTGCATCTCGATGTATATGTTCAGTTGGAGACCAATTAGTTTAATACTGTCATGGAGTTTACGTGGAACAATACCATTTGCTGATATAATTAACGGTACAACAGTTACATTATTCTGCTTCCACAACCTTGTTATTTCAATAGATAACTCCTTATATCTGTTTATCTTTTCCCACCAAGTTGTCTCTACATTGTGGCATTAAGGGACAGCAACATCAATTAAAATCGTTTCTTGTTTCTTCTTGGCAATAAATATAATATCCGGTCTATTGTGATGTATGGTTTGGTCTGTTATAACTGCCCGGTCGTAATATAATTTGTAGTCTTTACTATCTAATACCTTTTCAGGCTTGTATTTGTAATACGCAGTGGTTGTGATTATAAGTTTATACTTTATGGCTAATTTTTTATGTATAATGTTTGCAACTTGGTTATGCCTATGAGGATAATTTGTTTGACAAATCATTTTGCACCCAGGTACGATGTGTTCAATTGTTTCGCCGTTCGTATTACATTTTCTACATTTATCATCCACTTTCATCATGTATTTTTTGTAATTGTTAGTCTTGATTACTTTATCTTGAACAGCGATCATAAATCCCTCTGTTTTGCTCAAAATGTCCCCGGACGTCAACCATTTGTTCGATGCTACCCTATCGACGTTATCCTTAAGAAGTTCTTTATAATGTCTGCTATTTAACGTCTTTTCTGATATTCTGATCTCTTTTGCTGTGTCAGAATTTAGTTTTTGAAGAAAGTTTAAATTTCCGTCATTTAAATTGAGGGGAGAAAGCGACTTGTCTGCCGATACTATAGCTCTATGAAGTTGTGAATGTGGACATTTTGTATAAAAGTACTTTCTTAGAATTTCAATTTGTTTATAATATACATTGTTTAAATCAATCGAGCCTCTTCCCCCTTCTTCTCTCGGTAGAGTCACTCTATTGCTGACTTAGGGTGATGACTTCTGCATTTGGTGAATGTTGTGTGGGTGAGAATTTCCAGGGCATGAATTTCTGTCTGTGTCCAATTAATAATGCTGAATGAATATGTAAGTACTGGTATAGGATAGCATAAGTGTTAATTGCTTTGATCTTGTTTTTACCATTCAGTTGTGTTTTGAAAATGGATCCTATTCGTTTCTTGTATGCAGTAATTAATTTACTTTTCATCAGTTTATGATCAATTTGTTTAGCCTGCGCAAATCCTTGATATTTGTATACGTCTTCGTGGTCCATTACTCCAATTTGGTGGTCTTTGACAATTTCAAATTCTTCTAATTTCGTTATCTTTCCTTTGATGACTGACTTACATTATCAATTCCAAAATCCATACATATAACTCTACTGAATTCTAACCTTGAGTTAAGTAGATTCGTCATGTGTGTCACATTAAAAGCATATAGCTTGAGATCGTCCATGTAGAATAGATGTGAAAGTGTGTGGCAAACCGTATTACCGTCGTTTATCTTGAAACCATGTGTAGATTTGTTAAGTATGTGAGATAATGGATTTAATGAAAGACAAAACCATAACGCACTAAACGATCACCTTGAAAAATACCTCGTCGGATGTTTACTGGGTCAGTACATATCTGCTCTTTTCCTACGTTTAACTTTAACTCCAACTCGTCATCGTTGTCCGTAAAAAGTTAACTATCAGTGGGTTTACTTTATAAATTTGCAGTATCTGTATTAGCCACGAATGTGGTGACGAATCATACGCTTTCTTGTAATCAAGGTAGCTAACGTGAATTTTTCTCATCTTGTTGAATGCTTGGTTCATTACAACAGAATCGGTAATTAATTGTTCCTTACACCCTTGCGACAATTTACGACATCCCTTTTGTTCTTCAGCTAACATATTGTGTTCTTCACAGTGACTATGTATTTTAATTGTTATGCATGATGTCAAGATTTTGTATATAGTTGGTAAGCATGTGATTGGTCTATATTTACTTGGATTTTTGGTGTCATTACCTTTTGGTTTAAGAAATGTTATTCCTTAAGTAAAGCAATCTGGTAAATCCTTGTCTCCTAATATAGATTCATTAAGACATTTAGCAATCTGGGTGTGCATGTTTGACAACTTCTTGAACCAAACATTTTTTAATGTTATCATTACCGGGTGCTTTCCAATTATGAGTATTTTGTATCGTTGATTTTATATCATTTACACTGATGCAATCAATTGTTATTATTATTATTATTATTATTATTATTATTATTATTATTATTATTATCATAATTATTATAATTATTATTATTATTATTATTATTATTATTATTATTATTATTATTATTATTATTATTATTATTATTATTGTTATAATTATTGCTATTATTATTGTTATTATTTTTATTATTATTATTAAATCTTATTTCACAACAGGGCCGAGGTCCCACGAGTGCAATACAATAAAATAATGTAATCAAATGTAAATTTGATTGAACGATTGATATTTGGGTTTTAAATCCCATATTTTTTGCAACTTGGCTGATCAAAACAATGAGTGGATGAAATATGAAGTTATAAATGAATAAAGATATTGATATTTTAGTTCTCGTTTGGTTGCAGGATAGCTGAGAACGATGACGCTCGGTTCGTTATAACCAAGCCTGGTGTCCTGGTGTTGGGTGGAGGCCTGCCTGCTGGATCGAGCGTTGTGTCGTTCTCCCAAGATGAGACCGTCGTTCAGGTGTCTTGCGGTCGTGACCACTCTGCAGTTGTCTGCAAGTCAGGCCGCGTCTACACCTTCTGTGTAACACAAGACACAGGACGGATGAAGAACGAAGGCTCGGTCGCTAAGCCGAGGCTTGTTGACACTCTCAGCACTGTTAGTATAACTCAGGCTGCTTGCGGAGGTAGACACACCGTGTTCCTCACTGACAAGGGTGAGGTGTATTCAAGGGGGCGAAATACCGAGGGTCAGCTTGGCCTTGGTAACACCTGTGACACCCCCACACCCGTCCTGGTTGCCGGTCTGCCGCCCATCAAGAAGGTTGCTGCTGGGTGGCGCCACACGGTGGTTCTTGCAACAGGCGGTGAGGTCTGGGTGTGTGGATACAACGGCGAGGGCCGACTAGGACTCGGTCATACAAACCTGCGAACCTCATTCACTCGCGTGCCCAACCTTCCCGAGACCATCGTTGACATATCGTGTGGGGGGCACCATACAGCTCTTGTCTCGGCCTCTGGGGTCCTCATGATGGCTGGGTCTAATCTCAGTGGTCAACTTCGTGCAGTGGAAAGCATGTTCAGCTTCACGCGAGTATCGGTGCCGTCAACAGCCGTGGCTGCCGTGTCCTGCGGTTCATCCCACACTGTGGCCCTCGGAGTCGATGGAACGACCTGGCCTTGGGGTTGTAATGTTGAAGGACAGTTGGGTACCGGTGACACAACCAAGAAAGCCGCCTCCACTAGAATGATTGGCCTCGAGGGCCAGACTGTCTCCCAGGTTATCGCTGGATGTAACCACACTGCGGTGTTGTCACGGGCAGGGGACGCGTTTGTGTGTGGCCAAGGAACAAGTGGTGAACTGGGTCAGGGGAAGAATAACCTCTCGGTGGCGACTCTGTTGCCGAAGTCACCGGGGCTGGTGGTTCAACAGATGGCTTTTGGTGAAACATATTCACTACTGTTGGTCACGTCAATCGTCCTACCTTCAGCGCAGCGCAGGATAGGAATTGTTGATAAGGTGGGGGAAGACATAACGGACTTGGAGCAGAGCATAATGCGAACTCTGGAGTGTCCGGTGTGCTACAAGGTCATGTGCGCACCGATACACCAGTGCACCAAGGGCCACAGCCTGTGTAACGCTTGCCGGTCTGACCACAGGACCACAGTTTGCCCGCTGTGCCGTGGGCAATTCTCCGCTGGGAGGAATCTGGCACTGGAGGGTCTGAGTGCCGACATCCGGCTACCGTGCACGGAATGCCTGCTGCGCATGCCCACAAGCGAGCTAGAGGGACACGGCGCGGTCTGTCCCCGCCGCGACTACGACTGTCTCCTGGCGTGCGGCGGTTGGAGGGGCCGGCCCGAAGCGATGCTGGGCTACGCCCTCGGCCCACGCGCACCGGACGTGGCCCGACCTGCCACGCACGTTTGTGCAGCGGCGCGGACTCTTGCTCACGGACGTGCTCGCGGCGCACGGCAGAGTGTTCACGCTACATCGCGGGTACGACGGGGAGGGGCGCACGTTTCAGGCGGCCGTCAGGTACGTGGGCGCGCCCGAGGACAGACACGCGTTCAGGGTCAAACTCAAGCTTCTCACCAAAGACATGCACAATACTTACCACAGGAAAGTTTGTTCCGACATCGAGAGCGTCGAAGACATATTTAGTTCATCCAACAGTGTGAACTTGAAGGTTGAATGTCTTGACGCCTTTCTCCAAGACGGCAATCTGACGTGTCGGGCGGCCATCTTGGAAGTGTGATCCGGGCGGTTGAGTTTCAACTTGTATACCGTTACACCATGTTGCACTCGACGAGTGCAGAGAAAATACTAAACCCAGCTATGTTTAGTTGGCCCAACACTACCTTGCACATGCTTTCGTCACAGGCGACGAGTTCGTAGCCAATCAGCGATCGGTATTTGCGCGGTTGTGTCTCAAGCGGTTGGCTGGTTGGGTATGAGTGCTTCGCCTGTGACGAAAGCATAATATGTAAGGTTATCTTGGGCCAAGTATACAAGTAAGTGTTTAGTTACGTTCTTGGCTCTGTTTTTTGTGTCCGGGCCGAGGTAGGTGTTCATCAGCTAGGCAGCCTGACAAGCTGCCCACCAATATCCTTGTTGAACATTGCTTGCACTGAACAACTATTTACTACTTTCAAGTTATCACCTCAATTGTTTGTATATATTTGTAAAATCATTCATCTAGATGAAATGTAAACTGGAGTCTGTGTTGACAAGGTGTGCGTGCATGTATTGCACAGTTGCATTGTTCTTATTGTGTTCTCAAGTATGTGAAATGATAATTTAGGATTTAGGTTATTTACCATATTTCTTTATCTTGACAGTTAATAGAAATTGAAAGCATTCAATTGAAATCATTCTGCTATTTTCAACGTATTTTTGAGACCATTGACCAAGAGTGCACGTATTGCTTTTTTCTCATTGTATTTGCGTTAGCCTAAGTGATATGTTGACCTTTTTTGTGTGCAACTATGGTAATTTCTTTACTTTTACAACTTATATTTTAAGCTTTCAATGCTTTTTTTAAAACATGGTTATAATCTTTCAACTATGTTTACGAAGTGTGTGTGCACTGTATTATTATGTTTAATTTCTATGTAGATTGTAATTTTTACAACTTGGCCAAATGAGTTGGGCCCAATATTGAATGTTTTCAATGCTTGTTGAGTTATATTTAATATTAATAATTTGAATACCTGAAATGTAACCTTAAAATAATGTTTTAAGCAAGTAAAGTGTACATGACACGAATAACACTGTTGCATTCTCCTTCACACCATCAGTTCCATAAAGAATCCCGTTGTTGTCATCCCTTTTAACATGCTCTTGGGGTTTTCCTTGAAAGATAATTGCAGCCCGGCCTAGGCTGGTCTGTCTGGAAGGATTGTGATTTACATGTTTTTATGTCCTTTTTTAAATAAAAAAAGTTCACTGAGGTGGGGTAAACTACTTAGGTACTAAGGTGAGTACTAAGTGAAGTGGGCAAGTGGACCCTGAGGGCTATGCTGGCTGCTGGCTGCTGGTATAGGGCCACCCTAGCCGGCCAGACAGGTCGAGGGGGAGGAGCCAGACGAAATCCTCCACTTTACCTTTTCTACACCTTTACGTCCTTCTTATCCCTATTCTCCAAACACCCCCTCCACCCGTCATATGCAGTGTTGAATTCAGCTATGATCCTGGGGGGAATTCGCCCCCCTTAAATAAATAAAATAAATTCACATTTTGAGTCTATCCACTCAGTAACTAAACTGATTTGCAGTGGGGGACTTTAATTTCAAGCGTCTAAACCAACCCTGTAGGCTCCAAACATCATCGACGAGTGAGCGATAACCAATCAAAGATCAATAATTCAAATATGAAACACATGAATCAGTGATTGGACAGTGCAAACACCTGTGGACAAATGTCAGAATCAACAAGGCCAATTCAGAACAACTTTGAATTTATTGAGTGCTTCGTTGCTAGGATGGCTCCAAAGTCACCGTTTACTTATTCCTAAGACAAGAAGAAATGGAACTGAATCCATATTAGAAGTTAAAAAACTTCTGCCTGAACCAGGATTTGAACCCGGGACTTTCTGCATTGGAAGCAGGGATGCTTACCACTGGACCAACGAGCCACCTTCCCTCCCCCATCCCTCCGAAAATAAATTGCCTACAAGCTCTATAATCTATATATTACTTAATTTGTAAATTGCACGAGAATATTGCATTCATGGTTTTTGTTATGGCTTATGTTTGCACCTGTAATGATAGGCAGACCCTGCGAAAAGAGAGTATGTGACAGCTCACGAGGACTTTTGCACCTGTAATGATAGGCAGACCCTGCGAAAAGAGAGTATGTGACAGCTCGTGAGGACCCTTGCTACGGCTTGGCCAGGAACTCGATATGTGAATGAGTGGCGATTGCTGGTGCTCGAACATCAAACTCTGAGATATCTGATGGAATTTACGGTATTGTATTTTGCCCCTCGACTCTTCACAATGAGGAATAT
The DNA here is from genome assembly GCA_945910005.1 of Isoperla grammatica. Classification (NCBI taxonomy): domain Eukaryota; kingdom Metazoa; phylum Arthropoda; class Insecta; order Plecoptera; family Perlodidae; genus Isoperla; species Isoperla grammatica. Next base: position 37,768,200 of record OX246744.1, read on the forward strand.
CATATTTTTGGAAACAATCCTCCAACTACCTTATCATATACAGACAGTTATAAACAGACACGAGATTAATTCGAGTGTAGACGATGCACATGTGTCAATATTGACAGCGTCTCCTGTATGAAGGGCCATGTGTCTTAGGAATAAACAACTATTCTACCCGTTTTTGAAATTTACTTTATTTTATATCCTGAGCGTTGGACGTGAGTTAACAAATTATACTGTGTAGGTGTTTTCCCTTTGATATCGTTTAAAATGTCATCATATAGTAAAAACATACTGGTTTATTTCTTTAATTATTACCATCGACCTCTTCTAAACGATTTATTGGAGAAGGGGGCGGGGCAGATGAAGCCCAATTGAAGACAGAGAGGAAGTACATTTTTAGTAGAAGTAAACTGAAAGTATGTACATAGTTTTCTGTGTGTCATAAAAGTAAGTGACAAGAGAGCTGAAACAAGCATATAAAGGAAAGAAGGGACAGGCTTACTTAAACTCCACCACTTCTCAAACATGGAATTTGGTACTTCGCTTTCAATTTTGTTGTAATTATATTTTTTAATATTTGTTTTAATTAACAATTTTCTATCAGAACATTTGTAAGTCTATTAATAAAAGTAGTATGGTAGCAGTGATAGAGGTGGTTTTAAAAATTGCCCCCCCCCCCCTTCACACCATTCGATGTCTAGTCCCCTGGTATTTGAATGTTAATGTTAATGGTAGAGAACCCATCAGCTTACCTAGTAGTGAGTTTTGAAATTTCTTTTTTCCATGTTGTAAAACTGAGTAGTCATCATCCAAGTAAGCTGCAGGATATTATCACCATTTCTAAATATTTAATTTTCTGAACCTTAAGAATTATTGACACAATCTATTGTTGGAGCATAGTTTAAGGGTCCAGTGCAATGCTTAGGCTATCTTAATTGCTTTTAAGTCATCCAAATCAAATGTACTTTTTTAACTCATTAGCACTGCATGCAAAATATAATAATGTAAGCAAACTGTTATGGATCATGAATGGTTCTGGACTATGCTGTTCGATTGAATGAAAGCTTATCAATAAAAACAAAATTTTACAAAATAATGTCTTTATTATATAAATTAAACACATTTTATTTTTAGACCTAAACATTTTTTACACAGGAGGAAAGAGAGGCCTTACAGAAAACAAGAAAACCGATGAAAAAAAGAAGCGTGGGTAAATATAAAATAACTTAAAAAGGCATGGGAGAACAATAATAATATAGAAGCAAAGCAAGCATCAGCATTGAAAAACTATTATAGACTACAGGGGTGATCTTTCTCTTCCTGGTCTGGCTCGACTCCGATGCTGCACGAGGTCAAACTTCAGCTGTTCCTCTTCCCTGGTAGCTCGAGCCTTTAAAATCCGGAGTTGGACCGACGGGAACTCGGCCCGAGCTACCTCGGCTCGCTCCCGAGCAGCATCACGTGACAGAGCAGCGTCCATGTCGGCTCTGGCTTCACGCATTCGAATATCGTGCAGCTCGTCTTTCTGCTCTTGTGTAGACTTGAGCTGCGACATTCAAAGCTGGTGTTCCTCGTGGACAACACCCAACCTGTTTCTAGCAGTGCCATGGCTAGTTCCATCCCCAGAAACGTTGGCACTGCGAGTGGGAGTATCTCCACTAGTGGCAGAAGAATGCCCCAATGACGGCACAGTGCTTACAGTAGCACTTCCTCTAGTATGGTCAGTTCGGGAGACACTCGCCACTGTAGCAGTAGGCGTGGGCAGGGATCGCTCCCTGTCACGTCCTCTACTAACAGTGGGAGTGTTTCCTGTTCTTTCCATACTAGAGGAACGTACTACAGTAGCACTTCCTCTAGTACGGTCAGTTCGGGAGACACTCGCCACTGTAGCAGTGGGCATGGCCAGGGATCGCTCCCTGTCACGTCCTCTACTAACAGTGGGAGTGTTTCCTGTTCTTTCCATACTAGAGGAACGTACTACTGTAGCACTTCCTCTAGTACGGTCAGTTCAGGAGACACTCGCCACTGTAGCAGTGGGCGTGGGCAGGGATCGCTCCCTGTCACGTCCTCTACTAACAGTGGGAGTGTTTCCTGTTCTTTCCATACTAGAGGAACGTACTACTGTAGCACTTCCTCTAGTACGGTCAGTTGGGGAGACACTCGCCACTGTAGCAGTGGGCGTGGGCAGGGATCGCTCCCTGTCACGTCCTCTACTAACAGTGGGAGTGTTTCCTGTTCTTTCCATACTAGAGGAACGTACTACTGTAGCACTTCCTCTAGTACGGTCAGTTGGGGAGACACTCGCAACTGTAGCAGTGGCCGTGGGCAGGGATCGCTCCCTGTCACGTCCTCTACTAACAGTGGGAGTGTTTCCTGTTCTTTCCATACTAGAGGAACGTACTACTGTAGCACTTTGGGTGTGGCGAGATTGCTCTCTACCACACCCGGGTTCATCATTGTAGTTTCTTCGACCACTAATGGGGAAACTCACCATTCTGGCACTATTGCGGGGAATGGAATAATCCATGGCACTACTAGTGGACGGTAATGGTTCAACACCAACACCGAAGATGGTAGGGAATCTACTTTGAGAAGAGGAAGACCTTCTCAAAGTGGGTTCACTTTCATCATCGGAGGTGGGGAAGGACCATTCCGCACATAGGTTGGAATTGGATTGGGATGAATGAGATCGACTCTCGTCGAAATCTGAAAAATAAAATTACATATTTTAGTTAGTAGACATAGGAGATGCAAGTTCTGATAATATTGGACTGTGGTCAACTGAATGTTTATTATTATTGGAATTCCAATTATCTGTGACTTAAGTTAGACAATCTACTAAATGTTATTTTTAAAATTATAATTATTATTATGAGCATAATAATTCTAGAAAGAAAGTTATTAGGTTATTTTTTATTGGTTGCAGATGAAAATTATCATGCAAGTTGGTGTGTGGTTTTTTATTTGAAGGGTAGCAGTCATGCATAGGTTGTAGTCACTTGTAAGGTGCATGTTTGTCAGGTAGGAATACTAGTTAGTGTTGTCATACTTGGAAAAGTTAATTTGGGAATACAATTGTGTAGAATTTTTTATAATAATGATGCCAAAACATTTTAAAAAGTGCACAACCTTAAATAATATTGGAAGCCTTGACCTTTAATTGCCAGCACTTGTTTAAGATAATAAGTCAGATTATGTATCAAGCGGACATGGTCCCGGACTAACATAGGCATATGCCAGTCAAGTGAGTGTACATGTACATTGTACCACAGTATAAAGAGGATACAGTAGCGAAACTTGGGAGAGATTCCATCGGCAAACTCCTGCGCGCGCAGCTACGGTCGCCCTGGCGGCGAGTTATCCGAGTTAGCTCATATTGTAGGCGAGGAGAGCGGCGAGGGGTGGCGAGGAGGTATCCCTCTCCCCCTCCCCCAGGTCTCGTCCATGGTCTCGTTGAGTTTGGTCTAACCCACCGTTACGAACGCCACCCGCTTCCGTGCCGCAAGTCGTCTGCTGTGCCAGGCATGGCACTTTTGCTACTGTATCCTCCTTATACTGTGATTGTACAGTGTATGTTTCTTGGTTTTTATTAATTTAGTATCCAAGAGACCAATATGTACAGTAGATAGTTTACCTGTTGGTGTATGAAAAGAATAAAAAAAATATATAAACCCATTTTCCAATTAGTAGGGCCTACTCAAATGTATAGGTAGTCAAGGTCAAATGTCTATAGCTTTTGCTAGGCTAATATGTTGCTCTGCACACTATTTAGTAAGAAACAAAACAAAACTCTGGGCTGGTGTAATGAGAAATATATGATGAATCATAGTCCAGGGGAAGTTCAAAAAGTGAATACTTCCTATTCACCAGAGTAAACCCATGCATGAGGGAGTCATGGAATTGTCATGTTTGTTGCCATTTCTTAGCCTTGGGTAGGATTATGTAAGAAGGGTTGTAAGGTCAAACTGACATGTAGGGTGTAGGACTGTGGCTGCAACCTACCAGTACTATTACATTTATCTAAAATAAAATGTTTTTAAAAATAAATCTTGTTCAGACATGCATAAACACATCAACACATTTTAACCCCCCCCCCCCCCCCAAAAAAAAAAAACACGGCAGAGGGTAAGATTGAATCGAAAAAACAACATGTTATGTAACATTAGCTCAGAAGTCGGATCCAGTGTCTGGATATTACAAAGCAGAACTGCAATCTTTGATTTTTCTTACTGTAACTTTCTATCGTTGGGCATGGCCATAGAAAATTTGTGTGCACAACTAAGGTATTCGGCACTAAATGTTGCTGATATGATCTTTGGCGGAGAAATCGTGAAGTAATAGCTAGAGGGCAACAGAGCCGCTGGATGTCATTTGTCAGTGTCATTTGTCAGTGTTTATATGAGAATGGCAACGATTCCAAAGAAACATAAGCGATATTGTTGAGTCAGTGAATATCCAGCTTTGCTGGATATTTGCTGGTTGGGTTTTGTATCCAAGATGCCTTTGATATTATGGGGATTTTGGATCAGGGGACACACCAAGTATCCGAAGGCCCGAAGTTCACGTTCTGATCATAATGTTAATTAACCACTTGCAATTAAAAGGCCACCGATTAACACTGCCTCTCTTTCATTGAGGTTCCTTTGGGCTCTATTTGCTTTCAAATATATGTAATATGTATATTTCAGAATAAAGTTAAAAACTTACTTTGCGCAAAAACATGTTTAGGCGGATTCATGCTCTCTGTTCAGTTTGTTACCCTCTAACTGTCAGCCATGTTGCGCAGCAGTGGTGTTATCTCTTGACACATTTAGTGTTGAATGTTTAGTTTTTCTCATTTATAAGAAAACAACTTGCACTGTATGGGAAATATAGTAGGCCTATGTATGCATGTCATTTGGGGGCTGTATTTACCCACCTTACCACTAGATGCGTGTTTTATCATGTGCACATCACTACTTTAGTAAAATGTTAGATTAAAAAATTAATAATTATAAATATGTCTCCCCAAGTATCATAAAATGCTTCACTTCGAAGTATGTAATTTCAAACTAATGGTTATAAATAAGAAGGTGCCAAAAGGCTGGGGCAATTTAATAGTGTGAAAGAAATAGGATGCTAATAGCTTACCTGAGTAGAGTAGCGTAATGGTAAGTTGCAATAGAGAAACATAGCTATTAGCTAACTGACACAACCAAAACGAAATAAAAGTATTAAATTAAAACAACATACATTTAATATGTAGTTTTGTTTTGTTATGTAGGCCTATCTTTGTGTCTGTTTGCGGCTTACTATCACTCTCCTCCATTAAGCTGTTGGCATCCCATCTCTTTCATGCAATTACATAAATTCAAACTTACTGTATCCATCAAAGCACTTGTAAGTTTACTTGCACCATTTTTTAAAAAAAAATTTTATGGAAAGTAGCCAAATTAATGAAAAACCAACAAGCCTGCAAATCATGGAAACATTTTATGCTACTATGTACTTTCATACAATAAGAACTGCAATCCCACAGAATCCCAGAACATACCTTAGTTCGGGTTTCCAAGAAAATACATTTAGCCTATAGGAAAGAGCATTCCGAACAAAATGAAGCCCTAAGAGCTTTAAGCCCGATTCACACAAAGTTATAAGAATGTTATAAGGTATAGGTATAGTCACAAGCCGAGTTGGGCCATAGGGATTACGTACAAGGGATCACACAAATGTGTCATTGCAATAGCAATAGCAATTGGTATAAGACTGGTATAAGAGAGTTCAGATATTTTAACTTTCTTATGACGGACCAATCATGCGTTGAAACCTCACTTATAACACGCCAATGGGATGCTAGCAACTTGAATCAATGTAACAGATGCTTTCATTGTAAATTATTAGTCAAAACAAAAACTCACCGTATACATCCGGTACACATCAAAGAGACCTTGCATCCGGTGACTACGTGCAAAATATCTTCTCCCATCGGCGCCATTAATGATTTAACAACACAACAATAATGAATAATAATAATTATTGTTTTTCTTATTATTTTTAACTATTTTTTTTAATTATTGTAATTAGATTCGATGCCAGTTTAAAACGTAAATAACAGCTGCGGGAAGTCAGCTGATTGACAGCCAGCTGTAGTTACTCAAACTGCCGCCAGAGCAAGTCAAAGAAGTCTACACAAAAATGTAGTATCTTTTCAGGAAAGTCTTTGGCGTCCTAAGTTTATACCTTATACCACTTTCTTATACCCTATTCTTATTGCTATTGCAATACCTTATAACTTTGTGTGAATCGGACTTTAACAACATTCTGCCATAATTCCTGACTCTGAGGCTGTAGGCCTATGGGCAAAGTGTAAAACTGAAAAAATGTCATTCTCATTTACAGCCATGGTCAGAAGGGTGGGCATAGGTTTATGGTGCACACTGCTTTACAAGAATGAAAAATAAGCCAATACTAGTAGGCTTATGCAATGAAGCTAAATGAGGTGTAGGCCTAGGTCTTACTAGTAGAGCAGCAAAGTGTATATCGTAGGCTATTCGTGGAAGAGCATCATAGCGGTAAACGGGATTATGCAAAGGTATGTATAACAATGTTTTTGGATTAGGGTTACATCGCCGGAATTACTGCAGACGGCGTCGGTGGCGCCGCGACGCCACCTGACGCCGCCACCGATGGTTTTGGCTTATAACTTTTACAGCGTTTGTCCTACAGAAATAAACTAACATGATTTTTCACTCAGTTTTTAAATACCAATCGATTTGTATCAGAACGTTATGATTAGTTGAGCGTAGCAAAGCGGAGTGAATCTCTTATTTCAACTCGATCAGCGCTTTGTCTATGTGTGTGTACAAAGATTTTTCGTCGCGCACAGATCAAACGGCTACACGGATTTGGATGAAATTTTAAGTCAACACTCGTGACCACTAATCTAGATGCTGATAGAATTACCAGCAAAATCCGTCTAGATGCCAACCTACACAAAATTAATTAGTGAATAATATCGAATTTGAATGTTTTGTTCGTCGCACACAGGTCAAACGGCTTGACGGATTTCGCTGAAATTTCAAGTCTACATTTGTGACTTCTAAACTGAACGTTTTTAACAAAACCAGACAAATTTGTGAAGTGGCCAACCTACAAAAAATAAATTAGTGAAAAATCAAGTTTTAATTTTTGTTTCAAAAACTTATAAACGGATTTAAATATATTTTTATATTTATTTCTAAAATAACAATGTCAACATGTGGTAAACGTTTGAATTTGTAACTTTAACTGCCATTTTGTAAAAAAAAAAAATTATTTTGTGTCTGTGAAAAAGTTTGTTCGACGCGCACAGGTCAAACGGCTTGACGGATTTGGTTGAAAGTTTCAGTTAACACTCGTGACTACTACACTAGATGTTATTAACATAACCAGCAAAATCCGTGAAGATGCCAACCTACAAAAAAAATAATTTATAAAACAAATCCAATTTTTTATTTTTTTAATGAAACCATACTGTCAGATGTTGATAATTTTTTATAATGGTTCTGCAGCCTTGAGCTGCTATATACCTTTTGTTTAGACATGTCTCTTTGCCTATACCTTAAAAAAAAATTGAAAATCTGTCGAGATTTGGCCGAGTTGTGGCAGTTTTGGTTTTTGTATTGTGTGGTATCAAGATTATTACAAAATGTATCTATATATATTTATGTTTGCGTGTGACAAGTGTTTAAAAAGATAATCGAAAAACAAATTTGAAAAAAGTAAAAACAAATTTGAAAAAAAAGAATTTCGGAAATTTTGAAATAAAAAAAAGCAAGAAAATTCATAAAATTTTGCAAAAAGTACTACACTCATATAAACTGTCGTAGATACATAAAGAAAGAAAGAAATTCGAAAAAAGTGTAAAATTGTTAAGTAAAAAAAACATGGTTACAAGATAGCGGTTAACAAAACAATTCGAAAACTTTTGTCATGTGTTGACACTATTATTGTGCATACCATTATAAAAAATTATTAACGTCCGACGGCATTTTTCATTAAAATATAAAACAAAACTTGGATTTGGATTTGTTTCAGAAATTATTTTTTGTAGGTTGGCATCTTCACGGATTTTGCTGGTTATGTTAATAACATCTAGTGTAGTAGTCACGCGTGTTTACTGAAACTTTCAACCAAATCCGTCAACACGTTTGACCTGTGCGCGACGAACAAACTTTTGCACAGAAACAAATTTTTTTTTTACAAAATGGGTGTTAAATTTATAGTCCTTTGCATAACGCTCGAAAAAGGCCTGGTCGGTATAAAATTTGGGTCAAAGGATGACATATATCAAATGAAAGCTTGAGACGAGTACTTTTCAAAAAACCATGATATACCTCTGGCAAATCCAGCTTTCTATGTCAAAACCAGGGTCAAAGTTCAAATTTGTAATTTTTTAAATAATTTTTAATTAAATAATGAAAAATGTTTGCAAGTTTAAGCATACACTTTTAGTAAGATAAATGTATTATATTTATAAAAAAAAATTAAATTACCTCTTTTACCCTTTTGACCTTGATTGGGGTCAATTTCCTCAAAATGGGTAATTTCTAAAATTTTCTTGGATTTATTGGCCAATATTCATTATATCAACGAACTTACTCATAAATACGTTAAAATGAATAGTTCTTATTGTTATCACATTGCTTGCACGGTATTCATTCAAAATGGCGGTCAAAGGTCAATAGGTAAGTATCGTCAAACTGGGTCTAGTAACTAAAATATTACTTGTGGATACTCTAAAGACGTAGAATTTTAATTGCAATTAAAATAACGAATAATAATATTATGTCTTAATCGTATGATAATGTAATTGTCATATAACTTATAAACTATTTAAGTTTATTACTGAATTTTTATTAAATGTCTTCAGCAATCAGGATATTCTTGAATTGGTGTGCTACTGTAACAAAATACGGTTTTAGAAAAGAGCCGGACTATGTTCAGATACGTGATATGATACTATTATGTATGTTATATCTACCTTAGCACCCACAGTCCAAGTCGTCAGATTAATCACCTTCTGGCTCACTGGAATTCTCATGCTGGCTACTGGTACTGGTGTTTGTATTTGTACAATCCTCCAGCTTACAAGCGTGGGTAAACTTTTATTGATTGGCCAAACACTCACATGTCGGCATCTTGCAAACACGGCAACAGTTACAGACTAAAAGATCCATAACGGCCAAAGGTGCTGGAGTTCCAACCGGCCACTGTTTGCTCAGATCTCCTTCTGCCGTGGTTTTCCATCTATAGCCGCATGGATCAGGAACATCAGGGTTGGCGCCCAAACAACGTATCCAGACCGCTGTTTGGTAGTTAGCTCGCAGCTGCAGGATTTGAAGCAGTAGACAATCATTTCAAGGTGGTAGCTGATTAGACTTGATATCATCACATTTACTTTTAAAAAGCTCGTAGGGTAGCTGAATTGACGCTTGACTACCAAAAATCAAACACACTTCGAAGATGTGTAAAAACTAGCGAGTTCGTTGGGATTCGAAGTATGTAATACCCTCCCTGATCTCCATGCACTGGTTGTGACAAAGGTTGGAATTCATTGTCGGCCACTTCACCTAGAGGCACCCAATGTTGCTATGGATATGTTTTCTATATTGGAAATAACCTGTATGAAACTGTTACCATGTTAACAACGGGCGCATCTATAGGTGTAGGGGACGACTATGAGTTCCAACCTGAGTGAGCTCATTCAGTGGTAATAGGAAAAGGAAAACTTTGAATATCATGAGAAAAAAACGCATTTCTGTGTAGCTAAGCAAGATGGGTCAGGACTCGAGAGTTTCTATTGATGTCATAAAAAAAAACTCGAAGAGTTTGTCTGTAAACTGTGCTCTTTGACCACGACTCTGTCATGCGTCAACCAGCTTTTTTGAAGTAAGTGTGATGATATCAAGTCTAATCAGCTACCACCTTGTAACGATTGCTTACTGCTTAGTATCCTGCGACTGTGAGTTATCAACCAAACACGATCTATAGATATACTCGCCGTACAAGATCTTCGGTAATGCTTCCGTCACGGGTGGGTGAGCGGCAGCCAACCAGCGACCGTGTCTAATTCAGATACCTGCTCGGGTTGGCCGAGGCCGTAAACACGTCATTGATTGATGACGAAAGCATTACCGAGGTTGTTTTCGAGACCTATACGTTGCTTGGAAGCCAACCCTGATGTTCCTGATCCGCGTGGCTATGGGTGGAAAACCACGGCAGAAGGAGATCTGAGCAACGAGTGGATGATTGGAACTCCAGTACCTTTGACCGTTATGGATCTCCTAGCCTGTAACTGTTGCCGTGTTTGCAAGATGCCGACCTATGAGTGTTTGGCCAATCAGCTGAAGTGTACCCACGCTTTTAAGCTGAAGGACTGTCTATAAATATCAGTACCCAGCATGAGAATTCCAGTGAATCTGAAGGTGATTAATCTGAAGCCTTAAAACTTTTGAGTGATTTTGACTTCAATTTTGATTAATTTGACGACTAGACAGTGACTGCTAGAACAGATATCATATCACACTATCATATCACGTATCTCAGCATGGTCATTTTATTTTCTAAAAATATATTTTGTTGCAGTTGCACACCCGTTCAAGAATACCCTGTTGTCTGAGGACATTAATTAGAAATTCAGTAACAATCTTAAGTAGTTTATAAGTTATATGATAATTACATTCTCTTACGACTAAAACATGATATTATTATTCGTTATTGTAATTGCAGTTAAAATTCTGCGTCTTTAGAGTACCCACAAGTAATATTTTAGTTACTAGACCTAGTTTGACGATACTTACCTATTGACCTTTGACCGCCATTTTGAATGAATACCGTGCAAACAATGTGATAACAATAAGAACTATTCATTTTAACGTATTTATGAGTAAGTACGTTGATATAATGAATATTGGCCAATAAATCGAAGAAAATTAAAAGAATTACCCATTTTGAGGAAATTGACCCCAATCAAGGTCAAACAACGTCAAAGAGGTAATTTAATTTTTTTTTTAATAAACATAATACATTTACCTTACATAAAGTGTATGCTTTAACTTGCAAACATTTTTCATTATTTAATTAAAAATTATTAAAAAAATTACAAATTTGACCTTTGACCCTAATTTTGACATAGAAAGCTGGATTTGCCAGAGGTATATCATATTTTTTTGAAAATTGCTCGTCTCAAGCTTTCATTTGATATGTGTCATCCTTTGACCCAAATTTTATACCGTCATTCTCGTTATGCAAAGGACTATTACAACTTCAAACGTTTTACCAGGTGTTGGCATTGTTATTTTGGAAATAAATATAAAATATATTTAAATCAATCTATAGGCCTAAGTTTTAGAAACACAAATTAAAACTTGATTTTTCACTAATTAATTTTTTGTAGGTTGGCAACTTCACGAATTTGTCTGGTTTTGTAAAAAACGTTCAGTTTAGAAGTCACAAATGCTGACTATAAATTTCAGCCAAATCCGCCAAGCCGTTTGACCTGTGTGCGACGAACAAAACATTCAAACTCGATATTATTCACTAACTAACTTTGTGTAGGTTGGCATCTAGACGGATTTTGCTGGTAATTCTATCAGCATCTAAATTAGTGGTCACGGTTGTTGACTTTAAATTTCATCCAAACCCGTGTAGCCGTTTGACCTGTGCGCGACGAAAATTCTTTGTACACACACATAGACAAAGCGCCGATCGAGTTGAAATAAGAGATTCACTCCGCTTCGCTACGCTCATATAATCATTACGTTATTGATATCAATCGATTTGTATTTAAAAAGTGAACGAAAAATCATTGTTAGTTTTTTTCTGTAGGACAAACGCTGTAAAAGTTATAAGCCAAAACGTTCGGTGGCGGCGTCAGGTGGCGTCGCGGCGCCACCAACACCGTCTGCAGTAATTCTGGTCCAAAAACATTGTTATACATACCTTTGCATAATCCCGTTTACCTCTATATACTCTTCCACGAATAGCCTACGAGAACCAAAATCATACATCTTGCGCTTCTACTATACTGTATTAAATTATGCATGCCTATATTACAATAAAGTGTTGAATGTAACAAATTACGAGAGTCAACTAGCTAGGTCTAGGCTTACTTGTTATACAACCGATAGGCCTAATAGAAACATACCATCCATCTCCTCATCCAGTATGGGTGTGCCCGTGAGGTGACCAAACGAAGCCAGTGGCGACACAGATCGATCAACGTGCCCAATGGAGGAAGAGGAACCCTGAAGTGCGCGTGCATCGGAGTCGTATCTCGACGCCACTGTATGGAGCAGGTATGGTGTTGCCAGCTCCATCAGTGGATCGTCGGCCAGATCAGGAACAGACGGACCACCACCTGTAGCCATCCTGTGTTGGTTCAGTGCTGATGCCTGCTTCTTCCTCAAATTCTTCAAGTTCTCCCATGCCTTTTTAAGTTGTTCTGAAGTTTGCTAGAAACACAACGAGATAAAAATAGATAAATTTTTGCTTGAAAAATAGTATTCAGGCCCTTTGATAGGCTAGCCTACATAATCATGTATTCTGAAGTGCCCAAAAAGTATTCAGGTCCTATGTTTATCATCACTCACTAATTTAATGTACACTAGGCCTAATGCTAGGCCTATTCAAGCTGGGGCATAGTGGGTTTACACATGGCTAGGCCTAGGCCTAGGGGCCTACAGATTTCACCTAGAGTCTGGGCTTAGCTGTCAAACTCAGTTTAAGAATTGGGTACAAAATGGTAAGGTCCTAGGCCTACATGGTAAGCCCACTTCTACTCATACCTTCAAGCCACGGCTATTCTTTAGGCAATTTACTAATTGATAGGCCAACACCAGTAGGGCTATGGTCCCCCGGGTGAATCGAGTTCCTAGAGAACATTCAGGGGGCGTGGAATGTACGCCCCCCCAGGCCTAGGCCTAAAGCTAGCCTGGTAGGCCTACATCGGGGCTAGCAACTACTGTAGCCTACGTGTAGGCCTAGGCCTAGGCCTAGTAGGATTCAGCCATTCGGAGCCCTTGTACTAAATACTGACATCATTAGAGTCGGTAGGCCTAGGCCCCTAGGCCTAGGTAGACTAGATAGTAGGCGTAGGTGGGCGTAGGCCTAGACCTATATGTCTAAAAAGGTAGGCGTAGCCTAGAAAAAGAGAAATAATAGCAGAGAGTAGCTGCTAAGCAGAATTTACAAACAAAGCCTAGGCTAGGTAACGTCAAAGATTACTAACTTGTGTCACAAATGAGTAGGTAGGCTAGCCTAGGCCTAGGCGTTGAACGATCCAGCAATTCTATCCCACGCTTCTCTTTTCTCCTTCTTCGTGGTACCATCGGTTTTCTTGTTTTTTTACTATTGTACAATATCGGCCTGCAACTTCATTCAAAACATATCTTTCCTCCTGTGTAAACACTCGGGCCGCCATGTTTGATTATTCTTTTCAAATAGTCACGGCCTTCTACTGGCGGAATGATTTCCTCCGCGGCACTTTTAGAAAGCGGTTGTCTACCGCGCCGTACTTAAACAAGTTTTTCTCAAGTACGAGACGAAACGTAAAAGCATTCCGTTAAGTCAAGTACGACAAAACATCTTCCAGACGTACTTGATTAAGTACCAGAATTCTTGCTGGACTCTGCATGCCGCCTTTAATCCTTCTTTCAAATCTCGTGGAATAGAGAAAATTCGATAGGTCGAAACAAGTTCCAAGCTCTGTCGCCAGCCGCTCGGCGGGAAACCGCCAGTAGTCCGACACGCCAGTAGTCCGACAAACTACAACAAACACAACAATCGATGGTTCGAGTAAGTTTTCGTACGTATCCGCGCGCTATCTGTGTCCGAACAGCGGAACTCGCAAGGAATCATATTGATTGTACTACCAAATAAGAAAACATTCATTACTCGCCACCAAATTCGTTGGCGCAATATTTGAATGAAGAAAATGATTGAATAAATTAATATAATGAAATGAAATATGGAACACAGCGATCCACGTAATATTGACACAATTTTAAAAGGTGTCATAATTTGATTTATTAATTATTATTATTATTATTATTATTATTATTATTATTATTATTATTATTATTATTATTATTATTATTATTATTATTATTATTATTATTATTATTATTATTATTATGTTTATTATTATTTTGTATTATTATTATTATATTATTATTTATTTTCAATTTCAAGGTAATTTTCTCCTTCTTTTGGCCATACTATTTATCGAGGTATTTATATTGGTATTTAATTTGTATACATAAAGTTAGTGAGATTGGACTATGATTCCTCGTCTTTCTCTTCTCATCCCCTCTTATGTCCCTCTTATGGCATTACCACAATTTTTTCTAGTTTTCGGCCACCACCCCTGTTTTGAGGGTCTCGTCCATTATCACCTTTAGAAAACCCGCCATATCTCAAATAAAAGTCAAGCGTCGATACCATCCTCACCAGATGCCTTCCCTTTCTTTAGATTTTACACTCTCGTCAACTGAGATTTTGAGCGGTGGTTTTGATTCCATCCCATCTGCGAAATTGTTTCCGGCGGCAGGGGCTTCGTCCCTCGCCTCAGCAATATCACCCACCTCGTTGCGAGTACAAACTGAACTATGCGAGTGGATAACTAGTGGATTTGTGGAGGGTTGATACACATTTAAACCAACTATTTTTAACCCGTGTTGTTTACCTTTACCATTAGTCTGGAATTGCCCACCCTTATATCGAAAACTTTCCGACGCGACTGAGATGTCCTATATTTATTTTAGGCCTTCCTAACCTTCCAATTCCTATTTTAATGTAGTATGGGGGGTCCTGATTTATGCCTTTTAACCAAGGTTCACTACTGTAGATCGCTAGCCGCGTGCGCGACGACACCGGGATTTAGTGGACCTTGCCTTTTAACTTGTTAACTTTTTGTTTTGTTTGTGTTTTACTTGTTTTTGTCTTGTTAGTGACCTATCTGTCTCTAAGCAGATTTAGGTAGACCCTTCCAGAGATCGTTTGCGTCCCCCCCCCCCCGCCCCCCTCTCCCCATTTTCCAAATTTGGTTCTCAGTTTCTCTTGAATCATAATTTTTTTGTCTGCTATGGCATACTTCCACAACTTTCTTCCCTCCATACTTGTTTCAGTGCCTTTTTTCTTGCCCCCTGTTATCTCTCCTTCATCCAATGTAGCAGTGACGGCTTCATGATCGCTTACCCCATCCCCTATAGCCGCGTGCCAGAATTCAGTAGCTGAGTCTGCTGAGCAAGCTGAGTGTTCCAGTATTAAGCTACTTACTTCACTGACAGTAAGCAAGGCGTTCCATTATTCAGTATACTGAGTCTGCTTGGTAAGCGAACTAAGCGGGAAAAAGTGCCGCTGAGTCCAATTGCTAACCTCAAAAACGCGGTAAATACGAAATACGAAACTTTTATTATTGGCGTTTCCTTCTTTTAGTATATAATACTTGAATCCTTGTACTTAAATATCAGATTAAGCCATATTTTGTTCTTAAGTATCAGACTACCCATTTTGTTGCAGCAATAAATTCACGAAGAAGAATCAGAAATGAAACAAATGGTATTTTCATGACCCACCATCTTAAAAACAAGCGTTTTCGTTCCAAAATTACAAGTCAGCGCAGTAAGTATGACGTCATTTTCCGCTTACCTAAGCGAACTAAAATGCATTCCCTCCCTCTCTATGTTTCTCAGTATTTCCCCTCACAATTTGCAATATCCCCCCATTGATGATACCATTGACCAGTCTCTGTTTTATACTCCCACTGTTCTCAGAGCCTCCCTTGCAGGTTATACTTGGAGGGTTAAGATCCCTTGCTACTACGATCTTCCTCTTCTCCCCTGGCCTCTTTCTTTGCCTCCTCAGTGTCTCTAGGTCCCCATTATCTATGGCCCTATATACTGCTACCACCTCGATTTCCTCATCGTCATTTACTACCTGCAGCCCTATCATCTCCCAGATGTCATCGCCCCATTAGATCATACCTTCAAGTTCCTTTTTGCAGCCTATATCTCACTCACCTCACCCCCCTTTTCCCCTGACAGAGATTGTACTCCGAGTTACCTATCTCTTCATCAGTCAACTCTCTAACCATATTACAGTGGCTATGACTATGTCGAGCTCCAGAAGGGAATGATTTTATTCATTAAGCTTCTGCAATTAAATTAGTAGGACCCTCGAGGTTCATTGGCACTTTTTCCCCACTTATAAAATTATTTCTCTTAATTGCCATCCTTTGTCTTGGCCTGTAACCCTTCTCCTAAGTTCCTTCTCCCATCGCTCTGCAGTAAACAGGTGCGAACCATCTCCACCATTTACCGATCCTGGACTTTGTTTGTTCTTCACTTCCTACCTCCTGCGCCCCTCCTCTCGACCATCTTACTGCCTCTCTCGATCTTCTAGACTTTTTGTTGCTTCCCTCTACCTCCTGTTTCCACTTTTCTCTTCCAATTCGTTCCCACCTATCCATCTCTCTCATCCTACTACGTCCTAGACCACTTTCTCCACATCATACATCCGGTGATCTCCTTCCCTCTCATACTTCCCCCCTCTTCCTTTTCCTTATTCCTTACTCCACTTCCATCAGCTCCTTTCATCCCGTCTGGGCTCGGGGAAGAATAGGACCAGAATGACTCTGCTCGTCTTAAGAGATGACGAAAGGAGACCCTGTCCCTTTCTTCCCCTGCGCCATTGAAGATTTCTCCTCCCAGTTGGACCTGTCCTCCCTTGCTGGACTCCCCTTATGACGACCCCCGCGATGTGCAATGGATCTGCTTCGGACTTGTTTTTGACGTTTTTTCATCTTCATCTTCATATACCACCCATTCATCGTCTCGACTCGTCAAAGTTGCAAAAATATGGGACGTAAAAACCAAACATCATCATCATCATCAGCTACTCCCCTTAGTGACCACCTTTCTTCACACCTTCCCCCCTCTCCCGCCCTCATAGTCCTTTTACTGCTTTCCACCATTCCCGTCTCCAGTGCCGTCCTTAGTTCCCACTACTTCCCTTCTCCCATCCCCCTTGTCCCTTCCCCTCTTCCTTTACCTCCTCCCTCCTGTCCTCCTTTCTTCCCACCATCTCCACTATTTCCGCTTCCTTCACCTCCTACCTCCTGTAGCCACCTTTCTTGCCTTATACCCCCCTCTCTCCTGCTTCTAATCCACTCTCCATTTCCTACCCATCTTTTCCCTTCTCCCTCCCTCCCACTCCTTTCCCCACTTCCTCACCTCTCTCCTTCTGTGAACTCATTTCTTTCCACCAACCCCCTTCAACAAGTCCGATTTCCTCTTCCCTCGCGTCCTGCATTTATCTGAGACCGCGTTTTCTCACACCCTCCCCCTTTTCTCTCTCTCCAAGTCCCTTATCATCTTTACCCTCCCTCTACGGCCCTGTACGCCTCTCCAGCCACTGATAGTACTAGTTCACCCTTTCGGGCCACCCTCCTTTGCTTGATAGGTGAAGTCCATCATTCCTGAGGTATTTGACCTCCCTGGTGTCCCACGAACCTCACCCTCTCATCCCTACATGCCAGCATTGCCCCCCTGCTTACGTCAGATCATATTCAGATTCAGCTCTGGGAGCAACCCCTAGTACAACGATGGCGGCATCATCGATAGTTGCGGCCCGAAGAGACCTTATCAATTCGGTAGTGTCACTACGAGCACGCCATGCCGTTGTGCCGACCATCGGTCCACAACTTACTGCACTAATTTGCTTCTCTTTATAGCTATCGATTCTGGTCGTGATACCCGTGAAACAGACCTCCGGTAGCAGAGGCAGATGAGGAAGTGGTTGGGGATGTGGTTGGTCTGGCCTGGCCTGGTTAGTCATCAACAAAGATGATAGCCCACGAAACGGAGTAGCACGCTGTTCCCCTCAACCCGACTGTAAAGTTGGATAGGAGGCCAATGTATATACATTATACAACTTTATTGTAAATAATTAAATTATATAATTAATGAAACTGTCATAAAATTACTATTGTAATATAACTGTATTAATAGCTAAAACTACTCATGTTGTAAAGAAAAGTTTTAATGCTGAATGTTTGTAAGAAAGATCTGTGGTGTCAATTTTAGAATATACAACTTTTTTACATCGCTAAGTGCCAATGTTATTACCAGTTATTACTTTCTCAACTAGTTATATATTGAATTGTATTGTATTGTGTGTTTACAAAATATATATTATTGATTGGGTGTATTTAACTATGTGATTGTAATTAAAAAGAACCGACAGAGGACGTGGCTCATGCGTTACGCACGGGGGAGGTCACCTGTTCGATACAGTCCTGTCACCGGTAATCGTGAAGTTTGTGAGTATTTTATGTATGTGTATGTATGTATGTATGTATGTATGTATGTATGTATGTATGTATGTATGTATGTATGTATGTATGTATGTATGTATGTATGTATGTATGTATGTATGTATGTACGTATGTATGTATGTATGTATGTATGTATGTATGTATGTATGTATGTATGTATGTATGTATGTATGTACGTATGTATGTATGTATGTATGTATGTATGTGTGTATGTATGTATGTATGTATGTATGTATGTATGTATGTATGTATGTATGTATGTATGTATGTATGTATGTATGTATGTATGTATGTATGTATGTATGTATGTATGTATGTATGTATGTATGTATGTATGTATGTACGTATGTATGTATGTATGTATGTATGTATGTATGTATGTATGTATGTATGTATGTATGTATGTATGTATGTATGTATGTATGTATGTATTTCTTAATAATATCACTATGTATTATGTCACTATGTGAACGGAACCCATTGTCGTTATGAAAGTTATGTCGTTGCTGTTGCAAGGTGAACTTTTGTTGTATATTCAAATACAGCGCCCAAGCTTGGCAGGCGGTGTGTACGACCCGTAAAACGAGGGGGCGTGGAAGGTTCAAGAGATTTGGTATATATGCCTAGATCGAAGATTGATTCAATGATTATACAAGTCCATTGTGTATAGGGCAAGGGCCGAACCGTAAATAAAGGCTAAATAGGATGATACATCAGTATCCAACAAAGTCAAGCCCACTGACTAGCCTAGAACCTCCCACGCCAGCGGGCACACACCGCCTGCCAAGCTTGGGCGCGGGATTTGAATACAACAAATTCCATTTTACAAAAAAATCATGTACATTGAAAACAAATAATTGACAAAGGAGAACTGATTCCCCATACGGGTAAAACAATGCACATAAATTTAGCCTTCCCCTCAATATCAATATTCCCTAGTAGCACACGTTGTCGTTTTTGTGCCTTCTATAGTAGTAGAAGCAAAATACAAATGCGTTTTACATTGTGTTTTTAATTTAGACTTAATCCACAATTTTGCTTGAGGTATTTTTAGATATTCAAAATAATATGTATTGTATATTGGGTTTAAATAAATTTAAATTGTTAATTTGTGGAAAATATCAGGCTACCATATGCATGGGTAGGCGAGTGTGGGGACAAAAACCGTTGATAAACTTATCGTCACCCATTCATAGAACCGAATCATATCATAATATAATCATAAATGTATAGAGCGGTATCACTTACTAAACTACTGGCTAGCCCCGTTTGGACCAGGTGTGTTGTCTCTACCCTTGTTGCTGGACGGTAGACAGCCATGCCTAAATCCTTGTCACTTGTGGCCAGCCAGGACTCTCTATCTGACTAGCTATCTGCCAAAAATTCCAAATAGGTGGAAAAGCCAAACCAACTGCAGTCCACGTCTTCCTCTTCCATCTCTGGTTCCCCGTGGTCGTTCTTGTCCATTTCCTCCAATCAACCCTCCCCCCCCCCCCGACGTCATATATGCATGACATATAGTAACTGTCCAAACATACCAATGCAATAGGTCTGTTCGTGTGTGTCATCTTTTCGTTTGGGTAGAGAGTTGGTGGAGGTGTTAAGCCTGTTCGTGTGAGTCCCCTTATTCTTCAAACCTCCACTATTTCTAGAAGGTGGAAAGAAATGGCGTTTGTTTGTACCACTATCTCCACCTCCACCCTGTTCGTTAGTAAAACTATTTTAGTGAGTGGATCCACTTTCTCCACTCGCGTCAGAGGTGGTTGAGCTAGTGGAGTAGATAAATGTTGGCGGGAGTTTGAATTGAATTTGTGTAAAGAATGACAGAGTTCGTATCGAGACTAAATGAGCACGATTATTTATCAATGATAATATAGTATATAGTGATATAACGTATTGACAAATTAAAATATCTACGTTCTGATACAATAGATAATCATAAAGTACGTTTGTTTTTCTTAATAACCTACTGATGTTATCACATGTGTACGCTATTTCCTCAAAAATTTGTCCCAGGGATGCCAAGGTCTAAATTACAATTAAATTGGGCCATGTTTTGGCAATTGCAGAGAATTATGTAAACAGGTGTTTTATGATTGTACAGATCAATATTAATTTATAACACACTACTGCGCTACCATTTAGAAAAAAATGAAATAAGTAATTCGTTTGTCTGGGTGGTAGAGGCTCCACTATTTCCACTATTGATGTCACACAACCTCCACCTCCACTCAATCTAAACAAAAATGGTGGACACAAACGAAGACAATAGTGGAGCCTCTACCACCCAGACAAACGAACGGCTTAAAGTTTTGAGAACTACCTCTGAGGTGAGTGGAGAAAGTGGATCCACTCACTAAAATAGTTTTACTATGATTTTACTAACGAACACAGGGTGGAGGTGGATATAGTGTTACTTACAAACGGACGCCATTTCTTTCCACATTCTAGAAATAGTTGAATTTCCAAGAATAAGTGGACTCAACGAACATACCTATTAACATCATCCTTATAATCATAATCACAATCACTAGAATTAAAATACTGTCATCTGAAGACGTAAGACGTCAAAAGAAGAAATTCCGACGGCTGTTTATTTTCAAATGGAATCTCGCGCTTACTGTCGGACCCGGAAGAGACATGCGCAGTGACGTTCTGCGCAGTGACGTCACCCCAGTTTGAAGCTGAGCGCGTAACCAAATCGAACATCTTGAAGATCTTGAAGATAAGATAATTTCTCGACGATAGCGTCTTTTACAGCTCTGTAGCGTCTATGGTGAATGTTCGTCGACAATTCTTAAGAACGTTTCATTATTCCAAGGTAAGTTAATTCGTAATTGTGATTTGTTAATGAGTTATTAATGTAATACATAAACATCCAATTAGTAATGACTGATGTATCCAATTAGTCATTAATAATGACTAATTGGATGTTTGTTAGATGAACTAAAACGTGAATATGGCCTCCTAGGCCTAGGCCTACGCATAGGAACAGGCGGCTACCTAGGCCCAGGGCCGACTACACACATATGGACATGGCATGTGGGACGTTTGATCTGTTCCTCAACCTAAATCACATATAATTACAGGCCTAGCCAATTACAGGTCTGTGACAACATGTTTTTTAACTAGGCCTAGGCCCTAGCCTAGGCCTACAAACGTGATAGGCCTAGTCAATTCTGGTCTTTGGCTGTAGGTTAGCTTGATTCACCCACTAACAGCAACAATTAACCATTGTCACTAATTGTTACTTTAGTTGGCAAAGCAGAGCAGGCCAAATATTCTAAATGAGATATGCGCTGAGATATGCCTTTACTAGGTGGTAGACCTAGCAGGGCCGTCTCTTCGTATTTGGGGGCCTGACGCAAAAAAAAAACATTTATCGAGGCCCCACATGGAGGTGAAACATGTTGCCTTAGAAAAGATGACATCCCCCAGAGGTGTCAGAGCCGGTGGGGCAAGAGTATAATTGTCACCCCCATAATCCATGGGAAACAAGAGTCATTAAGTCAACAGTAGTTTTCCATGGACTACAGTTTAGAAAATCTTAAGCGTTCTTTTAGTAGGCTGGGGTTTTGTTGTTGTTGTTGTTGTTGTGTGTTCTTCTCACAGTTGGCTGGTCGCTGGTGGTGAGGGTCTCTTAACTTCCTTCCTTCCTCCTGTCCCCTCCTTAGCAAATTCCCTCCTTCCTCCAACCTCCTCTTGCTGTTTCTTCCCATTCTTCTCATTTTCCCTTGATCTCCTCCATTCCGTTTCTCCTCTTGCCCTCATCCCTCTTTCTTCTCCATCTCCATCGCCATCGCCTTTTTCCTTTTCCTTCCACCTGGGTTTAGGTTTTGGCCTCAGCCTATCGGCAAACGCCTTCACCTTTCCTAGCCCCACAACTTCCCCCTCCAACTGATTCCACTCCACGGTCGCCCTTCCCAGGAAGGAGAACTTACTTATATCTGTCTTCCATGTCCTTCCTATTTTCCACTGGTAGTCCCCCCTGCCCATGTAACTGGCTCCTTTCACCGCCCTACTCAATTCCCCCCACCCCTCATGCTTCCTTACCACCCTGTACATTTTCCCCAACCTATCCCTCCGTCTACTGTCCTCAAGCGTCTCCCATCCTAGTTCCTTGACCAATTCCGTTACGCTCTCGTACTCTCTTCTCTTCCTACCATCCCCCATGTCTATTTCCACCCATCTATTCGCCCTTCTAAGTACCCTTCTCGCCACCCTCTTTTGAACCCCTTCCAGAGCATCCCTCCCCTTGATGTCATGCGGGTCCCACACCGCCCCTGCATATTCCAGGCCTGGCCTCACCAGAGCTCTATAAGCATGCTCCCTTATTTCCCCTCTTGCTCCCCTCAGCACCCTCATCACAAAGTTTAGATTTCTTACGCCCTTCCCAACCATCCTGCTAATCTGTTCTCCCCATTCCAGCGTATCTGCCATCCACACTCCTCGGTACCTAATCACCTCCACTCTCTCCAAAACTTGTCCCTGAATCTCATACGTCGGTCCCACCCTCCTCCCCTGCCTCCTTCTTGTGAACCTTACCCACTTGCACTTGCCCGCATTCAGACTCATCATGTTAACCCTCACCCACTCCCCCAGCTTCTCCATGTCTTCTCCCAGTAACGCCTCATCCCCCCTGTCCTTAATCTCCCTGTAGATGACGCAGTCATCAGCAAATAGTCTCACCCTTGCCCCCATCCCCTGATCCTACATTCATATGGTATATTCGTAAGTCGTAAATTAATTACCAGTTGTAAATCATAACCTTGACTGTCCCGGATGAAACCCTGTGTATGGATGGGGAGGGTGGCCGGGGGCTCTGCTCCCTTGGTAAGACCTTCATCATACCACTGAATATACTTATACCTTGTATCATCATCCTTCAGACCGCTACGAACTTAATTACAAGGACGGGTTCAATGGAAGTCCTTCCTGGATTACGTCGTGGGACCAGCACAATACATCACCAAGGGTTTGTTTACCACATGAACAAATTCCATAAGCGTGGAAATATCAGGTAATTTACAATTATTGTGTTCTTAGATTGTTATCATTGAACTCAATTTGGCCCCGGTATTCATAGGTTGCACGTACTATGTCACATCTTTGCGCGTAGCGGCCACATTTGTGATCAAACTTTGATGTTACCACGGAGAAACAATTGAAGGCTATTGTGGTAGAACACAGAAATTCTTAGTTCTTTAAAATTTACTCTGTTTTTGAGATAAAATTGGTATGTGTGTTAATATTTTATTTATTTATTTCGTATGTTTACTTTTTAAGTTCTAAATTAGGCATATTTATTAAATTTCAATAGTATTTTCCAATGATCTAGGATTGGACCGCATCAATTGTGTCGCAATCATGGCCGCTGTGACGTCACGTGGGAATAGAGACGTTTGTTTTTCGGAATCCGCGATAAAACGAAATTCATTATTTGTGGTGTAAGAACTTTTTTTTTGACAGATGTCGGCATGTTGGCCATGAAGGATAAGGAATCAAATCGCGAAATAACACCATATTATTTTAATAACGCGAATTGAGTGTTGAAATAGCGAAATAACATCATTTTCAGCATTTTTAACTATTTACAGTAAAAATTGCATATTTTACGTAATAATTACTACTTTTGACCCTAAGTCGGTGAAACAGTTTAGTCTCAAACTGTTTACCAACCACATTTTGGCCGATGGAAAAGTGGTTTGCAGCGTTGCTGGTAGATAGCGTTGTTCAAAATAAAGCAGTGTGAAGCGAGTGAAAGCTTCCGTTGCTTTGAAACTTCCTGATTTCTCCATTTCCATTATAAAAATAACACCGAAATAACACCACATTTTGGTTTAGAATAAAACGATTAAAAAATAAAAATAAAACCATTTTCAAACACCTCTACGTGGGAACTATGAATAGTTATACCCTTTCTCAAGTAAACCGTATTTAAATGAAGTTCCGTTAAGATTTTCTGCAGATTTATCATTGTTTAGTTACTGACAGGAGGGGAATTGTTTGAAAATCAATACCAAAGTTAATTAAAGTAAAAGGTACCTACAAAAGACTTTTATTGCCATTAGGTACAATATTTTCATTATTATTTATTACTATCATTAGGATTTAGGAATTTATGGATTAATCGACTGTTGACTATGCCCTTGCAGAAAGGCAAGGGGTTCTGGATCTGGATTAAGCTTACATTGATGGGGATTTGATCCGTAACATGTTACTTTGCGGTTGAAAGGGGGTATACGCTTTCATTCCTAAACAAAATTAATTCAACACATAAATGGCTAAATGCAAAAAACACTATTTATGGGTTTATCTTTACAGATTTGCAAGGTGTGTTGAACATCGAACTCTACGGTGCAGAGGTTCACTCAGGATATCTGGCATTGAGGGGGAAGAAGACATTGACAAAATGGCCCAACATAACCACGAGTCAGTCTTGTCCAAAACAGAGAAAGCCAAATTCACGAATGCACTAAAAGAACGTGTTGAATATGCTACTGGATCACTAAAAAAATTGTTTGATGAAGTCTCATTGGAGTAAGTGTTTTGGCATGACATGATTGATTGCTCCTTATCTTGAATGGCTATTAATATATCAGAATTACCAATTGATTGAAAATTGGGGGGGGGGGGGGGTGATGTGGAAGGATTATATAATGTAGAGGTATTGTTCAAAATTGACATTAAAATGTTTTTAGTTAGGATCTAGTTATTATGGTAATTAACTATAAGATAAAAAACCAGAAATCATGAGTAGGAGAAAATTGCATGTCGTTAATACAGGAAACTACATGATGGCATAAACATCTATAATTTTTTATTTTTAGGTCATCATGCACGACTAACAGCACCCTAACCTTCTATGAAAGTGTCTGAAAAGTAGGGCACACAAACTGTGCTTTGGTTCAATTCCTACTGTAGAGTATTATTATTTTGTAGTATTAATTCAATGAAAGTATGAAGGGTCATAAAGTACAGGTTTATGGTAGCTCAAGTGTAAATTGCTCACACCCCAAAATTACCAAATTTGTGTATAAAATTGAGTCACTACAATATCAAGAAAATGTAGTCTTCCTGAGCCGATTTACAAGATAGTATTTGACTGGACGATTGGATTGAAGCTATATAAAGTCACACACTTTGCACTCTTGTATTGTACTCATTCTTAAATACATTTCCCACAATTTATACAATGATTACAACAAAACTATAATTATATTCAAAAGAAGCTACCGGTAAAGATAATTATGAAACATACCCCGTCTGAATGGTTTTGAAATTACAGTTAAAAAACCTTGTGCAAATAATTATTTGACATCATTATGCATACAAATTCTATCGATTACTCATAGGCCTCCTTTTGTACATGGCAAACCATTATTACAGTTGAGATGAAAATAATTTTACACTGATATTAACATACATTCGCAAATCGCAAGTTTAAGAATCAACAATTGATGTGATGATGATCGATATTTTTTAACTGGTATAAGATATTGCTTGAGCTACCTTCCTGTAATAGAATGTAACACAATAATAGAAGATATCTTGTAAATGATTCATTGTTGATTATTTGCCCACTGGTAAACATTATACAAATCTTAACTGCATCTACCTCAGGTTTCCAAATGGGGCAGTTCATGTCTCCTACAGGTCGATTGAGTCATCCTTGAGACGGATACGAAGGTCCCATGTACCGAGAAACCCAAACAACCTTGAGGACCTCGCTGCGATACTGGCAGATCCTCGTTGGGTTATATTCAACAAAACAAAAGACGGAGAACAATTTTTCTCCACCACGATAACGGGCCCTGCATATGAAACGGCTGTCTTTTACAACCACGAATTTGTCCAGCAGGTATTTATTTAGGAACATTATTTTTGGTAAAAAACAAGTACTATTACCATAGAGTGAACAAGTTTTCATGGTTCTATCTTTTATGCTACCTGAGAAAAATGTATCATAGTAACAGAAAATCAAGTTTTGAGTAAATCAGTGAGTGCTTCCTTTACAGTGTGTAATCAATGCATCTCTTTTCTATATCTGGATCCCCTTGGTTCTGCCTTTTGTAAACAGACAGGTTAGCCAACATAACAAAGGATATCCTTCCACCAACTAAAAAAGATAGCACATTTCTAGGGTTACCACCCATCCTGGTAAACTGGGATTATTCCGGATTTGTGCCCTTAGTCCTGGTGTTCTGGATCTGTTTCGAAACCTAGGATTACCGAGATTTCATATTTTTGGTAGGAATAATTATTTTCAGTAATAACGAAACTAAGTAATTTGAGCAATTGTGCCGTTCAAGCCCTCTTATCAGAGACAATATCAATAGGGCTGCCCAACGATATCGATAATTCGATACGATATCGATAATAGAAAAATAATTCGATATCGATGTAGCATTAATATACTGTATCGTACGTTTGGCGATATCGATCAAGTGTCAACTATCGTAAAAAAAAAAAGTTTGGCCCTCATCACCCGCCGGCTGGGAGTCTGTTGCGCCGAGGCCTTCGTTATACTCACTACGATAGCGACGGCCTCGGTTGCGCCCGCGCTCGTTCTGCCAGTCTGTCACACTCACGTCTCGTCACGCCAATCACAACATCGCTGTTTTGCGGATACATTTTAAATAATACAACACACAAATTGACGCACATAGTAAAACATTTTGCCGTTAAATTATTCATATTAAATTGTTTATAATGAATGGTCTCTGGCTGGTTTGAAAAAAAAATACGATATCGGCGATATCGATACCGAGTTTAAAAAATTCGATATCGCGATACGATATCGATAATTACATCCGCGATATCGATATGATTTTTTTGACGTGATTGACAGTGCAGCGCCGCACACGCCCGCTGCACACAAACGCAATGTCGGGAATACATTCAGAAATGTCACGCATAAACACAGCGTGCCACAAAAACATGCGTTTTCTCCACGCAAGGTCGGGCAAGCGCCTTAAGTAACTTGTGTTCATATTTATTTGTGCCGGAATTTCCATACTATTATAAATCCATGCTCCCATTATGCGGATCTTATCTGGTGGCAGCTTTTTGTAGAGTAGAAAATGTGTTCCTACTTCCAGGTATTAAATGATACCAATGAGTTGCACATGGATGGAACTTTCAAGGTTGTGCCCTCAACACCAGCATCAAATCAACTTTTTACAGTTCATGCAGTGGTCTTTAATACAGTGAGTATTACAATATTGAAATACAGTGATACTTTTTTATAACAAAATAATCTATATAAAAAACTGTTTTTTGAGGTCCCGACAAGTTCTTATGCGTGAAAATGTTATTTATAACAAAATAATAATGTGGCCCCCAAGAGTTACTTATAAAGAAGTTTTACTGTAATACATAGTTTATTTGTAGACTTGTTGCCATATCATGTATGAAATAACTAAAATTAAATTCCACAATAGTATTTCTTCTTCTTATGTAAACAATTGACATATTTGGTCATTGATGACAATATGACTAACATGAATTAAATATGTATGTTACAGTCAGTGCCCCTGGTGTATGCACTAATGACAAACCGCACGAAACCCGCTTACATGAGCCTGTTTGCTCATCTAAAAAGTTCGTTAAATATCAAAGCCACCATTAACATTATTACCGACTACGAAGTGGCATTGCAATCAGCTGCGGCTGAAAGCTTTCCCAATGCAGACATTTCTGGCTGCTGGTTCCATTTCTCCCAGGTTTGTATGGCAACACGTAATCAAAGAAGTACCTTAATAGGAGCATTCGGTTAAGATGGGAAGCTCCTCGTTTTCGTTGGCGACACATACTGATGTAGAACCTGATGGTGAGGATCTAATCATAGTCGGTTGAACCAGGAAGAGTCTGTGGAAGGCATACACAGTTAATACAGAGATTTACATATGAATAAACAATAACAATTTACTTACTCATGTACAGTACATACATCTGAGAATCAGAAACAAGACTGGTTTCCGTCTAGATTTTGTCTAGTTCACTTAAGTTTACTTTGTCATGTTTACTTTTTTAAAGTTTTTCAATGACGAAGGTTTCCCTTGTCTTCTAGAAATCACAGCCTCCTCAATAGTAAGAATAGTAAGTAGCACACCACAAGTCAATCAAAAAGTTTTTGACAGCCCTTTTGGGCTAGTAGTCAACAATAGTCCTCTAGCCAGAGAGCATCTTTTACTAGCCCACAATCAACTACCGGTATGTTACATTGATGTAAAACGATCATACATGAATGCTTCAAGTCAAAATATCCGCGGAGTTTGATGTGGCGGACTAGGGAGTGACCGAAAACAATATTTCCTCATAATAATAAGACGTTTTACCTAAATTGTGTCTTGGATTTCAGGCAATATGGAGGAAGATGAAAGAGACAAATGGCCTGTGGTCACTGGTTATTGCCAACAGCAGTGCCATGAAAGCGGTAAAGATGATTATGGCACTGCCTTTATTGCCCCACTCAGAAATTGAGAGTGGTCACAGTGACATAGTACTCTTCACTGCAAGTGAAGGATTAGAAGTTAGTATACTTCATTTTGTGTAGTTGATGATGATTGTTTGTGCAGTTGAAACACATATTTAGCTTGACGTAGAAACTTTTCTTGTTGTATTCTAAATTATTCTTCTAGTTGATACCCACATGGTGTAGAAGGGGGTGAGCATGTACAGTAACTAATGAAGTAGAACCTAGAAACAAATTTTTGTTTCAAAATAAACATGTACACTGAATTGTATGTTGCAGGAGGAGTTTCGAAGTCTCCACAAGTATGTTAAAACATACTGGATTGGAAAAGTTGGGCCATGCAAAATGTCGGTGTTTGGTATGCCTCGACGTACCAACAACCATATGGAGGCATGGCATCGCACCTTTTTAGATTTTGTAGGGCAAATACACCCAAATATTTGGGTCTTCATCCGTAAGTACATACGATTGATGTTCGTTAGCCTTCTTTGAAGTACTCACGCACATAGGCTGACACAAAGAGTGGTGACAATAATTGGTCCATGTCTGTTAGTGAAGTGTTCTTTATGCAGCAACACCTAAACCATTTAATTACTACCTTGGTTTACAAAAAATGTTTTTACTATTTTCTTATTCTGATGGAAACCAGGGGCGTTTTAACAAGTTTAAAGTGGTATAAAATAATAGGGAGGCCAGGACAATTCAAGAAAGGTCGAATATGGAAGCAATGGAAATTAGCGGCAGTTCAGGGGGGTTTGTGGGGCGAGCCCCCCAGTTTGCCCCGCAGGGGGATTTTTTTAAAACTGTATTTTTCTACGTTGTTTTAATTGTTATAAAGTAGTTGTGGATGTGGACTTAAGTTGCTGGATTTAAGTTGACGACACTTGCCGTTAACCATAACAATCTGTATATGTATACTGTATATTGATATGATCTTCTTTGCGTCGTGTTACTGTTTGTACGGGCGGTATGTATGGTATGTATGGTACTGACTGACAAAAAATTATCAAGGGTGCCTGGGTCTGTGCGTTAAAACGGTCCTTATAGCAACAGCTTTAGCAGCAGAGGGCAAACTTACGGGTATTGTTAATAATAAATATTACTCTTTCCCAGAGAAAATGATCCTTTTCGACAACAAACACATGATGGACTACAAACGCAGACAAAATGGCGTTTTGCTACAGCGTGTGTGTCAAAGACAGGTAGCCTTAGATCGTAAGGTGTTGAATGCTTCAATAAACCTTACTACAGGCAAGTACACCAACTACGAGTTTCTGCGCCTGATGTCGCACAACATGACATCAGTAGTTAATGTAATGTTGACGACACAACATGATGGTAAGTTGTGTAATGAAAAAGTACAAAATTTAAAATTATACTTTTTTAATCTAGCTTTATTTATGAATTTACGATATTGGATTGTGATATTGGTAACGTACTAATTATGTATAACTTTTACAACTTTCAAGACATGCATGTTAATATGTTCATGAACGCTTAAAAATAAAATAACTAAGGGTTTATAAACTAAAGTCATCATGGATATAAAAACGTTTCATTGTCCCACCCAGTTGGTGCGGGTATAAGATCATATATTATTACCTAGTACTACTTCAGTTAAATCATAAAACATCTGAAATTAGTTTATCACTTACGTGGAGTTGTATAAAATAAAGACATGTTGGTTTGCACAGATGAAAATCAGAACAATGGTCCCGAGGCAATGGATGCCTCAACCCTTCCAGAGGACATGGATATTCCAAATAACGATGGTATGTAATATCATTCTAACCGTTAATAAAATGTTAAAAGTTAAAAGGAAGCCCTTTTATATTGTATACTTAGACAAAAGGAATGGCTGAAAAGGCCATCTTTGGCATAAGTAAAAAAATAATGTATGTACGTAGTAACTAATATAGTACTGTATATAGCAGGCCCCAACTAAGACAAAAACAAAACAATGTAGTTTCTATCAAAAAGTATCTAACAAGAAAACGACTCATATTCAACAGACGACCTACAATCTACACTGGAAAGTCCACTATACACGGAAATACAGTACCTCCTGGACAGTGATACAGAGGGTAAGTTTTGTATCGAAAGAACGGCATAAGTAAAAAAATAATGTATGTACGTAGTAACTAATATAGTACTGTATATAGCAGCCCCAACTAAGATAAAAACAAAACAATGTAGTTTCTATCAAAAAGTATGTAACAAGAAAACGACTCATATTCAACAGACGACCTACAATCTACACTGGAAAGTCCACTATACACGGAAATACAGTACCTCCTGGACAGTGATACAGAGGGTAAGTTTTGTATCGAAAGAACGGCATAAGTAAAAAAATAATGTATGTACGTAGTAACTAATATAGTACTGTATATAGCAGCCCCAACAAAGATAAAAACAAAACAATGTAGTTTCTATCAAAAAGTATGTAACAAGAAAACGACTCATATTCAACAGACGACCTACAATCAACACTGGAAAGTCCGCTATACACGGAAATACAGTACCTCCTGGACAGTGATACAGAGGGTAAGTTTTGTATCGAAAGAACAAGTTGAAAAACAGTGTTGCTTCCGGCAATGTAGAGAAGGAACTAAGTGGAATTAACACATTACGTACTTTTATTACCAGCTGCGCCAGCTCCAGCTCAACCACCTCCAGAACAGTACGAGGAAGAAGATGCTGATGATGATGCTGACACAGAGGGTGAGTTTTGTAAAGAAAGAACAAGTTGAAAAACAGTGTTACTTCCGGCAATGTAGAGAAGGAACTAAGTGGAATTAACACATTACGTACTTTTATTACCAGCTGCGCCAGCTCCAGCTCAACCACCTCCAGAACAGTACGAGGAAGAAGATGCTGATGATGATGCTGACACAGAGGGTGAGTTTTGTATCGAAAGAACAAGTTGAAAAACAGTGTTGCTTCCGGCAATGTAGAGAAGGAACTAAGTGGAATTAACACATTACGTACTTTTATTACCAGCTGCGCCAGCTCCAGCTCAACCACCTCCAGAACAGTACGAGGAAGAAGATGCTGATGATGATGCTGACACAGAGGGTGAGTTTTGTAAAGAAAGAACAAGTTGAAAAACAGTGTTGCTTCCGGCAATGTAGAGAAGGAACTAAGTGGAATTAACACATTACGTACTTTTATTACCAGCTGCGCCAGCTCCAGCTCAACCACCTCCAGAACAGTACGAGGAAGAAGATGCTGATGATGATGCTGACACAGAGGGTGAGTTTTGTAAAGAAAGAACAAGTTGAAAAACAGTGTTGCTTCCGGCAATGTAGAGAAGGAACTAAGTGGAATTAACACATTACGTACTTTTATTACCAGCTGCGCCAGCTCCAGCTCAACCACCTCCAGAACAGTACGAGGAAGAAGATGCTGATGATGATGCTGACACAGAGGGTGAGTTTCGTAAAGAAAGAACAAGTTGAAAAACAGTGTTGCTTCCGGCAATGTAGAGAAGGAACTAAGTGGAATTAACACATTACGTACTTTTATTACCAGCTGCGCCAGCTCCAGCTCAACCACCTCCAGAACAGTACGAGAAAGAAGATGCTGATGATGATGCTGACACAGAGGGTGAGTTTTGTAAAGAAAGAACAAGTTGAAAAACAGTGTTGCTTCCGGCAATGTAGAGAAGGAACTAAGTGGAATTAACACATTACGTACTTTTATTACCAGCTGCGCCAGCTCCAGCTCAACCACCTCCAGAACAGTACGAGGAAGAAGATGCTGATGATGATGCTGACACAGAGGGTGAGTTATGTAAAGAAAGAACAAGTTGAAAAACAGTGTTACTTCCGGCAATGTAGAGAAGGAATTAAGTGGAATTAACACATTACGTACTTTTATTACCAGCTGCGCCAGCTCCAGCTCAACCACCTCCAGAACAGTACGAGGAAGAAGATGCTGATGATGATGCTGACACAGAGGGTGAGTTATGTAAAGAAAGAACAAGTTGAAAAACAGTGTTACTTCCGGCAATGTAGAGAAGGAACTAAGTGGAATTAACACATTACGTACTTTTATTACCAGCTGCGCCAGCTCCAGCTCAACCACCTCCAGAACAGTACGAGGAAGAAGATGCTGATGATGATGCTGACACAGAGGGTGAGTTTTGTAAAGAAAGAACAAGTTGAAAAACAGTGTTACTTCCGGCAATGTAGAGAAGGAACTAAGTGGAATTAACACATTACGTACTTTTATTACCAGCTGCGCCAGCTCCAGCTCAACCACCTCCAGAACAGTACGAGGAAGAAGATGCTGATGATGATGCTGACACAGAGGGTGAGTTTTGTAAAGAAAGAACAAGTTGAAAAACAGTGTTACTTCCGGCAATGTAGAGAAGGAACTAAGTGGAATTAACACATTACGTACTTTTATTACCAGCTGCGCCAGCTCCAGCTCAACCACCTCCAGAACAGTACGAGGAAGAAGATGCTGATGATGATGCTGACACAGAGGGTGAGTTATGTAAAGAAAGAACAAGTTGAAAAACAGTGTTACTTCCGGCAATGTAGAGAAGGAATTAAGTGGAATTAACACATTACGTACTTTTATTACCAGCTGCGCCAGCTCCAGCTCAACCACCTCCAGAACAGTACGAGGAAGAAGATGCTGATGATGATGCTGACACAGAGGGTGAGTTATGTAAAGAAAGAACAAGTTGAAAAACAGTGTTACTTCCGGCAATGTAGAGAAGGAACTAAGTGGAATTAACACATTACGTACTTTTATTACCAGCTGCGCCAGCTCCAGCTCAACCACCTCCAGAACAGTACGAGGAAGAAGATGCTGATGATGATGCTGACACAGAGGGTGAGTTTTGTAAAGAAAGAACAAGTTGAAAAACAGTGTTACTTCCGGCAATGTAGAGAAGGAACTAAGTGGAATTAACACATTACGTACTTTTATTACCAGCTGCGCCAGCTCCAGCTCAACCACCTCCAGAACAGTACGAGGAAGAAGATGCTGATGATGATGCTGACACAGAGGGTGAGTTTTGTAAAGAAAGAACAAGTTGAAAAACAGTGTTACTTCCGGCAATGTAGAGAAGGAACTAAGTGGAATTAACACATTACGTACTTTTATTACCAGCTGCGCCAGCTCCAGCTCAACCACCTCCAGAACAGTACGAGGAAGAAGATGCTGATGATGATGCTGACACAGAGGGTGAGTTTTGTAAAGAAAGAACAAGTTGAAAAACAGTGTTGCTTCCGGCAATGTAGAGAAGGAACTAAGTGGAATTAACACATTACGTACTTTTATTACCAGCTGCGCCAGCTCCAGCTCAACCACCTCCAGAACAGTACGAGGAAGAAGATGCTGATGATGATGCTGACACAGAGGGTGAGTTATGTAAAGAAAGAACAAGTTGAAAAACAGTGTTACTTCCGGCAATGTAGAGAAGGAACTAAGTGGAATTAACACATTACGTACTTTTATTACCAGCTGCGCCAGCTCCAGTTCAACCACCTCCAGAACAGTACGAGGAAGAAGATGCTGATGATGATGCTGACACAGAGGGTGAGTTATGTAAAGAAAGAACAAGTTGAAAAACAGTGTTACTTCCGGCAATGTAGAGAAGGAATTAAGTGGAATTAACACATTACGTACTTTTATTACCAGCTGCGCCAGCTCCAGCTCAACCACCTCCAGAACAGTACGAGGAAGAAGATGCTGATGATGATGCTGACACAGAGGGTGAGTTTTGTAAAGAAAGAACAAGTTGAAAAACAGTGTTACTTCCGGCAATGTAGAGAAGGAACTAAGTGGAATTAACACATTACGTACTTTTATTACCAGCTGCGCCAGCTCCAGCTCAACCACCTCCAGAACAGTACGAGGAAGAAGATGCTGATGATGATGCTGACACAGAGGGTGAGTTATGTAAAGAAAGAACAAGTTGAAAAACAGTGTTACTTCCGGCAATGTAGAGAAGGAATTAAGTGGAATTAACACATTACGTACTTTTATTACCAGCTGCGCCAGCTCCAGCTCAACCACCTCCAGAACAGTACGAGGAAGAAGATGCTGATGATGATGCTGACACAGAGGGTGAGTTTTGTAAAGAAAGAACAAGTTGAAAAACAGTGTTACTTCCGGCAATGTAGAGAAGGAACTAAGTGGAATTAACACATTACGTACTTTTATTACCAGCTGCGCCAGCTCCAGCTCAACCACCTCCAGCCCAACCACCTCCAGAAGAGCATTTTTATAGGTACAGTGACGAGGAAGAAGATACCGATGATGATACTGATACAGAGGGTAAGTTTTGTAAAGAAAGAACAAGTTGAAAAACAGTGTTGCTTCAGACAACTAAGTGGAATTAACACATTACGTACTTCTATTACCAGCTGCGCCAGCTCCAGCTCAACCACCTCCAGCTCAACACCACACATACAGTGACGATAGTGATACTGAAAGTGATGACCCGAGGATTACAGGTATTTGATTGATAGATGTACATAACAATTATGTTTCATTGATTGATTCATCACACTAAAAAATTCTTACTTTTTGTGTGTTTTAGCAATATTTGATGCGTTGAGGCAGGCAGTATATGACCGTGATGTTTCTGCAATGCCAATACCAAAGATTGATGGTAACTCATTTTCATTTTGCTTGTTTTTAAGCCATATGCCAATGATATAAATGTGCTATGTAAGATTATAAATTGCAGGTTAACATTATTTTATACAAACTTACTAATGGTTAGTGTAGTATAAAAGTGGAGAATTTTGCTACCTAGGTATTTTACCCAGGAATTTTGTGAATTGTTTTGGCAAACAGAGGGAAATGATAACTGAACAGTGTTATGGCTAGATAGATGCTCAGTTAGGAATGTACTTAAACATTCTAAAAGCAGATCACATTGAAATATTAAAAATAAAATTTGTTACTCTATTTCAAATGGTGAAAGATTAAAACAAACATTATTGGGATGAAATTTTTAACTTCTACAACTGACTAAAATCTATTGATGGTCTACTGATAATGCAGTACCTACATGTTATTGTAATAGAATGGTGTAATGACACTGACAGCCACTGAAAATCTGTCCCTGTAACCAACAATGTAAACTATAAACACAAATTAATTATTGTGGTTATAACCTATAATAACGAAGTAATTGTTTCTTCTTCTAATAAGGTCCTGAAGAAGACGTAACGGCATTACAGCCAGACCAGATATGCATCGTGTGCACTACACGACGACGGACGATCATTTTCCTGCCGTGTGGGCACTTCATTAGCTGCGCGGTCTGTGCGTCGGCGAGGGATGTTGGTGAGCAGTGCTTTACCTGCCGCACGAACATCGCACAAATGGTGACTGTACACACATAGTAAACTTCAATACTGCAGTTTTCAGACTTGCTTCACATACATGGGTTGTGGTAGTAGATAACGGTACCTGCAAATTGCTATATTTAAGGGGTTTGAATGTCTGGTGGAACAGTTTATTCAGGACTAATATTATTTCTATATTACAGTATTCATTATACAGGAGTCGCAGATAACTATGAGTTATGTTCCCTCCATCTCTCACGGTTTTCCCATAGTCTTTCTGCTTCAACTTCGTTACATGATCTTCCTCTATTCTCCACACTGTCTTTGATCTGATTCATCCACTTGTCTTTCGGTCTGCCCACTTTCTTCTTATGCTCTTCTTCTTGTTGTTGTCCAAACTCTCTTCTTGGTATCCTATTCAGGTCCATCCTTTTCATATGTCCAAACTAACGAAGACGTTCTCTCTCCAATCTTACTTTCACTCTTTCAACGCTTAATCTTTCTCTGATCACACTACTTCTAATCCTGTCATTCTTTGTCACACCCAGTATGCTTCTCAGGAACTTCATTTCTGCTGCCATTATTCGATTTTCCGCTTAGTATCCCATGGTCCATGTAACTGTGGCATATGTCAGTATTGGTAGAAAGTATAGGCTAGTTTATATATAAGAAGTTTGCATTGTCTTGGGATTTTATCTTTCCAAAGTAGCTTCCTGACGGACTGGTAGAAGCTTTCTGCCAATGCGGTTCTTCTTAAAACTTCTGCATCTATTGTTGCAATTTTAGATATCATACTTCCTAGATAATTAAAGGATTCTTTTGTGGTCAACTCTTTATCCCTCAGTAAAAGTTTGCTATCTCCGGGTATGCGTCTCTTTGTCATGGTTACCAGTTCACTCTTCTCTTGGCCGATTCGCATACAAAATGTTTCTGTTGCCTTGCTCCACTTATCCAGTTCTTCTTGTACTTCTTCTATTATCTTGCCACATACAACTACATATATATACCATAATAATAAATTAATAATATAATAATAATAAAATTAATAATAATAATAATAATTTCGCCCCCCAGGGCGTTTGACAACTCCCTCTTAATAGCATAGTATTCCTGTAAAGCGATAACGTATGCATTATAAACTTGATTATTTCCAACACCTACTATGTTGTGGTATTGTTGTAAACACGAAAGAAATGTACATATAACAATAGGTGGTGGCAAAGCGATTGCATGCATTGTAAACTTGATTTTTTCCTACTGTAGAAATGTATAACAATAGGTGGTGCTAAGCGATTGCATGCATTGTAAACTTGATTTTTTCCTACTACAGAAATGTAGAACAATAGGTGGTGCTAAGCAATTGCATGCATTGTAAACTTGATTTTTTCCTACTACAGAAATGTAGAACAATAGGTGGTGCTAAGCGATTGCATGCATTGTAAACTTGATTTTTTCCTACTACAGAAATGTAGAACAATAGGTGGTGCTAAGCGATTGCATGCATTGTAAACTTGATTTTTTCCTACTACAGAAATGTAGAACAATAGGTGGTGCTAAGCGATTGCATGCATTGTAAACTTGATTTTTTCCTACTACAGAAATGTATAACAATAGGTGGTGGCAAAGCGATTGCATCCATTGTAAACTTCATTTTTTCCTACTACAGAAATGTAGAACAATAGGTGGTGCTAAGCGATTGCATGCATTGTAAACTTGATTTTTTCCTACTACAGAAATGTAGAACAATAGGTGGTGCTAAGCGATTGCATGCATTGTAAACTTGATTTTTTCCTACTACAGAAATGTAGAACAATAGGTGGTGGCGAAGCGATTGCATGAATTGTTAACTTGATTTTTTGGTTGTAAATAAAAATAAAATATGTATTAGAAATAGGTGTTGGTAAAGGTTCGTACTGGAGCTATGCTCCACAAACAATTTCGGAATAAAACTGAGTAAATTCGCGTTAAGTGCACATTAATTTGAAATAGCTAAAGTAAGGATTGATGAATTTTGCCCAATATAGAAATATGGATGCATTTGAAGTTAAAGCCTAGTTACAATCGATTGTGGGTAAGAGCTATTAGAGTGAAACTTTTTTATAACAAATTCTTGCAGACCACATTATTATCTTGTTATAAAGAACGTGTCTTCAAAAACATTTCAAGACATATTTTTCGTGCTGTCCGCCACCCGCATAGCCTATACACATGCGCCACCGCGCATCATAGACGATGACACTTTAAGCAGCTCAAGCAGCACTTAGTTGCAATAACATGGCAAATTAATTATGATAATATCAATCGTATTCATTTTTTACATTGTAATTGCATGTCAATATTGTCATCACGGATTAATAAAAGAAGAAAATTTACATTTTCTTCACAATAATTTAAAAACAAAAATGTATTTCAAATGTTACTTACGTATTAAAATGGAAAATATGAATACAAAAAATCAGGCTATTCACTTCTTAACCGGGCTGCCAAAAACTATAAGACAGTAGCCCGAAGGGCTGCTGTCTATAATTCCTAATTTCGAGCACTGTGCATAGGCTAACAAAATTTTGGGATTTCAAAAACAGATTGTTATAAAGACCATTTTGTTATAAATATGTTTGTTATGAAGAAGTTTCTCTGTATGTAGTGGCAATGTTTTCTTGATACAACAAAAAGGTGCATGTATATATTGTAGTGATTATATTGTCTTGTAGTAAGGGGAGGAGGTCGAAGGAATCGGTAATGTATATTGTACCAAAGCTTGCTAGTGCTGGCTGGTTTGATCATTGGTGCGTCTTGCATGATTGCATAACATGTGTGTTGTTGGTGGCGGCCGTGTTGCGGAGAGAGGAGGTGGCCTTGGGTGAAGTCACATTGGGTAGGTGATACATATGCTTACTCAAAACACCCCTAGTCACCTCCTACTTCAAAAGCATGACCATAATCTTCATATTTAGGTTATGTAAGTGTAACTACATTGTGGGTATAACAAATTATAAGTAGATCAATCCTTACTTTGAGTTCTGATTTGGGGTTTTCAATCAATAGGGGTACCGATTTGCCAATCTCTATTGAGGAGCTTCCCATAAAAAAAGTTTCCTCATCCAAGGTTGCGAGTTTGACGTACTGATGGGGCTTATACTAACGGCAACCGGCAAATCAATAGCTTTTTCTCATTACTAAGGAAGGTAGCAAGTTGGCGATATTGCATTTTTTGTAATATGCGAAATCGAGTAGAAATTGAGTGACAAGCTACCATTCTATAAATGCACAGGATAATTATCCGAGTATTAATTATTGTTTAATGAATGTTGGTGCTTGTGAAAAAGAACAACAGTTTTTCATTACTGGCTAAACACAGCAGGACTCAGGGTCACAACATCGACTGGGAGAATGCGGTGGCCATAATGAAGGAGCAGGACGTGTTTAAAAGGAAAATAAAGGAATCCGCGGCAATACGTTACTATGGCAACTCAATCAGCCAAGCCAGCTATACTTGGCCCCCAGTACGGGATCCAGTATTAGAAGACGAAATGGCCACCAGGAAGCGTCGCGGTACGCAACAGGCAGTCTCGTTGCAGTCAGCAACAACAGGCGGCGCTGCAGTTGCTAACGGTGTCAACTACCCGTCACCAGGGGCACAAGGATCCTCGACGCAGTTGCCCTCGGTCTGATGAAGGAGTAGAAATGGTTAAGTTCGAAAATTCACTGGTTTTTTAAAGTAAGTGACCTTGGTACCGTTTTCAAATTGTGTGGTGTGGTTTAACATTTATTCCGGGTCAATAAGTTTCTGCGTGTGAAGTGTGATACATATATATGATGGGTTTATATATGTTTAGTATTTAAATATGCTCGTGGTTTTATATTCATTGTTTGTTCCGTGGGGGTTTTTCGCAGTGAGTGATTGGATAGTCAAGTGCTGTTAGACTCACCCAACACTGACCGACGTTTCGGAGAAGTAACATTCTCCATCCTCAGAGACCTTCCCTCTCACAAGTCTGCGATGACACTGCATCACGAACTAGATGCTTTCGGCACAGTCATCTGAAGTAGTCACTGTGCCTGCGTGCATTGTGTCGAACCTTGTAGCGCCCTACAACTGGTTGAGTCACATTTTCAGTCGATCGTGAAGTAATCTCATGAATCAAAAAACACCCTATGCTCAAAATAAAACTGTAACCCGTAGCCAGTCACTGCATACTGTCAATAATAAGAAAAAATCAAAAAAGTAAAACAACAATTAAAATTCTAGAAATACTCATCCTCAGGTATGGTACATACAGTCAGGTACAGGTTGCAAGATACAAAAATACAGTCCCATTCAGGTCCGTCAGGTACTACAAGTATGATCATCTTTTCTAGTCCCGGCTACAGTCCACATTTGCACATCGCACCACTCCCCTCCCCTTAACCTCCTCTTAATTTCTTAAACCCCCTCAACGTCTCCTGGGCAATCACATCCGCAGTCGGACCATTCCACTCAATCAATGTCCAGTAACAAATAAATAATTAACAACATCAGTATTCCTTACCCCCCTTTGAAATTTCCACTCATGATCCCTTCTAGCACCTATCCCTCTCCAATCTTCCCTGAGTTTCTATCCATCCCCTTATTCCCTTTGCTGCTCTATAGATTACATAACCTATGCTTCCTCCTTCTCTCCTCTAATGGTTCCCATAATTGTAACACTATCATACACCAAACTAACATTTCCCACCCCATCCACCTCCTGCCTCTCCCTCCTGCTCTTAGCCATTACAGTGAAACTTCGATTTTACGTTCCTTGAAGCAAAGAATTTCTTGATGGTAAGTTTTTTTTTCAAGCTCCCAAATAGTTTCCCATAATGAAAGAAATGCAAAGTTCCAACGAAAACAATATGACACCTCCCAAGCTAACTAAGCAAGGGGAAGAACCACCAATCGGTTGACTGGGCGAGTGAACGTGTGTGTGTCGTGCGAATTGACACGACATGCACGACGCCATCACAACCGGGCGAAAGGCCGGTGATGGCGATACATTGATACAAATTATCAAAAGAAAATCTTTTATTACTGTCTATTGTTCCTATTATATTAATATCATTATTATATTACATTTTACAATCTTTACTAGTGTACTTATATGAGTTTTTTTTTCAACAAGCAGTTGTACCTTCATCATGACAGCCGTCACCCTACATATACCAAACGAGCACTACCCTACTCCCTAGCAGTGAGAGGCCAACGTATCTGCTCAGATGGTAATGATCTTGCCAGGTATTGCGAACGCATTACCAACGCCTTTGTGGCTCGAGGCTACGACAAGACCACCGTCCAACAACGCATCAATAGACCAGCGAGGGAGGCCATCCCGCCGCCCAATGATGTTATACCTCTAGTCACACAGTGGCACCCAGGACTACAGGCACTCAATGGTATCATGAAAAGTGGCCTTCACATCTTAACATCCTCCACTAACACCCAAGATTTTGTAAAATCCTTGCCAAGAGTAGCCTTCAGACGCCCCCCGAACATTGCGGACCTAGTGGTCAGGAGAGACTGCCGCATCAGGCACGCTCCTGAAAATGAACCAGCGGGGTCCTACCCTTGCCAAGGAGGTAACGGTTGCTTGACGTGCCAAATTCATCAACCTTCCACCACGTTCAGTGCCCAAGTCACCGGCAAGACATACCCAATCAGGCAACACAACACCTGCCAAACCACCAATGTAGTCTACCAACTGAAGTGTAACCACTGCCCTGCCAAATATGTTGGCCTAAGAACTCAATTAGGTCACGGATGAACGGGCACAGGCAAGACACAAAAAACCTGACCATGGACAAACCGGTGGCTCAACATGCGGCATCCCATAACCTGGCATTCAATGGATGTTTCAACACCAGAGTGATAAAATCACTCCCAGCTAGCTGCAGCCCAGGCGAACTAAGACGGTGGGAGTTGGCCCACCAGTGGATCACTAAATCTAGGT
Source organism: Isoperla grammatica (assembly GCA_945910005.1). Lineage (NCBI taxonomy): Eukaryota > Metazoa > Arthropoda > Insecta > Plecoptera > Perlodidae > Isoperla > Isoperla grammatica. The sequence goes on from OX246744.1 coordinate 37,810,299, forward strand.
TGGCTTCCAACCTAAACATCCGTTAGTGATAGCCCTCTCCCCCTCTCACCTCCCTGCCACCACACCCCCCAACAGCGCCTTGTAAATATTGTACATATATATATATTTTAGTCTAGTTTATTTTAGTTGTTTAGTTGACTAGAGTAGTTGCAGTAGCCATTCTTCTCTCGAGTGAGCAAGACCTCGGTCGAAACGTCTCGTTATATTTGTATTATGTCTTTTATGTGTACTTCAAACTCGCAAATCCGTCGTCTTACTACACGAAGGTAAGCTGTTGGATCCTTTCCTCACATTATATACTATCTGAGTTTTTGTGTTTCTCTTTTGATTATATGTACCAAACCAATAAGGAATTGTTTTAGGTATTACTGTTATAAATATAATGTATTTTAAGATTATTTGTATTGCTGTCTATACTGTTCCTATTATATTAATATGTTTATTATATTGTATCTTGCAATCTTTACACTTAACCAACCCCCTAATTGGTGTACTTAGGTATATTTGAGTTGTGCTACTCTTTGTATGGCTGCTATTATATCATACACCCTTTACCATTGTATTTGTATCTACATTTTGACTAGGCCTACTATTTTTCCTGTTGCCTATACTTATTATTATTAAGAATATTACGAACATTGTTTTTTATACTCATGGTATTATCTTACTGTGGCCCACACTCAGGTCTCCCAGACCTTATTGGGCTTCCAGTAATTTATAGGTTTCCTATGTGCTCTAACATGTAAAAATTGTCAAACTGGAATAAAACTCACTGTTGAATTGAATTGATAGGCCATGACGGAGGATTGGACATTATTAGCGAATTTGAAGTGTCCAGGAATGTTATTGAAGTTGGAATACAATGTGAGTTGGGTACCAACATTTACTGGAAAAATAACCCTTGTTTGAAGATGAAATCGTAGGGGATAACTCTGACAGTGAATTAGATTCATCTTACAGTCTCGACTCAGACCAAGAAACGGAGGAAACTGAAGACTCCGACTATCAACTTGACACAAAAGGACACATCTCGCACTTTTGACGCAGCTGTTAATGATATTTTTCTCAAATGTTAATTAGTCTTGCCTGGCTGCATAGTAGCATTCTATACATTATTTAATAAACTACTAATCTCTACTCGAATACCGCATTCTGCTAACACTAGCACCTCCGAATAAACACATGCCTCCACTGGCCTAACCAACACTACATCTAAGATGTTATCCCTTTTCCCACTACCACCAGTCCTGGCTCCCTCCCCTACTGCTTGCACAAATCCCTTGTTTACCACCCTGCATGCCCATTCCTTCCCCTTTCCACTCAAGTCCTCCCTACCCCCTTCCCAGTGAACTTCAGGCATTAGGTCCCCTGTCACAACAAGTATCCCCTTCCAACTCCTCACTACCGCTTCCAGTCTATCCAATACCTCCCATTCCTCATTGTCCCTATACACCCCGACAACATCCATATAGACATCCCTACCCAGGATGAGTTGCATGCAGATCATCTCTACCAAACGTCACTTGCAGGCTCAGAGCAAATCTTAGTGATGGCTATACACTCCCCCCTGTAACTGGGCAAAGTGTTGAGTGGTAACAACTCAAGGCTGCCCTACTTAAAAGATAATGTAGTAAAAAATAGCCTACAGTGAGCTGTTTTTTTCAAGCAGTTAGCGTTAAAGTGGTAGGCCTAGCTTGCTTCTTTTAAATAGTATAGTTAACACTGCCAGTTGTGTAAAATGAACCTTGTGTAGCCCTAGGACTTAGTACCACCAAGCTTGAGGTCTAGGGACAGGGGCCAGTAGTAAGAAGTGATGGAAGTGATTTGGGTAGGTTTGGATTTGTTGAGAAAACAGGCCAGGGGCCAGTGGTAAGAAGATAGCCTAGGCTATCTGGGTACTTTGGATTTGTTGAGAGAACGCTAAGGGAATGAAATGAGTTGCTCAACGATGTTTATTGCGAATCAGTAAAGGAATTTAGAACTACTGTAGATTGAAAGGTGGGATGTGCTGAGGTGAGGGGGGGAGGCAATGGAAGGTTGCCACCGGGCAGTTGGGCTTATTTGCAGCCTAAAAGTGATTTAATTCAATTCAATTAGCCAAGGTCCAAACATATAATTTGAGTATGAGAGAGACTATGGGACGTAAAACCCAAATATCATCATCATAGGCCTACATCTAGAGCTAGACTTACAGCATCCCTAGGGCCTAGGCTCGCAAACTATTTGCCACAAACTACTAGGGCCTAGGCCTAGAGCTAATCGGTCTCCCTAGTGTAGGCCTACAACAAAGACTAGGCCTAGCCCTACCTAGACCCAGCCGTATGCTATGGTAAGGCCTAGTACTAGGGCTTATGGTCGGTGCACAATAGCCCCGGGCAATGTTAAATTATAGCGAAGCTCCTTCCAGGGCTATTGTGCACCGACCATTTCCTAGTGTAGGCTTAGGCCTAGGCCCTAGTCCTACAACAAAGTCTAAGCCTAGGCCTACCTAGACCCAGCCGTAAAGTTGTAGTGTTTTTAGTGTATCCTATTCATAAAACAAGGACAATTTAATAAATAATCACTGTATGCAATATTTTAATTTGTGTAGGCCTAGGCCTACTTTATGTTTCTTTACGTTATTAACACACCTAACCTAAAACTTCACAAATGGCAACTTCTAGACCTCGTTCTAGACACAAAATAAGGTTTGGTGGTTAATGAACGAACATCTTTTACGAATTCAGCCTAGTATCTTTGGTATAGGTCTAGGACTAGTCCTACCTTGCTAAATACCACCAAATACTTAACGAAATACCTATTTCAACGGCGCCATTCTACTGAATAATAAACATAACTAATAACATGTTTTCTTTAATAGTAGTACAACTAATAGTTACACTATTCTACGTTAGATGGCAGGATTTAACCAAAGGTGGTGTTTGGAAACATGGTATAATGTAAATCTGTTGTTGCTGTTGTTGTAGTCGGACTAGTGGCGATTCGGACTACTGACTGTCAGCCGATCGAGTATAGAGCACTCTGATTGCTCAGATCGTTTCAAAGAACACACCCCTGGAGATAGACGCGCCGAGCGGCGCGTCTATCTCCAGGGGTGTGTTCTTTGAAACGATCTGAGCAATCAGAGTGCTCTATACTCGATCTCTTATTTGATCAGAGCACGCTCCGCATCGTTCTTGTAATCCCGAGTGGAGCGCTCAGAGCGCGCTCCACATACTCGGATCTGGGGATGAGATTTCACAGATGCATAACCTTCTTGATTCACTTTTTGTGCAATGTGCATACTTGATACTTCTTGTACTATTTTGTATAAATGTAAATATCGTGGATATGTGGGTGCCCACATGCTGGGCCAACATGCAGTTAAAAGTATACAAATTTAGTCGTAAGTTAAAACATTCATTAATGATTTTGGCGGGAAGGCCTATGTTTTGAGCTGTTTTGAGGTTAGGAGGCCCAGGCATGGCTAGGCCATAGCTAATGCCAGTAGAATGTTTACCACCCTTTATTTAGCTATCCTAGGGCAGACACCGCTTGATGGTTGAGAAAATTTAGATAAAGTGGTCGGAATGGTCGTATCAAGTTCTAAATAAAGTTATTTTTCATCTCTAGATGTTCCAAACCAAACACACAAGCGGTGTGTTCATTCCAACGTACGCTGTAGCGGCAATCTGTGTACTACGTGGACATCGCTTCCTCGCGGTAATTTCAAAACGGAGAATTAAAACGCATGGAATATTAATTCAAATTGACATCCCATTCACTTTATGAGGTTTTTCAGAAGTGTTTCCTACCTACTTTGACAAATAAAAACGCTTGCATATTGAAAGTAAATAATTACTTACCTACTTATGTCAGTACCTCGCGGTATCAGTTTTCTTAAGTACCCCCCCCCCCCCGACCTAAATGCAAATTGGTTGATAGAACAGTACGCCAACATTAAAAAAAAACTAGAATGTAACAATTTATTACTGACACTATTGATGTTATTATCACAATATTATATAGACAAATAACATTATAAAGTATAAACAGATAATACTTTTTTAAATATGGCCTCCTCCTCCCCAGCCACACCCGTTCCCACCACTGTTTCGCCACTGGATTCTTCGAATACTGCCGCCTGGTGGCAACACTAGACACTGGCACAAACAATATTTCCCTGACTTACTGGTACTTTAACTCATGACCAGTTTTTATTACCACGACTTCCCCCGGTTTTCATGTTTTTTGGGAACCTTGATCGTTCATGTATTTTGACGAAACCTAAGTTAACGGGAAAGGGATATTAAAACCGCCCAAAATGTAGGCCGATGTCTTTTATTATATCATGAGAACGCTCCCAACTTTTGAAAAAGTGATTCTCGTCCTGTCTTTGGTTTTGAATCGGCTACACAGAGGGTTTAAAAACATTGACAGCTTCTTGTAGTAACGATTGTATTTTATTTATAATTTAATATTAATAATTACCAAAAAGATAAATTAACGATCGCTAAAATATTTATAATTTTTTAAACCCATTGTGTAGGTGAACACAAAACTAAAGACAGGATCAGAATCACTTTTTCGATATTTGGAAGCGTTCTCATGATATAATAACAAACATTTCTTTGCGCAGTTTAAATGCCCAGTCCCGTTAGTGTACATTGATAATGGTGGATAAACTTGATTTGATAAAAATGAAAAGGTCTCAGTATCATTGACATTGTGTCACCTCGTTGCTTTTCTTGTGGTATTGTGTTCTCATCACAATGTTGCGTTTGTTCTGTTTGTTTCTCGTTTTGTATGCGCATCACATTCTCAAGTATCTTCTTTAAATTATGTTGTTGCATGTTTTTATTACTGATAACATATGCTTATTTCATACTTATACTTCTTTGGGTTTTCAGTCTAATACTCTTCTTTCTGTATGTTGTAATAACACCATTTAACTTACTAATAGCTACTAATAAATGAAACCAATTGTTAGTATACGGGAGTGTTTGTAATTCCGTGGCAGTTTTAATGATGTGGGTTAAGCTCGATCAGAAACCACTTCTAGATGAATAATTACCATGGCGTGACTCCCGGTACCGTGGCTGGCGTTTAGTTTTGGTGACGTCATCAAGATGGCCGCCATCGAAACTATTAACATTGTCAATATATCCGTTCGTACTGAGCGGATTTCAATGTTATGGTCTCATTTCAAAGGTGTTTGCTATACCTGTTTGTACCCTGTGTTTGTACACCCTTGTCTAGGGCAGGACACAGTCAACGACTCAGCTTGCCAGGCTTTTATTGCGATACAAAGCAGTAAAGAGAAACACGTACTTTGCATCAAAGGAACATAACACACCGCAATTCTTCCACCAGACGATGGCCTATAGGCTTCAAGGAGAATAACACAAGGACATTCACAGATGGGATTCTTATGAAACAGGGGGGCTAAAGGAGAGAAATATGCAACACTGTCATGTGTGGCATGTGTACAGTACACTTTACTTTAATCAACATATTACTTTAAGGTTACATTTACGATAGCTAAATGATTAATGAAACAGAACAGAAATCAAATAAGCATTGCAAGCATTAAATACATATTACAATTTACTACATTAAACAATCTACATGCACAATATAGTATAACAATAAGAGCAGTGCAATACATACATACTTGGTTAATAAAATCTCAAGACAATGTATATTTATGAGCATTGCAAGCTTTCAATACAGGCTATGATCAATAATATATGTCAAAATAAAGAAGTTACATCAACATACTTATAATGAGAATATGATAATAAAATAAGACTAATGGAACAATGCAACATGTACAGTACACTCTTGGCCAACAGTCTCAAGATTACATCCAGCACAATGATTAAACAGGCATAAGGTAGCAATGCAGGAATACAATCTCTGTGATAAATACAAAAATTACTGTGATATTTTTACAACAAACTTTAATAGAAGGGTGTGCAGCGACCGTTTTCATTTTTCTAAAATATGCATTCTATACAAACAAAGGATAAACTTTAAAATTAAACCATTGACTTCAGAAAGTACCAAAATTATTATGGTCTTATTTTTCAGGGCCTTTACTGGCACGGTGGGCGCATTTGTACCGGTAGATTAAAATAACCACAAACAAACTACTGTAATGGTGTAATGGACATGGTAGCATTAAATTTGAGGATATAACATAACTACCCACGGAAACCACAGACAAACTACCAGTTCCACCTAAAAGCCCCACCCCCTCCCCCCCCCACCACAAACCGTGTCTTGCACCTTACTGACCCTTGCAAGGGTTTAGTCTTATCACTGCACCTATTGAGTAAACAAGGCCGTGTTACGCCAAATAGTTCCGACGTCTTGTGTCTAGTAGAACCACATATAATGTGTTCCTCCCTATTGTATCTACCACCAGTTCCCGACAAACACCATCATGCTGAAGAAATCAGCTGTCGGGACTCCTGTGATGCCCCCCCAGCCAATATTCAGTACAGATAATAAGTATTTGTAAAAACAATAACTAAATCAGTGCGAATGTTCAACAGTCACTGTCAACCTTAATCATTTTCGTATTAGTAACTATTTCATTAGTCATGACAAAGATTGAAAAGTGATTGGTTTTAGCATTGTACAACTAAGGCACAAGTAGCAGGGCTGTCATTGGCCAACCATGTTCCGCTAGGACGCATTCATTTTCAAACCTGGTCCTTCTTTTCTCAGATATTATATTAATGTGAAGTGATTCTTGAAGATGTAAAGAAACGCATTGGATATGCAACGACACGCTATGGTGAAGACGGAGAACAGTGCACAGTCAGTCACATCCAATAGGGGTGGGGGAGGAGTAAGTTTTATAGTTACTATTGTTTGTTACCTCCTTTAAAATATAACATACTTGTATTTATAAGACCTCTATTATTAAGATGCCCATAATATATACAAACAAGTAAAGCTATGAAATGTAACACTCAATATCTAACACAAAGTACTTTAACTTGTGAAATACAATATTATTCATCTCAAGGTAAACTTCTTAGGGAACTGTGCGTGCCCTCAACTAGATTACAGTAACAATATTACCGGACAACAAGCTGAATTTCTAGGAACCAAATTATTGAGGTATTAACTAAAGTAGATGTTTCAATTTCAAACTAAAACATTTGTACAATACAACTTCTTTTTAACGAACTCTTGGGGGCCAGATTATTATTTTGTTATAAACATTTCTTTATAAAGATGGTACCTTTACATGCATGAGAACCTTTTGGGACCTCAAAAACTGTTTGTTTAATAGATCATTTTGCTATAAAGACGTTTGTTATAAAGAAGTTCCACTGTATTATGTTGTACATGTTTTGGACACCTGAAACCACTGAATGTTAATCTTTTAAGCAAATCATCATTGAGGTCATGGAAAGCTGTAACTTGACTTGATATAAATATTGTGATAATGATGTTATTGTTTCAAGAATTATCTAACAAAGAAGCGATGAATGGTGGTGGTCCAAGTTATGCTGGGGAGTGGAGTCCGACGTTAAGTCTCGACAGGGACTCGAACCCAGATGCCTGGCTATGCACAATGATGCTTTTCACTTGTTAGCTGGCGGTGACCACGTGTCAAACACTATTCGGTTTACGCTGGTTGTGTTGTTGGTGACCAGAGCAGAGTGGTATTATAGTAATGTTGGACTCAACACGTAGGCTACACAACGCATTACACACATGGATAAGTTGCCCTATGACCCGGGCAGCTGTTGTTGGTGACCGGAACAGAGTGGTATTATAGTAATGTTGGACTCAACACGTAGGCTACACAACGCATTACACACATGGATAAGTTGCCCTATGACCCGGGCAGCTGTTGTTGGTGACCGGAGCAGAGTGGTATTATAGTAATGTTGGACTCAACACGTAGGCTACACAACGCATTACACACATGGATAAGTTGCCCCATGACCCGGGCAGCTGTTGTTAGTGACCGGAGCAGAGTGGTATTATAGTAATGTTGGACTCAACACGTAGGCTACACAACGCATTACACACATGGATAAGTTGCCCTATGACCCGGGCAGCTGTTGTTGGTGACCGGAACAGAGTGGTATTATAGTAATGTTGGACTCAACACGTAGGCTACACAACGCATTACACACATGGATAAGTTGCCCTATGACCCGGGCAGCTGTTGTTAGTGACCGGAGCAGAGTGGTATTATAGTAATGTTGGACTCAACACGTAGGCTACACAACGCAATACACACATGGATAAGTTGCCCTATGACCCGGGCAGCTAACACGCCAGGTCATCTGTGTGGGAGACCCTCCTGGGGTCAGCAAACACGCACACCTATCTATTGTACTGATATACGACATACAGAGCCCAGTGAAATAAGCATAATTTGTGTTTGCTTAGCATGTATTCTCAAGAAAATTAGGATTATTTAGTCTTAACAATGGCTAAAATTTTAGTAAAACATACTTAGATTTTATCTTAAATCGGGGTTTTAGCAACAAAATATTAGAAGTGGTCAAAAAATTGTGATTAAAAACACTCTTTTGATTGAGATTCTTCATTGACATTATGGATACAATAACAACTAAAATAGGCCTTGTAACCAAATGGAAATAGTGAAATGGAATGTTCAGGAAATCGACCAAGATGTCGCATTTATGATTGTTGCTTATACTTCAGTTAATTCGCTGTAAATAGTGCCAATGCCAATTCGCGCTTTTAAAAAGAAGTTTTCATTAAAAAAATGTGCATGAAAAAGAGGTTTTATTAGGTGCATAACTTTACCAAAGTTCGAGAAATTACGCAAAAAATTACATTTTTCACCTTTTGCTTTTTAAGCGAGCGAAGCGAGCGTTTCCACGAGACTCTTATGGCACTTCGTTCTGTTTTTTTTTTTTTTTTTTTTTTTGTACCGTACTATACTCTAACGGCACTTCGTTCTGTTCGTTTTGTTTTTTTTTGTTTGTTTTTATGTCCGTCGATAGCGGTTGAACGGAAAGTCCGATCAACTTGAAATTTGGACCATCCGCAAGCCTCGATGTGGATTGAAGGTGTATAGTTTTGAGGCAAAATCGTTTGAAAAGTTACAAAGTAACACCATAGTTACTGCAAAATATTTTTCTGGAACAAAATGGCGGCTAAATGTGAGATGGCCAGATTTTTCTACAAATTTTTCCGGTCGCGAACATGTTCATTATATGGCTATTTGATAAATATTGGCAAAGTTACACAAAAGTTACTCGAAAATATATTTCTGAAACGCAGTAACGGCAAAATGTGAGGTGGCTATCTTATAGTAAATTTTTGTCCGGTCACGAATATACTAATGTAAACGCGATCCGATACGTATTCGAGGCAGAAATTACATTTCTATTGCTGTCAATAACTGTTAGTAACGGTGGCGGACCGCGGCGAAAACATGACCACGAAAATTCTTAGCAACGCACATTGCACTGCATACAACAATGTCGGAAAGCATAATAGCCATGGAAATAAGAACAATTTTTGCAATGCGCATTCTTGAATTGTTGTTAATTGTTGTTCGTATTAGCATTGAAAACGCGCTCGCTTATCAACGCGTCAAACAGAGCGTTTTCCTAGTATAGTTAATCTGAATTTCAAGGTAATCTAAATTTTCCACATTATGTTACGTACAAGCCTGAAAATACCGGAGTAAGCAGGAGCAATAATGAAGTCACTACGACATAAACAGTCTTTAGGTGTCCCAATGAGCTAATACTCTTCAAATCTCAATATTCATTAAAGTTTATAAAAACGTAAAAACACTTGATACAATAGTGAACAAGACGTGCGTTTCACTTTAATCCCTAGAGGCATTGCAAGCAGTGTCGGCATTACCAAGGTAAGCTTTGGAACTCTTGAGGACTGAGCACAGCCCTCATTTCATCAGCGAACCCCCTCGTTCTGACTTCCACAATGTCCACTCGACAAATCAACTTATCTTGTTGCAAAAATATGTCAAGACATTTCCCCTCCAACCTTACACAGTTTGAAGAACTGAACATGTCTTCGACGCTCTCATTGTCGGAACACAGGTTCTTGTGGTAAATAGTGCGTATGTCTTCGATGAGTAGTGTGAGTTTGAGCCTGAACGCGTGCCTGTCCTCGGGCGCGCCCACGTACCTGACGGCCGCCCGGAACGTGCGCCCCTCCCCGTCGTACCCGCGATGTAGCGTGAACACTCTGCCGTGCGCCGCGAGCACGTCCGTGAGCAAGAGTCCGCGCCGCTGCACAAACGTGCGTGGCAGGTCGGGCCACGTCCGGTCCGCGTGGGCCGAGAGGGCGTGGCCCAGCATCGCTTCGGGCCGGCCCCTCCAACCGCCGCACGCCAGGGGACAGTCGTAGTCGCGGCGGGGACAGACCGCGCCGTGTCCCCCCAGCTCGCACGCGGGCATGCGCAGCAGGCATTCCGTGCACGGTAGCCGGATGTCGGTCATTAATCTCTCCAAGGTAAGATTCCTCACAGCGGAGAACTGTCCACGACACAGCGGGCAAACTGTGGTCCTGTCGTCAGACCGGCAAGCGTTACACAGGCTGTGCCCCTCAGTGCACTGATGTATCGGTGCGCACATGACCTTGAAGCAAGCAGGACACTCCAGGGTCCGCATTATGCTCTGCTCCCAGTCCGTTATGTCTTCCCTCACTTTATCATCAATTCCTGTCCCGCGCTGCGCTGAAGGTGTGACGATTGACCTGATCGACAGTAGTGAATATGTTGAAGCAAAAGCCACCTGTTGAACCACCAGCCCTGGTGACTTCGGCAACAGAGTCGGCACCGAGAGGTCATTCTCCCCCTGACCCAGTTCACCACTTTTTCCTCGGCCACACACAAACACGTCCCCTGCTTGTGTCAACAAAGCAGTATGGCCACATCCAGCGATAACCTGGGAGACAGTCTGGTCCTCGAGGCCAATCATTCTAGTGGGGGCGGATCTGTCGGTTGTGTCACCGGTACCCAACTGTCCTTGAGCATTATAACCCCAAGCCCAGGTCGTCCCATCGACTCCGAGGGCCACAGTGTGGTTGTTACCGCAGGACACGGCCGCCACGGCTGTTGACAGCACCGATACTCGTGTGAAGCTGGACACGCTATCCACTGCACCAAGCCCAAGTTGACCATTGAGATTATACCCAGCCATCAAGAGGACCCCAGAGGCGGAGACAAGAGCTGTATACCCGACGCCACACGATATGTGAACGATGGCCTCGGGGCGGTTGGGCACGCGAGTGAATGTGGTTAGCTGGTTTTTATGACCGAGTCCTAGTCGGCCCCGGCCGTTGTATCCACACACCCAGACCTCACCGCCTTTTGCAAGAACCACCGTGTGGTACCCCCCAGCAGCAACCTTCTTGATGGGCGGCAGACCGGCAACCAGGACGGGTGTGGGGGTTTTACTGGTGTGACCGAGGCCAAGCTGACCGTTGCCATTCCACCCACACGAAAACACCTCACCCTTGTCAGTGAGGAACACGGTGTGTCCATATCCACAAGTAGCCTGGGTTATACGAACAGTGCTGGGAGTGTCAACAAGCCTCGGCTCAGCGACCGAGCCTTCGTTCTTCATCCGTTCTGTGTCTTGTGTTACAGAGAAGGTGTAGACGCGGCCTGACTCGCAGACAACTGCAGAGTGGTCAAAGCCGCAAGACACCTGAACGACGGTCTCATCTTGGGAGAACGACACAATGCTCGATCCAGCAGGCAGGCCTCCACCCAACACCAGGACACCAGGCTTGGTTATAACGAACCGAGCGTCATCGTTCTCAGCCATCCTGCAACCAAACTAGATGTTGGACACAGAAGGGGACAAGTTAGAGTGGGGGATAAACCGACGGACTGGATGAATGTTTGTTAAAAAAAAAATTCAAAAATAATGTTTTTCATTAGTATCTTGTTCATTCCTGCGGAACTCCCGATTTTGGTATGTTAAATTATTTTAAAGTGTATCCCAAATGTACATCAAAATATGTCATCCTGTATAGAAAAGTGTCTAATGAATGATCTTTGTTCCAATCAAAATTTTCATTTTTCAGATGTTCATTATGACTTTTTGTGTTTTATATAACCTTTTGTTGGATTATTAGATGAGCGCAGCGAAGCGGAGTGAATCTCTCCATACAACTCGATCGGCGCTTTGTCTGTGTGTATGTCTGTATGTATGTATGTCTGTATGTGCGCTAAATTTTGTTCGTCGCGCACAGGTCAAACGGCTTGACGTATTTGGCTGAAATTTTCGGGCAACGTTTGTGATCACTAAACTCGATGCTGTTAACATAACCAGCAAAATTCGTCAAGATGCCAACCTACAAAAAATTAATTACTGAAAAATAAAATTTGTTTATTTATTTAATAAAATGAAAACTTACAAACGGATTAAAATAATGTTTCACATGTAGGTTTATATCAACAGTACCAACAATTGACAATAATTTCAAAATTGTACGTTTATCCGCCATGTTATAAAAAAATATTGTTTATTTACAACAATAATTTCTTCATTTGTACCGTGTTCCGCCGATATGATTCGCATTTGCGGACTTTTGCAATTAGATGCACATAGTATACATCAAACATAGCGTACGTAACAATACCTCTACACTATTATTTGGAATTTCGATAGCTGTCATAGAATGGCTACAATGACATTAGATGCCAACCTACAAAAAATTAACAACTGAAACACGTGTTTTGTTATTTATTTATTTTAATTAAAACTTACACACGGATATTAATGATTTTTTAAATGTAGGTCAACATCAATAGTACCAACACTTGACAACAGTTTCAAAATTGTAGCTTCAACCGCCATGTTATAAACAAATATTGTTTATTTACGGAAGTAATTTTCTTCGTTTTTACAGTGTTCCACCGATATGCTTCGCATTTGCGGACCGTTAAAGTTAGATGCACATAGTATGCTACCGAAATGGCTTACGTAGTCGGACCTTTCTTACTATGTATTTGGAATTTTGATAGCTATCATAGAATGGCTACAATGACGTGTTATGTTTTATGACCTTCACGGCAAACATGCAAATGTGAACAACGAACTTGGTCGACAAATTAAAAAGCTTTTATTATGATTTAAAAGCGGGTTATTGTATGAATTATTAATATTACATTTTAGATATAGTCTGTATCTACATTATGGAACTTTCCATACACTGATAGGTTTAATAGTTTATGAATTAGAGCCTATTGAGTAGACCACGGTCGAATGAAATTATGCGGAAATCTATCAACTTGAAGGTTTTAATTTCTTTAAAGAAAACTTCTTAACGGATTTAAACAATATTTCGTGCATTTATTAGCAACATATCAAAAAACAATAAACTTAAGTTATAAGTTTGTAACTTGATCCGCCATTTTGTAAAAAAATTATATGTTTATTATATCTAGGTATTTTTTTTTTTTTAAGAGAAATGATATTCAAAAGATTTGTTTGCTTTGAAACATTGAACCAACTCGCTCATCTGGCAACGCGGAGCGTTTTCCTAGTTAGATAAGCGTAGCGAAGCGGAGTGGATCTTTCCATACAACTCGATCGGCGCTTTGTCTGTGTGTGTGTGTGTGTGTCTGTATATGCGCCAAATTTTGTTCGTCGCACACAGGTCAAACGGCTTGACGTATTTGGCTGAAACTTTCGGTCAACATTTGTGACTACTAAACTCGATGCTGTTAACATAACCAGCAAAATTCGTCACGATGCCAACCTACAAAAAATTAATTTCTGAAAAACAAAATTTGTTTATTTATTTAATTAAATTAAAACTTACGTACGGATTTAAATTATGTTTCACTTGTATGTTAACATCAATAGTCTCAACACTTGACAATAGTTCCAAAATTGTAAGTTTACCCGTCATGTTATAAAAAAATATTGTTTATTTACAACAATAATTTCTTCATTTTTACAGTGTTCCACGGATATCGTTCGCATTTGCGGATCTTTGCAGTAAGATGCACATAGTAAACACAAAAATAGCGTACGCAATCATACCTTTCTCAATTTTATTTGGAATCTCGAAAGCTGTCATAAAAAGGCTACAATGACGTAAGATGCCAACCTACAAAAAATTAACAACTGAAAAACATGTTTTGTTATTTATTTAATTAAATTAAAACTTACACCCCGATATACATAATTTTTTATATGTAAGTCCACATCAATAGTACTAACACTCGACAACAGTTTCAAAATTGTAGCTTGACCCGCCATGTTATAAACAAATATTGTTTATTTTCGGCAGAAATTTTCGTCGTTTTTACAGTGTTCCACCAATATGATTCGCATTTGCGGACCATTGAAGTTAGATGCACATAGTATGCTGCCGAAATGGTTTACGCAGTCAGACCTGTCTCACTATGTATTTGGAATTTTGATAGCTATCATAGAATGGCTACAATGACGTGTTATGTTTTATGACTTTCACGGCAAACATGCAGAAAATAACAACAAACTTGGTCGACAATTTAAAAAGCTATTATTATAGTTTAAATGCGAGTTATTGTATGATTAAACAATATTACATTTTAGATATAGTGTGTATCTACATTATGGAACTTTCCATACACTGATAGGTTTAATAGTTTATGAATTAGAGCCTATTGAGTAGACCACGGTCGAATGAAATTATGCGGAAATCCATCAACTTGAAGGTTTTAATTTCTTTTAAGAAAACTTTTTAACGGATTTAAATAATATTTCGTGCATTTATTGGCAACATATCAAGAAATAATTTTCCTTAGTTTTAAGGTTGAAACTTGATCCGCCATCTTGTAAAAAAATCATATGTTTATCATAAAGGTATTTTTTTTGAAAAAGAGTAATATGATATGCAAATGATTTATTTGATTTGATACATTGAAAAAAATCGCTCATCTGTCAACGCGGAGCGTTTTCCTAGTTAGATGAGCGTAGCGAAGCTGAGTGAATCTCTCCATACAACTCGATCGGCGCTTTGTCTGTGTGTCTGTCTGTATGTGCGCCAAATTTTGTTCGTCGCGCACAGGTCAAACGGCTTGACGTTTTTTTCTGAAATTTTCGGGCAACGTTCGTGATCATTAAACTCGATGCTGTTAACATAACCAGCAAAATTCGTCAAGCTGCCAACCTACAAAAAATTAATTACTGAAAAATAAAATTTGTTTATTTATTTAATTAAATGAAAACTTACGAACGGATTTAAATAATGTTTCTCATGTAGGTTTACATCAACAATACCAACAATTGACAATAATTTCAAAATTGTACGTTTATCCGCCATGTTATAAAAAAATATTGTTTATTTACAACAAAAATGTCTTCATTTTTACAGTGTTCCGCCGATATGACTTGCATTTGCGGACTATTGCAGTTAGATGCACATAGTATACACCAAACATAGCGTACGTAACAATACCTATGCAATATTATTTGGAATTTCGATAGCTGTCATAGAATGGCTACAATGACGTAAGATGCAAACCTACAAAAAATTAACAACTGAAACACAAGTTTTGTTAGTTATTTAATTAAATTAAAACTTACACACCGATATAAATAATGTTTTATATGTAAGTCCACATCAATAGTACCAACACACGACAACAGTTTCAAAATTGTAGCTTTAACCGCCATGTTTTAAACTAGGAAAACGCTCCGCGTTGACAGATGAGCGATTTTTTTCAATGTATCAAATCAAATAAATCATTTGTATATCATATTACTCTTTTTTAAAAAAAAAATACCTTTATGATAAACATATGATTTTTTTACAAGATGGCGGATCAAGTTACAACCTTAAAACTAAGGAAAATTATTTCTTGATATGTTGCCAATAAATGCACGAAATATAATTTAAAACCGTTAAAAAGTTTTCTTAAAAGAAATTAAAACCTTCAAGTTGATGGATTTCTGCATAATTTCATTCGACCGTGGTCTTCTCAATAGGCTCTAATTCATAAACTATTAAACCTATCAGTGTATGGAAAGTTCCATAATGTAGATACACACTATATCTAAAATGTAATATTGTTTAATCATACAATAACTCGCATTTAAACTATAATAATAGCTTTTTAAATTGTCGACCAAGTTTGTTGTTATTTTCTGCATGTTTGCCGTGAAAGTCATAAAACATAACACGTCATTGTAGCCATTCTATGATAGCTATCAAAATTCCAAATACATAGTGAGAAAGGTCTGACTGCGTAAACCATTTCGGCAGCATACTATGTGCATCTAACTTCAATGGTCCGCAAATGCGAATCATATCGGTGGAACACTGTAAAAACGAAGAAAATTTCTGCCGAAAATAAACAATATTTGTTTATAACATGGCGGGTCAAGCTACAATTTTGAAACTGTTGTCGAGTGTTAGTACTATTGATGTGGACTTACATATAAAAAATTATGTATATCGGGGTGTAAGTTTTAATTTAATTAAATAAATAACAAAACATGTGTTTCAGTTGTTAATTTTTTGTAGGTTGGCATCTTACGTCATTGTAGCCTTTTTATGACAGCTTTCGAGATTCCAAATAAAATTGAGAAAGGTATGATTGCGTACGCTATTTTTGTGTTTACTATGTGCATCTTACTGCAAAGATCCGCAAATGCGAACGATATTCGTGGAACACTGTAAAAATGAAGAAATTATTGTTGTAAATAAACAATATCTTTTTATGACATGACGGGTAAACTTACAATTTTGAAACTATTGTCAAGTGTTGAGACTATTGATGTTAACCTACAAGTGAAACATAATTTAAATCCGTACGTAAGTTTTAATTTAATTAAATAAATAAACAAATTTTGTTTTTCAGAAATTAATTTTTTGTAGGTTGGCATCGTGACGAATTTTGCTGGTTATGTTAACAGCATCGAGTTTAGTAGTCACAAATGTTGACCGAAAATTTCAGCCAAATACGTCAAGCCGTTTGACCTGTGTGCGACGAACAAAATTTGGCGCACATACAGACACACACACACACACACACACACACAGACAAAGCGCCGATCGAGTTGTATGGAAAGATTCACTCCGCTTCGCTACGCTCATCTAACAAATATTGTTTATTTACGGTAAAAATTGTCTTCATTTTTACAGTGTTCCACCGATACGATTCGCATTTGCGGACCATTGAAATTAGATGCACATAGTATGCGGCACGAATGGCGTGTACAGTCAGACCTTTCTCACTATGTATTTGGAATTTTGATAGCTGTCATAGAATGGCTATAATGACGTGTTATGTTTTATGACTTTCACGTCAAAAATGCAAATGTTTACAACGAACTTTGTAGACAAATTAAAAAGCTTTTACTATGAGTTAAATGCTGTTATTGTACGATTAAACAATATGATATTGTAGATATAGTATGTATCTACATTATGGAACTTTTCATACACTCATAGGTTTAATATTTTATGACTTAGAGCCTATTGAGTAGACCACGGTCGAATGAAATTATGCCGAAATCCATTGAAAAATCATGTTAATGGTTTTAATTTATATAAATAAAACTTCTCAACGGATTTAAATAATATTTTGCGCAATTATCAGCAACAAATCGACAAATAATATACAGAAATTCTAAGGTTGTAACTTGAACCACCATCTTTTTAAAAAATCATGTGTACATTATAAAAGTTTTTTTTTGTAAGAGTAATATGATATGCAAATGATATGTTTGATTTACTCTAAAAAAATCGTCATCTTGCAACGCGGAGCGTTTTTCTAGTTACTTTTTGTATCTTTTGTTGCTAGACGTCTTTCACACCTAAGACATCTGCAAAACGGAAATATTTACTGGATAAAAAACCATTCAAAAGAAAGCGCAGTAAAGCAGCGTTTCCCAAACCCCGGGTTGCGACCCAGTTGCCGGGTGGGGCGCCATGGGTTCGAAACCAGGTCGTGGGAGACCGAGTGAAATGCTAGCCAATAATAACCACAATATGGCTTACATATGTATTCTATATTGCCGTAAATTTTCGTGGACCTTATTTGTATTACATTAATTTGTTTCGGTAAAATACCGCGTTATATAAACAACAAATATGAATCTAAAATTCCCAACGTTTCAAAAGGATTACACCTTTCATATTCAAGGGACAACACAACTAAAAGCGATACAGAGAATAGAAACATGCCAACATATCGAGGGTTAAGAGGCAATACCTTGTATCTAGCAAAAACAAATAGTTCTGGAGAGAGGAAAAACCTTTCATTTATAAACTGGTAACTGGTATACTTCAAAAAAACGAATCAAATATACATCAAATTTGATTTAAAATAATAATGTCAAGCTGTTTACTGTGATTTTGAGAAATGATGATAATGATGATAGTGATTGAAGAGCTCCCCGGAAAAAGGATGAATATGACATCTCAGTGAAAAGTGTTTTTTTGATGGAAAAAGGGTGAATATCCATCACTCTACATAGTGGTGCGATCTGTAGTCGATAGCATGAACTATGTAGTGGGTATTAATTGTTGAAGTTTTATGTCCCTGGACTAAAGGTGTATATCCATTCAATATGGCTGCCGTGGTAGGTGTAAAGCTGTCACCAAACGCTACAAATCATTTAAATAAAGGAAATAAAAGGAAGTTACACATAAATGAGTGGAGTAAAAACAAAAAGAAGCTCCTAAGGAATGCAGGGAAAGAGTATATTACGCAAAAGGGTGTTACCAAGATTGCCAAATCAATCATACAAAAAATGTATTTCTCAATAAAAGAAGTTTGTCTTTATACTCATTAAAAATATTCCAAACTATGTTCAAGAACAATATAATACATGTATGTATTACAAAAAATCCATACATTAGAAAATAAAGAAAATATTAGTTTTTGGCTTCTCCTGAACATTTTACAATTTGTCATATTCATCCTTTTTCTGGGGAGCTCTTCGATTCATTACAGTAGAGTCTGTGGAAGGACATCCCATTCCTATACCATTCATCTGATTAATGTTATCCAACAGAATTAAAATATAAACACTATCTCTTTCAGTGGCATTGCAACGCATGCCGGGTTTGCTAGTATAAAATAAACAACTAGAAACCCCCACACATAACGCAACGTACCGTAACGTGGTATTTTACCGTAAAAAATTAATTTTAAGATTATATAAACCGGTATATATATATGTCAATCTCACACTCACCTGAAGATGCCCGGTAAGATGGTGATGACCTAAAATAGATTATGTTTGCCTAGCTCAGTCGGTTTCACACAATTACGGTAAATAAAATTAACATACATTTGATAGGATGCACAGGACATCAGAAATTAATCAATCAAATTGTTTCCATGGACTGTATTAGCATATTATGAAACACAGCAGCAACAACAACAACCACCTTCTTGGGCTTAAAGTGATTTATAATGCTCAATCCCCTTATCAACTAATACATCAACCAAGTTGCCAAAATGTTAATATTAGTTTTTTTATCTTAATAACGTTACATGTTCGTAATATTCCTGGGGTTCCGGGTTATTCACGGATTGTAGATCGAGTTGATGGTGATTACGGAAAGATGATTGTTAATTGAATGTTACTGATTGATTAGTGATGATTGTTTTAAACACATTGAGGTGCTATGATTACGTTGACGCTGACATTTCACACACAAATTAAAGCCACAACTTAAAGGATTATTTAGATGATAAACTAAAAAATCAGCTCTCAGTCATAAGTGCATAAAATTCAGTTATGTGTAAAATAAAATTGATATAGGTTGCTTCAATGCAAGAAAAAAAATAGTGAACATTTAGCTGTTCTATAAGATTCACTTCGATGACTCTGCTGCATTTTTCTTTTAAAGCGTAGTACAGCTGTATCAGTTCTGAGGTCCCTAACGCCTGCCTCATAGACAGAGCACTCATCGTGTAATACGAGACCAGCCAGCGCTCCGCGAAACACTCGGCGACTGCGGACAGTACCGCTCAAAACAGATTGCAACTTTTCTTAACATCAAGTCAGAAGAAAATTAATTGCAGGGCATTTTGTAGAAGTACACGTTCGTACTAAGAAGCATGTTATCTATAGGGAAAGGATGCACATTAAACCTCCTAATCGATTTTTGATGAGTGCCCTATTTTAGCGGTTGTTTTACTATCTCGAGGCAACATTTTTTTCATATGGGAATTACCATGAGAAGAGTTGCTAGGTGCTACTTGGTAGCAACAAGCCAAAAAAACGCGGTTTTCTTTAATTTTTGAACCGCCTGCTTATAAAGTATGGTATCGTTTAGTCATGTTTTCCATATTTGAGGGTGGACATCTACAAATGATAGTTTTTTGTTTCCCATCTGACTAACCCTTTAAATATTTGACGATTGTGCTGACGCTGACATTTCACACACTTGACTTAAAACAATTTAAACATTTTACGATAATGCGGATGCTGACATTTCATACACTTGACTAAAAACAACTTTAATAAATAAATAAATAAATTCACATTTAGAGTCTACCCACTCAGTAACTAAACTGATTTGCAGTGGGGGACTTTAATTTAAAGTGACTGAACCAACCCTGTAGGCTTCGAACACCATCGACGAGTGAGCGATAACCAATCAAAGATCGATATTTCAAATACGAAACATATGAATCAGTGATTGGACAGTGCGAACACCTGCGGAAAAATGCCAGAATCAACAAGGCCGATTCAGAACAATTTTGAATTTATTGAGTGCTTCGTTGCTAGGACAGCTCCAAAGTCACCGTTTACTCATTCCTAAGCCAAGAAGTAATGGAATTGAATCCACATTGGAAGTTAAAAAACTTCTGCCTGAGCAGGATTTGAACCCGGGACCTTCTGCATTGGAAGCAGGGATGCTAACCACTGGACCAACGAGCCACCTAAAAAAGACATTTTGCGCTATATGATTAGCCACTCGAGGCAATGTGGTAATATTGTAATGTCCGGCGTGGGACTTGTCCATTTGTCACATTAATTCTCTCTTATTACGTGATTTACGCTATTAGATTCAAGACATGATGAAGCAATCTCATAACATTTTCTGTTTTGTGTTTGTACTGCTCGCAATTAGGTTAATGCTGAGGTTGCTATTGTGTCACCATCAGTCTAGGGCAACAACAATAACATCTGATTACCGACACATGCATAATAATCATAATAATAGTTTGGTTATTTTGCTGTGTCAGGGGTTGTCCGGGAGGCCCAGGCTTCATTGCAGACGATTGATTGTTGATTGTTGATAGCTTTGGGTCTTGGGATTGTTTGGTGACATACGTCATGTGTTGGGGAAAATGCCAGAGAGAGGGGATAGCAGGGGGAGTATATAAGTTGGGCACGTGGCTTGAACGGGGTGGAACTGATCGGAGTGTCGAGGGAAGATGGTCGAGCACCAGTAAGCACGTCATAGCTATGAGGGTCAGCGTAGAAGAGCTGCAGGACGGCGGGTCGAGGAAGCTGCATTGGAGACTCGAACGTGGGAATGAGTGACCGTCGACGGGCAGACTACGAAATGACCAGGTACAGCTGACGGGGTGCGGGAACGAGATGGTATTGTGTAATCTTATGTGTGTAGCCTAAGCAGGGTCGCCACATCATGGCCAAGGTTAGGACAAATGTGTTTCAATAATTAAAAATACGGTTCCTTATTGTTGTTTGAACCAAGTCTAGTTATTTCGCATCCTGAAATCCTAACGTCCTCAGACATTGCATCGATCCTAATTGTACAAATTCACTTGAATAAAGAGTTGCGCTCCCCGCAAGCTTTATCTATAGATTCCTTGCTCTACCAGTGAATCCTGGTACACAACAATATAAGCACATCTACGCAACCACAGATAACTAATTAACCTACGAAGTAAAGAGGATTCTAGTCGACGGGGCCAACTCCAAGCTGAGAGATCGTACGGAAAAAGATGTTTCGGTGAGCGCACAGTGGGCGGAGATTGTTACTCTGTTCGTTCATTCTCGGGTGAGATCGTAACTACCCCCGTTTCGTTGACTGGCGCTGGTCACGTGACCCACCAGTAGGTCTCACGCAGCGGAGGAGTTCGTATCGGGCCGCTGTACAAGAACAAACCGCTTCCGCACGCGGTAGCCGTACGTTTTAGGTACGAATGTTGTATGCGCGTAGCGTAAATATATCGTTACTTACGACGGGGTCACGATAAAACATACATACATACAAAATACGATGATCCGTTAGACTACATCTTAAGCCTACAATGCTCGCCATTGACGTAACGGGTTGTAAGAAAGGAGCATAGGAACCACTTCCACAAAAACAACAAAAACAACAACAACGACGACGAAAATAACAGTAATGGGCCGTTTACATAACTGACTAGTGATTAGTGACTAGCCCACTTGACTAAGCCACAGGCTTCTTTCATTGGCTGGGAGGGAGAATACTGCGCTGTGATTGGCTGTGACTAAGGTTTGTCTTGACTTGACTAAGAAATTGAACATATTTCAATTCCTTAGTCAAGTCAAGAGAAACCTTAGTCACAGCCAATCACAGCGCAGTATTCTCCCTCCCAGCCAATGAAAGAAGTCTGGGGCTTAGACACGGGGGTTAGTCAATAATCACTAGTCAGTTATGTAAACGGCCCATAACGCACACCCATAGACACAGGCGTCTAAAACAATGTGTGCGTGTGAGCATATAGTCTATATCGTAGTCGTAGCTGTGGAGCACGTCGTAAAAACACCAAAATAATAATCTCGTAAATGGCTTTGTCAGCTGTTACTAGTGACTATAAGCACAAATGGAATGATGAATGAAACAGCTATCATTACGTCAACTTGATGGCGCCGTGTCAAATATTATAAACAAAACAAAGTGACGGACACGTTTACTGACAGTGCGAAATGCTAATTAGTAGAGGAGCAAAAGGTAACATTTAAGTTCTCGTGCGCCTTTCGTGAAAGAGTATTGCGGTAAACGGTATTCTGTTACGGCATACCACACGAGTATTTTGCACCTACCTGGCAGATCCTGGCACGCTGCAGAGGGCGCCAGGAGCGTCGTGACGTCATAGACACGTTTTAATTAATAACTTTTGAACGGTTTATGTCACAGAAAATATCAAGAGGACAATTTTATGATGTCATAATAGACGAGCATATATAACCTATCTGCCACATTCTGGCGGGCTGCAGAGGGCGCCAGGAGCGTCGTGACGTCATATACACGTTTGAACTAATAACGTTTGAACAGTTCATGTCACAGAAAATATGTAGGCGACAATTCTACTATAAAATACTATACGAGTATTTTGCACCTACCTGGCAAATCCTGGCACGCTGCAGAGGGCGCCAGGAGCGTTATGACGTCATAGACACGTTTTAATTAATAACGTTTGAACGGTTCATGTCACAGAAAATGTCAAGGGAACAATTCTATTACGAAATACTATTTGAGTATTTTGCACCTACTTGGCACATCGTGGCACGCTGCAGAGGGCGCCAGGAGCGTCGTGACGTCATACACTTTTTCATCAATAACTTTTGAACGGTTCATATCACAGAAAATATCAAGATGAAAATATTATAGACAATTTAAATACAAAGGGATTGATATGTACCAATAGGGTAATCATGCAATATTTAAGAGCGATATTGCTAACAAATAATAATAATTAGATGTGTATATGAAATGCAGGGCATCTCTCATCGTAATATCTATGTATAACTATTTCGAAGTTATAATTGTATCGCTGTGAAGGACTAAATAATCGTAGTCATCCCAACATACCCATGGATATCTGTTGTTTAACAATAATAATAATTATTGTTATTGTATACTAGTTACTATTCATAGACTGATTAGTAAAACTCACGTTTGTTAGAAGTTCTCTTCATCTTCATCATCATTGTCTTCATCCTCATCTCCCGTGTTGTCGGTATTCAAGCACTATTGTTCCTCGTCTTCAGTTGAGCAGCCACAAAGTTCGGTGCACCTCATGTTATTTGCTTTGCAGCTGCATCTTGACGCACACCTTGATTTTAAGCAGTTGACGGCAGCCGGTGCAGGTTCGAGGGTTGTCTTGACTGCCACATACTCGTTGCTCTCAAGTAGCCATCCGTAGTCTTCGGGTAATAAGTTGATAGGGTTGGCAACCTGGTCATTATGCCACACCCAGCATTGATGGTGAGCACGTAGTATGGCTTGGAGATATGCGGCTTTGCTGGGTGGAAGCTTTTGGTGGGTGCTTGGCAAGACTTTTTGTGAAACATGCACTATCGAAGGTCAGACACTGAGCTCAGTTTAGTGAATGGACAGTACAGTTTGCAAACAAACTTCTCTAGACCACTTATCACGGAGTCTTTTAGAGCAATAGTTTAACCTAGTTATTTAAATGCTGAAAATATTTCATAGTCGGATTCTTCCACACAGCAGCACTTGTGAGGATCTAGTCAAACTTCTTATCATGCGCACTGACAACAGTTATAGTGAGTTTTCAGAGATCCACGTGGTATGGTATTTGATAGATATGACATTCCTGTTTCATTAAAATCGGCTACTCGAAAGACTCGGCAAGGAGGAAAAGCTGCTGTAGCTTATCGCATTACAGACAACACGCTCATTGGGCACTTGAGCATGTCACAACTACTTGGTCACACCAAAACCAAGTATGAGCTAACAGAATATTTTTCACAGAAGATAATTCGAGCCTCACAGGCCATGGAGCGACAAACAGTTGTCGCATGGAGTAACAAGACTATTAGTATAAAAACACTTCTACCACACTTAAATAGTGAACAAGAAGAAATCGATACAAAGATATTGCTTCATGCAGTAGATGCGACAAAACGAGAAGCTACTCAAACATCTATTTTTTCCCCAGATACAGATGTCCTTATCCTGGCACTGCGACGTTATAAAATACTGTGTTCATTACAGGTGAAGGGGGAAATAATAGAATAGCACTTGGGTCACTATACAACACATTTGGGCACAATCAAGTTTCAGGACTAACTGGATTTCACGCTTTCAGTGTTCCGACAACACTGGGGGATTTTCAGTATTGGGGAAGCTTTCGTGCTGGAAAGCTTTCAGAGAATCCGACGATGTGCCAAGTAGGTGCAAAATACTCAAATAGTATTTCGTAATAGAATTGTTCCCTTGAAATTTTCTGTTGATTCTGGCATCTGTCTGCAGGTGTTCGCACTGTCCAATCACTGATTCATATGATTGTATTTGAAATATCGATCTTTGATTGGTTACAGCTCACTCGTCGATGGTGTTCGAGGCCTACAGGGTTGGTTTAGTCACTTTAAGTCTCCCACTGCAAATTAGTTTAGTTACTGAGTGGGTAGACTCTATATGTGAATTTATTTATTTTATTCATGAAAAACTAGGTTAAACTGTTGCTCTAAAAGACTCCGTGATAAGTGGTCTAGGAAGTTTGTTTGCAAACTGTACTGTACATTCACTAAACTGAGCTCAATGTATGACCTTCGATAGCGCATGTTTCACAAAAAGTCTTGCCAAGCACCCGCCAAAAGCTTCCACCCAGCAAAGCCGCATATCTCCAAGCCATACTACGTGATCACCATCAATGCTGGGTGTGGCATAATGACCAGGTTGCCAACCCTATCAACTTATTACCCAAAGACTACGGATGGCTACTTGAGAGCAACGAGTATGTGGCAGTCATGACAACCCTCGAACCTGCACCGGCTGCCGTCAACTGCTTAAAATCAAGGTGTGCGTCAAGATGCAGCTGCAAAGCAAATAACATGAGGTGCACCGAGCTTTGTGGCTGCTCAACTGAAGACGAGGAACAATAGTGCTTGAATACCGACAACACGGGAGATGAGGATGAAGACAATGATGATGAAGATGAAGAGAACTTCTAACAAACGTTAGTTTTAGTAATCAGTCTATGAATAGTAACTAGTATACAATAACAATAATTATTATTATTGTTAAACAACAGATATCCATGGGTATGTTGGGATGACTACGATTATTAAGTCCTTCACAGCGATACAATTATAACTTCGAAATAGTTATAAATAGATATTACGATGAGGGATGCCCTGCATTTCATATACACATCTAATTATTATTATTTGTTAGCAATATCTCTCTTAAATATTGCATGATTACCCTATTGGTACATATCAATCGATTTGTATTTAAATTGTCTATAATATTTTCATCTTGATATTTTCTGTGATATGAACCGTTCAAAAGTTATTGATGAAAAAGTGTATGACGTCACGACGCTCCTGGTGCCCTCTGCAGCGTGCCACGATGTGCCAAGTAGGTGCAAAATACTCAAATAGTATTTCGTAATAGAATTGTTCCCTTGACATTTTCTGTGACATGAAACGTTCAAACGTTATTAATTAAAACGTGTCTATGACGTCATAACGCTCCTGGTGCCCTCTGAAGCGTGCCAGGATTTGCCAGGTAGGTGCAAAATACTCGTATAGTATTTTATAGTAGAATTGTCGCCTACATATTTTCTGTGACATGAACTGTTCAAACGTTATTAGTTCAAACGTGTATATGACGTCACGACGCTCCTGGCGCCCTCTGCAGCCCGCCAGAATGTGGCAGATAGGTTATAAATGCTCGTCTATTATGACATCATAAAATTGTCCTCTTGATATTTTCTGTGACATAAACCGTTCAAAAGTTATTAATTAAAACGTGTCTATGACGTCACGACGCTCCTGGCGCCCTCTGCAGCGTGCCAGGATGTGCCAGGTAGGTGCAAAATACTCGTGTGGTATGCCGTAACAGAATACCGTTTACCGCAATACTCTTTCACGAAAGGCGCACGAGATACCTTTTGCTCCTCTACTAAATAGATGATTTTCAAAACTGATGTATGTAGGACCCTTTCTAAATCGTCAATGATTGAATCGTTACAATAAAATCGTCAATGAAATCGTCACAAATTTCAAATGTGGCGTTTCTAGTACGGGTGGAGAGTTGTTATGTTCAGTTTCACTTTCATTCATAACTTCCACGTCTGACTCGCCCCATTCACTCTTGTCAGGCCAAAAGCTGCATCCTGGCCTGGGTTCCCCTTCTCCAACGTGTTTCAGGGGTGTAGACGAACCAATTTCAAATGTGGCGTTTCTTGGGTGTGTGGAGAGTTGTTACCACCGACTGTTTCAACGTCCAAGCTTTAAAGAATGCAATTATTAAATAATTGATTCCCTTTTTCATACATAGTTACCTAATATTATCAGAGATTACATTCGTGCCAGGGTAGGCGGGGGCGGCAAAACTACCAAATCAGATGCCAGACTTGAAGTTTGTGCTCACATGCAGGGTGCACCTAGGCTAAAATGTGCAAAGCCAAATCATATATTTTCTTATTATATTCTATTAAAACTTATTTTTCGTTCCACCTGCTACAAAACTCAAAACGTTCCATTTACATACCTAGACCCGTATTACCTAGGGGCACTGGTTTATGGTGAATACAATTACTCGATTTCGGTACAGTAACAGTTTCATTATCGGTTTATTGGCAGGTATATAAAGCGAGGTTAATGTTTCAAAAATTATGCATAAAGTGGTTCTTAAAATTTTCAAAAATCTTACTTTGTAAATATTAGCCTTCTACACAATTACGTCGAAAGAAAGACAGTATGCAATATGCATGTAAAAGTTGGGAGATACTCCTATGCGAGATGGATTGAGACACTATTTTTATGTCAACGCCAGCCAAAATAAAAAAAATCGCGTTGTAATAAAAAATATCTGGAAATTTAATGTTTTTCAACTTGAATTTCAGTGTTATTCACCAATTTACACTAAGTACACAAATGTCGGTGTTTGGCGGCGATTCAAATTTTCCCGGTTTAAAATGGATGAATTATCGATGATCATTATGTGAAATTAAACGACTCATCGACATTTAGGTGTTATCGTTATCGTTATCATGGGTTTCTATCGATATTACGTGCGCGAGTCAAATAAATACATGTTCTATTCATGATGATTGATGAAGCATTGGTTAGTTTTAATGCACTATATATAATGCACTAACTATGCATACTATTATTAAACCTTGAAAAAAAAATGCTAGAAAATTAACTAATAAAAGGACCATTTACATTCTTATAACTTTGAGTTCTTGAGGTATTGATGGAGGGGGGGTGTACCTACCTCTAAACTACGAGGGGGTGATGTGCTTTTAAATTCGCAAAGGGGTTTCACATCTGATATTTCCTTTACGTCATAGCAACGGCCCAACGAGGCACATAGTAAATGGTATATCCCCTGGCAATTACTTTGTTTACTTGAATGTTTTATGAAGGTTCAAAAAAGGGGTAAGTATAGAAATGCAAGGTGAATCACTGACAATCAGCCGGCCGCTCACTTCCGCGTTGACCTGGTACTGGTTTTGTTGGTGGAACGTCTGGCCTCCGGTATTAGGGGTTGGTTTCATTCATCCTTTCAAGTTTCTCAGAATCGTAAGCTATTTGCGGTGACTCCCCCCCCCCCCCCCCCCCCCCGCCCAGGTGTCACTAACAGTTAGTTAGGGCCATCGACCTTTGTAGATTGACTATATTGGCTTGAATATGTGGACGACAGGGACCTACTCATAGTTATTTCCATAAATACTTTTTAGTCGTCCATGTGGTATGTAATTAAACATAATAATAAAAAAAACTGCAATTTCCTACTTTTAGACGGTTATTTTCACGTGAGCAATGAAATACGTCGTAGGCCTACGTGTAAACTACGGTAGGCAATAAACAAAAATGCAAAAAATTTGCAAAAAAGAGGCCAAGCCCAAAACGGAGAAGACAAACCGTTACAAACCAAAGAGGGCACACGTACAAAAATGCCAATTTCAAAAGAGGCTCAACATTTAAAGGGGTAATATCTAAAATTGTGGCCAAGCCAATTATTTATTTCCAATATATAAATATAGTTATTATAATTAATTAAATAAACAAATATATAAATGTTTACATCACTTAATAATTGATAAATAAATAAATTACATTAATACAAAATTAAATTAACTTATTGAAACATTTCGAGGTGGGGAAAACAAAATGAACACACTGTAATTGTATTTATAATTAAAAGCTTGGCCGATGAATTTGCATTCTCAGTTTTATTTTCCAAGTACTGAAATGTTTCTTGATAACATTATTAAATTGATTTTAAAGTTCATTAACTTGATGAGTTATTACCATTATTGCTTTATAGTACGTAATATTAATAATATATTACCCCAAGCCAAATTACAAATTCATTACAATTAGAATAATACAATTACAATAATTTGTTCAATAGTAAAGTACAAGGTGGTAAGTAAAGATATATGTCTAAATGTTGTCAAATAGAGATAAAAATACACCTAAGCATAAAGTTGGTGGCAGAACTCTGTCGGCCATGATTTGACAGATAGGAGGTATCGGTAGCTCCACGGTGACTACCGACTACGGTGCTCTGTGCTAAAATCAGTGACATACGATTTGGCGCTTGATTTCGTTCTGCATTGTGATAGTCGGCTGTGACCGTAAATCTAACTACAATGGAGAAATACTATTTGCTGGTACCTTCTAGCCTCGGAACGGGTGCAGTTATCACCTCAAATAAAATTGTGACAAATTTCAAATTTGACAACTTTCAGGAATAGCCCCCAGTATATACTTGTGTATTGTTTTTTTTTTTACTTTCGGATAATATACTCAATAATTTGAGTTAAATTCGCTTTAATTCAAATTTGCACATCTTTCTAAATTTTTTTTGATTTCGTGTCTACGACAAAAAATGACAATTTACGCTCGAGTCCTAGCTGTGTTTTTTGTTTATTGTTATATTGTAACAACAAAATGCCCTTTTCAGGTCCACAATTGTTTATTTGATCGACTTGTTTTTTGTTTATTGTTATATTGTAACAACAAAATGCCCTTTCAGGTCCACAATTGTTTATTTGATCGACTTGTTTATAATACTTCATTGACAAGTTCTTTAAATATTCAATTGATTGTCGTAAAATCACCAATAAGCATTATATTAATCTTTCAGATTTATGTAGGCCTACATTTCGTTTTATGTGTGTGTATATGTGTGCATTTTGCAATTAAAACATAATATGGTACCGGTATCGGCCTATTTGACATACTTTGACATAGGCTTCTCTTTGTTTGCATCGATACACGATTACGTTTCATTTATCAAGAAACTATGCTAACTCACGCACGTTCATCTTCACGCACTCAAAGTTCATCTTCACGCACTCAAATGCACTCCCATCCCACACAGTAATCACGCAAGACCTCGAAACGTATACAACATTGATATTATTAGAGGAGCAAATATGGCGAGGTTTCTCCCAGCAAAAATATAATTTATGTTTTAGGGTTAGTTTAGTCTTAGTGCCTCGGAAGAGCTGTGCAAGGTGGACTCCAAATATATGGACTAAATATTAATTTTCTAAATCACGTCAGCCAATCACTGCCACCTTCTTTAGACGTCAATCTCATTGCTGATCTATGCTTTTTTTTTGCAGTTATTTAGATTTTAGATGACTCCAAAGCAGTTTGACAGGGCCCAGGCTAATAATTCAAATGAAGGGGGCTGGGAAGTGAACACTTTTATTCACAGCTACCTGGCAAATGGCATTAGAAAAGTAATAATGTATGCAGACTGTAGGGCTGTATAATGTTGTTACCAAGCCAAGTATTACAACGACTGCAACCGATAGTTGAGCGGTAACACGAGATACTATTCGGGACGTTGCCGGTTAGATATTCGATTCCGTTATCACTTTGGTAATCTTGATTGAAAATTTTGGCCAGGATTTTTTAAGTCAAAATACGATCGCTGGGATTGAGCCCCCAAAAATTGTACATTTGCTCCAATCCATCCTCACACCGACAAACACTAGTATAATTATCTACGTAGCTGAAGAGGTAAATGTTGGGTCTGAGCAGGTTACTGCGAAACAGTATTACTATTAGTTCACTGTGTAGGTGTCTCCGGAAGGGGGGGGGGGGGGAGGGGGGGGGGGCTTGGCGCGTAAGCCGTGTGTGCATACAGGCTTACCGCAAGATAATTTACCCATATTGACCGTCCGTTTATAAACAATTACAAGTAAGCACACGATATTTAAAAAAAATTCCTGCATGTGGTCCTAGGTATATGAGAGGGGGCATCAACTCGTTACGCAAGACCTTCAAAGACTGATATATAACCATGTCTGCGCAAGACTAATCTAACTATCGGTTGGTTGGATGGTCAAGTCGGCGAATATTCTCTTGCCCTGCTTAGCCCAAATACATTTCCTCGTCTCATCTTCAATCACATTCACAGCTCGAGCTAACGTTGTCAAGGTCGACTGGTTTGTGTGTGATGGTGGTAGGCGCGGGGGGATGAAGACTGCTGGACTTCGGCAGCCAATAGGAGGCTGGCCCGCCCGTCTTCGCTCGGCTCGGAGGAATGTATCTGTGTCGCGACAGAGCGAGTTACCAGACGGTGTTTAGAAATAATATTGGAACGCAAAACATGCACTTTGTTAGTGCAATTTCTGATTAAACCGTTGAACTTACAGTTACACTTTTTTTTTTTCGATGCTCACATTGATTCAAACTCTGATTTGTGTTACTTACTTCTTCTAGAAAATATTTCAAACGTCTCTTATTATGCGATAAAGTTGCACGGTCATGAGACTATTTTAACATTATCGACAATGTTTATATCATTATAAGTCAAAAGTGCTTTATTATTTGGAAAATGTGACTACGCGAAAGCAACGAACACATCTTTGTGAGCGATACTGCAAAATATGGTTATGATCCTATTACCCATTAACCTGCAATAGCCACAAAACCGAGCGCTTGCATTCAGCTCCGCGCGTCCCGCATCTTGTCGACTCGAATCCTCTTAATTAGTTATCTGTGACGCAACTGACCGCATCTCCATTTTAGTTGGCAGGAGGTTGCCTCCGTACGTTCGACTGACCCGCAAACCTACCCGTTACTTGGTTTTGTATTCCCAAGGTTTCCTCAACACCCCCACTCCTCCTTGAGGTGGTATACCCGGTTCAGGATTTGATGCGTCCCAACCATACGCTCGACTGCCTTGGTTTCGGTTCCCCCTCTACATTTATTTATTTATCTCCTGAACATTTTTCTAACCCTTCCTAGCTTCCAGAACAAACCTAACTGCGTAGCGCGGTTGCAAGATGCACCACTTAGGCCAGGCGCGCCATAATGTCTCGTGTCTAGTGAAGCGAATATGAACCCCAATGATATTTTGTTCCTGTGTTAAATGCTATGCCAAAATTGTATACTGAAATCCAAATTACTCCCTTATTAATGATAAGATTTGGTTCACCCAATGCTGGTAACTTGAGTGGTCATGTCCTCTGGCGATTGGTTAACTTTTGATTGCCCAAGAACTTTGTCAGTTACTTTTAATTAGTTTAAATACTTATTGTTTAGGTTTAGATTTGTTCTAGTCTTAAATTGTTATTGAGGTTGTTTTTATAGAGATTGATTGATAATTGGGGCTTAACGTCTCATATTTTTGCAACAATGGCTAATCGAGACGATAAGCGACGCTTGTTTTTATAAGCTAGCTGAAGGCTTGATTAATAGTTTCTGATATTTTTACATAAACATTGATTACTTAATCTCAAATTACTTGAATTAATGACATTTATTTGCATACCCTTTGCTTATACGTAGTCAAAATGGACGGTGAGCCAGCCGTACTGTTACATATATATATATATATATATCAAATATATCAAATTTGACATATAGCCGTGAGAATTTGAAACTAACATATATATATATATATATATATATATATATATATATATATATATATATATATACATATGATTTCTTACATTTTAATGGTTATTCTTACATATTATATATATATGTTTTATTTTTATATTTTGTTAGTACAAATGTTTTCGTACCTCCCATATATATATATTTATTTCTAAGTTCTCGCGGACATATGTGTACATATTGCAATTCTCTGGGGCTTGTTGCCGCAAATAATTTACTAAAGGCACTGCCTCACTGACTTATCCTTCCCTTATGTATATGTCGACGAGATTTGAAATGATGTCATAAAGAGGGCCCGGGGGCGGAGGGTATATATACAAGACCGCCACACGGCCTTGGCCACTACGCGACACTGCACCAGGTTTTATGTTGTCTGCCGGTCCAAAATTAGTCAAAATCGGTCCACATGCGGCCTAGTTGTGCTGGTTAACATGGTTGTATCGCCCTTGGTTTCTTCCCTTCTTTACGCGGTCTCTGCCTGTCCAATATTCGTCAAATTGGGTCCACAAATGGCCCAGTTGTGCAGAATCAAACGGTTTCAAAAGCTCATTCTAAATACTAAAGCCATGATTATCAACAGTCTTCGCAATAGTCACTAGGCCACGTCATTATAACGCGAGCTTATCTATGCAAGCACGCTTGTACACTGGCAACAGAGACAACGGATTCATTCACCCCCCCTCCCCCCCAGGCCCACCTAATGACATTATTACAAATCTCGTCGACACATATAACACAATTACACGAATTCGACTAACAATACTATACTGTATTACATAACGTGGACATGGTATCTGTAAATCTGAACATAATTTCGTCGCATAAGATTTATTCTTACGCATCAAATGATAACGAGATCTACCTTCCTCGAATACGCTCTTGGCATATCATGGTTTAAATTATGTTTTAAAAATAATGATCTCCATAAATTATAGCAACGATTTTGCGTTTTCTCGCTCGATTATTTTAACGTTAACTTCCCATTTTGGATAAATTGTTAATTCTTCACGATTAGCCTCGCTGTACGCAAACAGTTTGGAATTTGTAAATTTAGTTCACGGAAGTAGATAGCACACATGCATGTCGGCAGGCACACCGAATTTCGGCTGATCCGTTAAAAATAAATGCACGACCTCCCCCCTCCCCCCATTAACCACAAAGCCGGGGTACAGGGGGAGGGAGCACTTAGCCCCTATACGATAGTGTGAGCGTGTTTAGCGTCAAATTGACCAGTTTCATCAACAGCGCTGCGGCGAGTTTTGGAAGCTCGCATATGACATAGATAACATTGAAGGCATAGGCGAAAACCCACTTATCTCGCTCTAGCTACGAAAATAATTTTTTAGCGGGAGACTTATTTGAAGTCGTTTATAGAAACACCAATTCTACGTATTTCGAGAGTATTACGAAAAATCTACATGCAGCGATAAGGGAATTATTGATCGTAAATGATCTTCTTGCGTGTGGCTGCTGCGGGAATCTCGCCTCTAAGGCGTGACATTCTGTCGTATGAGCAGGCTGGGCCGTCGCTGATGCGCATAAGGTCGACTAGCGAGATTTGAGTGAGATCCACATTTAAAACGAACAAGCCGCGCAAAGAAACCGTTGTACAAGTAGGAAATATAAAAATAGAAACTATCAACACGCTCATTGGATGTGACAGATCGGCGCGTCAAGTTGACTTGAATGTGCAATATTAGGTTCGGGATTTGTAAATCGAATACAAATGAAGTGGAATTGTTTATTATTTTTTTAAACTTCTCACAAACGTCTGGTAAGTATACAGTTCTTGTTAAAAAATGAATTATACATATAAGGGATAAATATATCGAGACAGAATGTTAAATTCAGTGCTATATTACCAGTTTCTCATATTAAGAAATCAACCATAAGAAAAAAATACACTTGCTTGGTGATGTACACCATTCGCCGATCTATCAGATCCAATGAGCGTGTTGATAGGTTCTATTTTCATATTTGCTAGTTGTACAACGGTTTCTTGGCGCGGCTTGTTTATTTGAAATGTGGATCTCACTCAAATCTCGCTAGTCGACCTTATGCGCATCAGCGAGAGCCCAGCCTGCTCATACGACAGAAGGTCACGCCTTAGAGGCGAGATTCCCGCAGCAGCCACACGCAAGAAGATCATTTACGATCAATAACTCCCTCATCGCTGCATGTAGATTTTTCGTAATACTTTCGAAATACGTAGAATTGTAGTTTCTATAAACGACTTCAAGTAAGTCTCCCGCTAAAAAAAATTATTTTCGTAGCTAGAGCGAGATAAGTGGGTTTTCGCCTATGCCTTCAATGTTATATATATGTCATATGCGAGCTTCCAAAACTCGCCGCAGCGCTGTTGATGAAACTGGTCAATTTACAGTTCAAATAGGCATAGTGGAAAAAACAAAATGTTCGACAATCTTGACTTTACCCGATGTGGAGGCCTCTTTTTACTCGAGTTGTATCACTGATTAACTTACGTCCTGAGTTCCAACAAAATTTAACAAACAATGGTATATTTTGGATATTTTGTAATCATTAAGATTAGCCTCGCTGTACACAAGTGATGAAGAATGTTGTAGATTTAGATCACGGAAAGAGACAGTACATGTGCAGTCGACAAGCACACCGCATTTGGGCCTGATCCGTCAAGAAATAACCCCCCCCCCCCCCCCCCCCCCCCCAAAAAGGGTTAAGGGGGGCATCAAGCCTAAATAAGATAATGTGAGCGTGTTTATCGTCAAATTTACAGTTCAGATAGCTGTAGTGAAAAACAAAAATTTTCACAATTTTGACTTTACTTGGGTTAGAGCCCCCCTTTTTTTAATTTACAATCTGTACTCAAGCAAAACCCATGTGTCGAATTTGAACAAAATCTCTGGCACTTTACTATATTTACTTTTCACGTCATATGTCTCGTCAGCAACGTCAGAATAGCCCTCGCTTCACTCATCACGTGGGGCCAACGTGCATCACTCTTACCTATGTCCGCTTGCATGCACAAGTTTATTTATAATAATAGCAACACATCTCGATACCCTCGTTACGTATCTGTATTGTGTTTTCACGTCATATGTCTCGTCAAAGACGTCAGAATAGCCCTCGCTTCACTCATCACGTGGGACCAGCGTGCATCACTCTTACATATGTCCGCTTGCGCGCACAAGTTCATTTATAATAATAGCAACACATCTCGATACCCTCGTTGCGTATCTGTATTGTGTTTTCACGTCATATGTCTCGTCAGCGACGTCAGAATAGCCCTCGCTTCACTCATCACGTGGGGCCAACGTGCATCACTCTTACATATGTCCGCTTGCGCGCACAAGTTCATTTATAATAATAGCAACACATCTCGATATCCTCGTTGCGTATTTGTATTGTGTTTTCACGTCATATGTCTCGTCAGCGACGTCAGAATAGCCCTCGCTTCACTCATCACGTGGGACCAACGTGCATCACTCTTAAATATGTCGGCTTGCGCGCACAAGTTCATTTACAATAATAGCAACACATCTCGATACCCTCGTTACGTATCTGTATTGTGTTTCACGTCATATGTCTCGTCAGCGACGTCAGAATAGCCCTCGCTTCACTCATCACAAGGGGCCAACGCGCATCACTCTTAAATATGTCCGCTTGCGCGCACAAGTTCATTTATAATAATAGCAACACATCTCGATACCCTCGTTACGTATCTGTATTGTGTTTTCACGTCATATGTCTCGTCAGCGACGTCAGAATAGCCCTCGCTTCACTCATCACGTGGGACCAACGTGCATCACTCTTAAATATGTCCGCTTGCGTGCACAAGTTCATTTATAATAATAGCAACACATCTCGATACCCTCGTTACGTATCTGTATTGTGACCACTTATAAAGTTAAATAATTATTATCTGCCATCCCGTATAGCTAGGACAACAATAAATCTATTATTTGCATTTATTTTCAACAATAGTTTTATTATGAATAATAATGCAGTATATTTATGAACGTTGTCTCGATAACCTTGTTGCACGGCGGGATGTAAACCAAGTATATTGCTACAACACTGTTCGTAATGTACCTATCCGTGTTGCAATCTCGGGCGATAGCTTTCAGGTTGTAGCAGGCTGACAGACGTGTTCAATTCGTGTGTTCCATTTCATCCTGTAGTCGATCCATACTCCCAGGACTTTGGCTTCTTGTGAGATTTCTATCGGAATGTTGGGTTTGAGCTGTTCGTTCCATAGACAAAACGTGACTGCAACTGTTTTATTTAAGTTTAAAGCACTTTTGTTGGATTTAATTGACGAGTGGTGATTTACCCGCCCCCTGACGTCACGAAGGAACGTGGCGCCCATAGTTGGGACAAATCCGCTAACTGTTACGCTTTCACGCGCTTAATCTACGACACTTATCTCGTTCTAGCTGTTATAATATTCACTTTTCAGGTATAACCTATAGGAAAGCGTAGTTAGTTCACATCCCAGTGGTCAATATAAAGGTTAGTTCAAAATTATAGACCCAGTTTTAGTTAACAGGGAAGAATACCTCTAGGCCTACGTCAAAAACCGCACAAAATTTTCATTTTTAAATTATATCACAAGAATGGGCTTTGAGATCGAAAATCTGAATCAACAGCGCACTGTGATTTATTAAGCCCTACACATTGAATGCGCTAAGTCGTGACTTATATTATAATCAGTATGTTTTTTTTGTAAATAATTAATTTTATTACTAGTTATCGAATTATAATCAAAATACTACTCTAATGGTTATAATATTTTGTTCAGTATGTAGGGCTTACCAAAGCACAGTGCGCTGCTGATTTAGATTTTCGATTTCTTGTTGCAATCTTGAGATATAATTTAATAATGAACATTTTCTGCGGTTTTTGACGTAGAGACTACCCTTTGCCCTTAACTTGTTATAACAATTCACGCATCAAAAGGATAAAATGAGCAACGCGTGATTTGTTTTTTCAACTTCAATTGGCGAAAAACTAATGATCGGATTTTGACAAGAGTTTCTTTAGCATGTGTTCCAATAATGTGAGACAATAAACAAATAAACTTTCTAGATAGAAATTGCTCAGAACGAAAATTCATAGCATGCAATAATATGCAGGGTGTAGCGGTTGGGCCTCAAAAGTAGCAGTTTTGACCGTGAAACTAAGCACCTTGCATATTAGTGCATGCTATGAATTTTCGTTCTGGGCATTTTCTATCTAGAAAGTTTATTTGCTTATTGTCTCACATTATTGGTACGTATTCTTAAGAAACTCTCGTCCAAATCCGATCATTAGTTTTTCGCCAGTTGAAGTTGAAAAAACAAAACACACCTTGCTCCTTTTATCCACTTCAGTGTGTGAATTGTTATAACAAGTTAACTACTTTGTCTATAATTTTGAAATAACCTTTGTATTGACCACTGGTATGTGAACTTATTATGTTTTCCAGGCTATATCTTAAAACTGAATATTATACCAGCTAGAACGAGATAAGTGTGGATGTATTTTGCGTGGACCCGTTCGGACAGTAGGACTTTTTCCCAACTGCTAGTCACGTGACACACTACTCGGCGCAAGCTCCGCCTATCACCACTCCTCAATTAAGGGCGGCAACCCGAAAAGTCAAGTATGAGCACCACTTGGAGATAATTTTTGATAATGATTTTTCATGATATTTTAATTGTTTTTACTCTAGCCTTTATTACAGAACTGACCATATTTTTGTATTGTCTTTCAGCCTGCGGCACGTTTATTGGGGGTCTCTGGCCCCTTGGTTCCTTTATACACACAAGTACCGATTGCCGCCAGTGAGCGTGCTTTAAACTTGGTGCGTCTACATTTTCCTGAGAAATATCAAGAGTTGCTATTGATACCCTTATAAACCAACATATAAAAAATCACATTAATTGTTTAGATGATATTTGGGGTTTTACGTCTCATATTTTTGCAATGAGGATAATCAAGACGATTAATTGTTCCCCATTCCCATGTCCCCCTTTTCCTTTCATTAATTGTTTAGCCCAGGTCTTTAGTGAAAGGAAAAGGGGGACCTGGGAATGAGGAATGGGAGGAAAGGGGGGGGGGGGGAAGGGACCCGGGTCCCGGGCTTTTAAGTTTGAAATGCGCTGCTCCAAAGGATGAAAAATTTTGATTTTCTCTTGGGACTACTCAAAACAATTTTAACACAATTTAAACGTACCAAAAGTGGGTGTCCTGCAAGGTAGGTGAGCTTGAACTGGAAGGTCATAATCCGTGTACATTGCCGAAACCGATTTTATTAGCCTGCATCGTGTTACACACGAGATACGAAAGGTCGAAATAAGTATTCAGTATTTGCACCTCACAGAAAGAAAATATTTTGGGTTTTGGGTCAAATAACTTTTTGTTGTTGCCACTAAGGTTTCACAAATGGTGACCTTTGAATGACCCTGTAGTTGCGACTACTCTAATCTACGCTACGCTACGCTACTTCTCTGCACGGGCCAGACTACTCTAATCTACGCTATGCTAAGCTACGCTACGCTACGCTACTACTCTGCACGGGCCAGACTACTCTAATCTACGCTACGCTACTACTCCACACGGGCCAGACTACTCTATGCGGGTCAGACTACTCTACGTTCACCGGATACTCCGCGTGGACCGGACTACTCCACACGGGCCGGACTGTCGTGTTTAAAACTACCGATCGCTTTTACTCCAAATGTACGGCTAACATTCATAATAATTTAATATCTAGGACAAGAGACTACAGTGTCTAGCTTATGTACATTTGCCAATTTTGCATTTGATTGTGTACAATTACCGACCTATCCAATAGGAACAAAGAACTAAAACAAACTATCTCTGCTCAGCAAGACATTGTCAACAATGACTGTTGTTGATAACGTTGGGAAGCATTCGATGAAAACTAAAGTAGAAATATTTGGGTAATCTATGAGGCGAGTACAGAGACAAGGCAGGTGACATACAAATGTAGGCCTATTGGTTATGTAGTTACGTACTGTATTTACTAATTAGACTTACGTGGAACGCCCCCCGCGAGACTTGCGTTAGCGTATCTGGCAGGAGAATTGAGTTCAGCAACGCAGCGCTCCAATACCTGAAAAATAATAACAGCTGTTGTCAGATTTCCATCACATTATTTTATAACTACCCTTATTATCTGTTTCCTAGGGGTGAACATTAATGAAGATGCATATGGGAAGGTGGTGTACTCCTATATTGAGTTCCACATCCTCTCGAAGAAGAAATGCACTTACTTGTAAGTCAACTGCAAGTGATCGACTGATTGGGAGTTGCAAGCCGAGCGCTTCGTAACGCGAGCCGGCCCTCGGGTTATCACGAGGCATGCGCATA
This sequence comes from Isoperla grammatica, assembly GCA_945910005.1. Lineage (NCBI taxonomy): Eukaryota > Metazoa > Arthropoda > Insecta > Plecoptera > Perlodidae > Isoperla > Isoperla grammatica. The sequence goes on from OX246744.1 coordinate 37,850,441, forward strand.
CAGTGACGTCATTGGTAGCCCACTAGTTTTGTGCAGCGATATTTTTAAACTCAATTTTTCTTAGCCAGCAGATGTCCGATCAAGCTAAATCAAATACCTATAACCACGAAATTGAATATTTGTTGGTATGAATGATGCGCCGTGTGACCGAGATAAGACAAGGACTTTAATGACCTTCATACTTCCAATCCAATTTTGCCTTTAGCCATGGTAACTAGGCCTACCTACAAATATTAAAGAATGTTTTATTTGTTTTTTAAACTAACCAGTAATACTCTAGGCCAGGGGTGCCCAACATACGGCCCGCGAGCCGCATGCGGCCCGCCAAGCCCTTTCATCTGGCCCACACCTCCCATTTACATTCTAGTCTCACAACTAAACCCACGAAGAAAACTCAATTTTATTTGAAAGCACGTTTTGAAATTTATTCGGTGGGTATGTGTATAACTATATTTTAGACTTCGCAGCGAAAAATTATCATAATTCATTTGTTTCTACTTTTAGTTTTGTTCTCATTCAAGCCTAATTTCTTGGAAGCCGAGGAGGGGAAGGGGGGGGATTATTGTTCTCTGTGGCGACATCCGACTTACTAACTGGCGAGGTGTCTACTGGCACAGATAACAAATGCTACTGGTTATACAAGTGTGACAGTGTCCCCGCAAATATGTTTCACCCTTTTAGTTGTGATCTTGCAAAGGCGTCATGACTCGAATCACAAAAACGAGTGTAATAAAACGAAGGATTAATTCTTATTGAAAAAGTAAATCTTGTTTCGCAGCAAAATATGTTTAAATAGAAGGTAAATGAGAATCAAGCGTCTGTCAGCGCTAGTTTTCGTGTTGCACAGTGCACATTAACTATCAGCGGGGGGAACACCATTTGCTGACGGGGAATTTGATATAGGTCTAGAGGTAGATATAGAATAACCAGACTAGGCAGGGTTACATCAGAGCGTCCGGGCACAAGGATGAAAACAGATATGTACATGACTCTCATTGTAGCAAGTAGGTTTACCAACAAGACTACCACCTCCACCTATATACGTGTATATATATATAGTTAAGTTGATGTGGCCCGCCAACATTGAATAATTAAGCTATGTGGCCCACTTCTAAATCAAGTTGGGCACCCCTGTTCTAGGCCCTACTTATATGTAGTATTTTTTATGAAGTGTATTTATAATGTGTACCTAGTCCTGATTATTTATCATTGTTCAATAAATTTGTAATTATAATTAGGTATCACATTGGTTCATTTATAACCATTTCTAAACTAGAGATGTTCGAAATCGAATCGAAAACAATGGAAATAAACACGTTTTGCATTGTTGCATGGGTTCGTTTCGCGTGCACCGCAGCTGAAGCGGCAAACTTGCAATCTGATTGGTCGACGCGCCTGATGCATGTGACCCGTCAGCCCAAAAGTTCTACAGTAACGGGCGCTTTAGGTATTTACTCTTAACCCTAGATATTTGTACGTACAGCTTGTGGCTAGGCTAGGCCTATGCCCTAAGCCGAGCGGGCAAGCCTTCACCTTTGTAACTTACTTCCGAGTCCATCGCCAGGCTAGGCTTGAGCTTTTCTACATAGGCTAGGCCTAGTAAGCTGGACCCTACTAGGCCTAGCCACAGACTGGTTGTACAAAAGCGGAGGCTTAGGCCGTAAGCCTTTGTACATCGGGCCTTTAGCTGCACTAGAAGTCTAGGCAGTCCTAGGCCTAGGCCTATGCCCAGGGCAGCTGGGTTTGAAATTGTTAGGGCCTAGGTCTACGGTTTTGCACGTCGTGTGGCTAGGCCTAGGTAGCTTAGCCTACGCCTAGGCCATTGATATTATTCCCTACAGCTTAGGCCTAGGCTAGGCCTAGGACGCCCAACCAACACGCGTGACAAACTAGGCTAGGCCTAGGCCTAGAGTTATTAATCTATCGCAAGAGTTGTCACATTCGGATGTTACTATTACCTGAACACTTACGAAACAACTTACGGCATAAAACCCGAACAAATCGTCATCCAACCAAGTCCAAACCAGCAATAGCGTCTCAATCAGACGAGAAATGCACTTGCAACAGATGACATGCAATGGAAGTCGTCTGCACATCATCTGTATTTCCGCTACTCCCACACAAGAGCGATCCATACCTGCGCACAGTTACAGTGTAGTGCAGACAGATTATGTTGGAGAAAAGAAAAACTGATTATCGTACAAAATTAGGCAGCCTGTTATGCTGTCTTATTATTTATACTATATAGCTTTATCCCGAAACAAACTATTTTATAGCGATCATTTAATTTAAACTCTTGGTCACAAAATAGTGCACAGATAATATGTTGAAACAAAAGGTTGGTTTACAGTAAACGATTCTTGTATCTATCATGCTGTGCTGTCGGATTTTTGTTCCAAATGCTCCTTCATACCGAAAAAAATTATTGTATAGCGATTATTTAATAGCATATGAAGCAGCATTTGGATCATTTCGTGGCCAACAATTGTCTACTACAAACCAATTTTTAATTTCACTATATTATCTGTCTGTACTATTTCTTGACCAATACTATGCTAATATAATATGCAATGTTGGGTAGGAACGGATTTTTTTAGTTCCGTTCCTTGGAACTAGTTCCTTTTTAAGGAACTAAGGAACGGTATAGTTCCTTTTTTCCAACCAGGAACTGTGGAACGCCATAGTTCCAATTTTCCAGGAACTGTAACTTATTTTCATAAGTTCCTTTTATTTTTACTTGACTGTACCGGTATAAGCTTGAAGGACCAAAGCGCCAAAACATAGTTTACTTACAAGATGACAGAAACGAGAAATCTAAAACAACTTTTTTTGTAATATTTCAGTCTTGTCTACCCATCCCAACCCTCCACCTGCTACGCCACCCCCGCGTGGGGTCTCCAATTAGTCGCACACCGGCACAAGTCGAAGACCCGAAACCGGTGACTAATCCCAAATCGTTCGTGCGGAATAAGCGTGTCATGTCACTTATAACTGACCAACCGAACAACCCCTCCTATACACAAGTGTGAGAGCAACTCAGACTGTCATTCCGAAATCAAACAAAACATGAAATATATCACTTGTCAACCCATCACTTAGAATTCATTGGAAACGGGAAGGCTTTGATGATGAAAGATGTGGTCCGAGTGAGGTGGGGGAGAAGTTATTTAGGGGCAAGGAGCTATCTCAATATTCACTGATCTATTCAATTCTTCGCGACAAGTGCATGTGACAACATCGCTGTCTCTTTCGATCGTTTTGTTATAATGTCTGGTGTTCGTGGCAATAACATACTGCCCTTTAAAAAATACAGGCCATTTTTTTCCCGGGCGAAAGTGATATTTTGGCGAGGAAGAAAATTTTTCGGCAAAATGCTTGCTTTGTTTACCAGTTAATAAAGTAATCGGTGCTTCGAGGTCATCACCAGCCAATCAAAAGAAGCACATGCATTAATTGATCCTACAAATCTCAACCATATTTAAGGCGTTATTTGCGAACCCTTGGCATTGAATTTAATTTAAAAACTTTAATTAAATTAATTATAATAGTTATTAATAATTAATATAAATTGTAATGCATTAAGAATTGACAATATAAAATAACCTCTTACTTTTAGTCAGTGTTCTTGGTATATAATGCATAAACCCGGATAATAACCATTGGGTCGATGGCTAGTATCCCGCTCGGCAATATCCAAAGAAAAATGGTTGTTTGCAGAAAGGAACTATTTAGGAACTTAGTTCCATTTTGAAAGGAACTAAGGAACGCCCCAGTTCCTTTTTTTTTAGAGGAACTTGGAACTGGAAAGAGTTCCTTTTTCCTTGCGTGGAACTGGAACTGGAACTAGGTCCATTTTTTAAGGAACTTACCCAACACTGATAATATGCTATTAAATGATCGTTATACAATAATTTTTGTCGGTATTAAGGAAGATTTGGAACAAAAACCCGCCAACATATCATGGTAGATACAGCAGTTTTCAACTGTAAACTAATTTTTAATTTCAACATATTATCTATCTGCACTATTTTGTGACCAACATTATGCTTACATGCTATTAAATGATCATTATACAATAATTTGTTTCAGTATAAATCAGTGTTTGTATAAATAGCCTGACAAGACAGTATAACAGGCTCCCTAATTTTGTTGGTAATCAGTTTTTCTTTTCTCCAACATTAACTGTCTGCAGGCTGCACTACACTGTTTCCTATTGTAGGCATATGCTAACGCACACTGGATTCATGACATTGCGTTGTTCTGCGGGACGGTGCGCGACGGCGGTTTTGGGCCAATCAGGAGCGACCTGCGTGCACTTGCGTACAGCCTACTATATTTTCGTTGACACCGTACACACCCGCAGGTATGGATCGCACTTGTGTGGGAGTGCAGATGAGGATGTGTAGACGTCTTCCATCTGATCAAAAGTGGCTGGAACGTCAGTGACAGCTGATGTAGTTGTCACAGCTGACATGCAAGGACGTCAGTGACAGCTGATGTAGTTGTCACAGCTGACATGCAAGGACGTCAGTGACAGCTGATGTAGTTGTCACAGCTGACATGCAAGGACGTCAGTGACAGCTGATGTAGTTGTCACAGCTGACATGCAAGGACGTCAGTGACAGCTGATGTAGTTGTCACAGCTGACATGCAAGGACGTCAGTGACAGCTGATGTAGTTGTCACAGCTGACATGCAAGGACGTCAGTGACAGCTGATGTAGTTGTCACAGCTGACATGCCAGGACGTCAGTGACAGCTGATGTAGTTGTCACAGCTGACATGCAAGGACGTCAGTGACAGCTGATGTAGTTGTCACAGCTGACATGCCAGGACGTCAGTGACAGCTGATGTAGTTGTCACAGCTGACATGCAAGGACGTCAGTGACAGCTGATGTAGTTGTCACAGCTGACATGCAAGGACGTCAGTGACAGCTGATGTAGTTGTCACAGCTGACATGCAAGGACGTCAGTGACAGCTGATGTAGTTGTCACAGCTGACATGCAAGGACGTCAGTGACAGCTGGTGTAGTTGTCACAGCTGACATGCAAGGACGTCAGTGACAGCTGATGTAGTTGTCACAGCTGACATGCAAGGACGTCAGTGACAGCTGATGTAGTTGTCACAGCTGACATGCAATTGGACGTCAGTGACAGCTGGTGTAGTTGTCACAGCTGACATGCAAGGACGTCAGTGACAGCTGATGTAGTTGTCACAGCTGACATGCAATTGGACGTCAGTGACAGCTGATGTAGTTGTCACAGCTGACATGCAAGGACGTCAGTGACAGCTGATGTAGTTGTCACAGCTGACATGCAAGGACGTCAGTGACAGCTGGTGTAGTTGTCACAGCTGACATGCCAGGACGTCAGTGACAGCTGATGTAGTTGTCACAGCTGACATGCCAGGACGTCAGTGTCAGCTGATGTAGTTGTCACATCTGACATGCAAGGACGTCAGTGACAGCTGATGTAGTTGTCACAGCTGACATGCCAGGACGTCAGTGACAGCTGATGTAGTTGTCACAGCTGACATGCAAGGACGTCAGTGACAGCTGATGTAGTTGTCACATCTGACATGCAAGGACGTCAGTGACAGCTGATGTAGTTGTCACAGCTGACATGCCAGGACGTCAGTGACAGCTGATGTAGTTGTCACAGCTGACATGCAAGGACGTCAGTGACAGCTGATGTAGTTGTCACAGCTGACATGCAAGGACGTCAGTGACAGCTGATGTAGTTGTCACAGCTGACATGCCAGGACGTCAGTGACAGCTGATGTAGTTGTCACAGCTGACATGCAAGGACGTCAGTGACAGCTGATGTAGTTGTCACAGCTGACATGCCAGGACGTCAGTGACAGCTGATGTAGTTGTCACAGCTGACATGCAAGGACGTCAGTGACAGCTGATGTAGTTGTCACAGCTGACATGCAAGGACGTCAGTGACAGCTGATGTAGTTGTCACAGCTGACATGCCAGGACGTCAGTGACAGCTGATGTAGTTGTCACAGCTGACACGCAAGGACGTCAGTGACAGCTGATGTAGTTGTCACAGCTGACATGCCAGGACGTCAGTGACAGCTGATGTAGTTGTCACAGCTGACATGCAAGGACGTCAGTGACAGCTGATGTAGTTGTCACATCTGACATGCCAGGACGTCAGTGACAGCTGATGTAGTTGTCACAGCTGACATGCCAGGACGTCAGTGACAGCTGATGTAGTTGTCACAGCTGACATGCAAGGACGTCAGTGACAGCTGATGTAGTTGTCACAGCTGACATGCAAGGACGTCAGTGACAGCTGATGTAGTTGTCACAGCTGACATGCAAGGACGTCAGTGACAGCTGATGTAGTTGTCACAGCTGACATGCAAGGACGTCAGTGACAGACAGCTGATGTAGTTGTCACAGCTGACATGCCAGGACGTCAGTGACAGCTGATGTAGTTGTCACAGCTTACATGCAAGGACGTCAGTGACAGACAGCTGATGTAGTTGTCACAGCTGACATGCAGGGACGTCAGTGACAGCTGATGTAGTTGTCACAGCTGGCATGCAAGGACGTCAGTGACAGACAGCTGATGTAGTTGTCACAGCTGACATGCAAGGACGTCAGTGACAGCTGATGTAGTTGTCACAGCTGACATGCAAGGACGTCAGTGACAGACAGCTGATGTAGTTGTCACAGCTGACATGCCAGGACGTCAGTGACAGCTGATGTAGTTGTCACAGCTGACATGCCAGGACGTCAGTGACAGCTGATGTAGTTGTCACAGCTGACATGCCAGGACGTCAGTGACAGCTGATGTAGTTGATTGATTGATATTTGGGCTTAACGTCTTATATTTTTGCAACAAGGCTAATCAAGACGATGAGTGGGTGATAATAAAGATGAAATTGGGGGCTCTTTGGAGGAAAGGGGCAAGAAGGAGGGCGCGAGAGAAAAAGGGAAAGGGGAAAGAAGGGGATTGGGACGTCAGTGACAGCTGGTGTAGTTGTCACAGCTGACATGCAAGGACGTCAGTGACAGCTGATGTAGTTGTCACAGCTGACATGCAAGGACGTCAGTGACAGCTGGTGTAGTTGTCACAGCTGACATGCCAGGACGTCAGTGACAGCTGATGTAGTTGTCACAGCTGACATGCAAGGACGTCAGTGACAGACAGCTGATGTAGTTGTCACAGCTGACATGCAAGGACGTCAGTGACAGCTGATGTAGTTGTCACAGCTGACATGCCAGGACGTCAGTGACAGCTGATGTAGTTGTCACAGCTTACATGCAAGGACGTCAGTGACAGCTGATGTAGTTGTCACAGCTGACATGCCAGGACGTCAGTGACAGCTGATGTAGTTGTCACAGCTGACATGCCAGGACGTCAGTGACAGCTGATGTAGTTGATTGATTGATATTTGGGCTTAACGTCTTATATTTTTGCAACAAGGCTAATCAAGACGATGAGTGGGTGATAATAAAGATGAAATTGGGGGCTCTTTGGAGGAAAGGGGCAAGAAGGAGGGCGCGAGAGAAAAAGGGAAAGGGGAAAGAAGGGGATTGGGACGTCAGTGACAGCTGGTGTAGTTGTCACAGCTGACATGCAAGGACGTCAGTGACAGCTGATGTAGTTGTCACAGTTGACATGCAAGGACGTCAGTGACAGCTGGTGTAGTTGTCACAGCTGACATGCAAGGACGTCAGTGACAGCTGATGTAGTTGTCACAGCTGACATGCACGGACGTCAGTGACAGCTGGTGTAGTTGTCACAGCTGATGTAGTTGTCACAGCTGACATGCAAGGACGTCAGTGACAGCTGATATAGTTGTCACAGCTGACATGCAAGGACGTCAGTGACGGCTGATGTAGTTGTCACAGCTGACATGCAAGGACATCAGTGACAGCTGATGTTGTTGTAAGAGCTGACATGCAAGGACGTCAGTGACGGCTGATGTAGTTGTCACAGCTGACATGCAAGGACGTCAGTGCATGACAGCTGATGTAGTTGTCACAGCTGACATGCAAGGACGTCAGTGACAGCTGATGTTGTTGTAAGAGCTGACATGCAAGGACGTCAGTGACGGCTGATGTAGTTGTCACAGCTGACATGCGAGGACGTCAGTGACAGCTGATGTAGTTGTCACAGCTGACCTGCAAGGATGTAAGTGACAGCTGATGTTGTTGTCACAGCTGACATGCAAGGACGTCAGTGACAGCTGATGTAGTTGTAAGAGCTGACATGCAAGGACGTAAGTGACAACTGATGTAGTTGTCACAGCTGACATGCAAGGTAGGCAAATGCACAGCTGTGAAAATCACAACAAAAGAGTAGAGCGCCGAATTCAAATCAGCCAAACCCAAAGTAATCCGTGTTATCAAGCTGAATCTTTCACAGCGACATAGACACGGGAACAAGGGCTGACTGGGATTAAAAGGCCCGGGATGCTGGGTTTCGGGGGTTGGGGGGGGGGGGGGGCGCACCAGGCTGCGTGGCGCAGCTGGGACCTGGGGGAAGCGCCAGTTGCCGGAGGCAATTACGCCGAAGGCAAACAATTTTTTTGGGGGTTGCATTGAATTTTATGGCCTAAAACGCGATTTTAGGCCGCGATGTACAGAGGCCACCCTACCAGTAGCACTACCGGGTGAGTTATTCAAATGTCAAGAATATTATATTCGAGGTTGGCCTACGGCCATGAGTGTTACTGGCAGGTACTAAATATTGTCACTCGCAAGTCGGAAAATGCTAGCGTGCGAGGAGACTTGACAAAGTTTGACCAATATTGATTGGTTCATGACGTAATAACTTTTTAATAATATCTAGTGGGGTTAAGATTTTTTAGCAATATACAGAGAAGTATTTACATCATATTAGCTGCCACCATCTTAGGGGCTGCCAGCAGAAAGGTGGCAGGCCGGACTGCCAAAGAGCCAAAACATAGCAACGTTAGCTCTTATACCAAAAACTTTGCTTCTTGAAACATTGTAGACTAAAAGTAGATTTCAACATAGAGTTATTATATGTAAGAAGGGGGGGGGGGGGGGGCAACTTTCAAAACCACCTCTACCACTACTACCATACTACCACTTTTACTAATACATTGTTAAATGATCTGATAGTAGCAAAATACTATTAAGGGCAAAGGGTAGTCTCTACGTCAAAAACCGCAGAAAATATTCTTATCTCAAGATTGCAACAAGAAATCGAAAATCTAAATCAGCAGCGCACTTTGCTTTGGTAAGCCCTACAGATCGAATAAAATATTATAACCATTAGCAAAGTATTTTGATTATAATTCGATAATTAGTAATAAAATTATTATTTATAAAAAACAAACTGATTATAATATAAGTCACGACTTAGCGCATTCAATGTGTATGTGTAGGGCTTACTAAACCACAGTGCGCTGTTGATTCAGATTCTCGATTTCGAAGCCCATTCTTGATATAATTTAAAAATGAAACTTTTGTGCGGTTTTTGACGTAGAGGTATCCTTCCCTGTTAAAAATGCTATTTAAACAAAAATAAATTTTCTAGAAATTTAAAAGCGAAGTACCCCTTTCCACGTTGACATGTTGAGAAGTGGCAGAGTTTAGACAAGCCTGTCCCTTATCTGCCTTTTTATTTGCTTGTTTTAGCTCTCTTGTTACTTACTTTTGTGACACACAGAAAGCTTAATGTACTTTCAAGTTATTTCTACTAAAATGTACTTCCTCTCTGTCTTCAATTAGATTTCATCTGCCCCGCCCCCTTGTCCAATAAATAGTTTAGAAGAGGTCGATGGCAATACTTAAAAAAATACACCAGTATGTTTTTACTTTATGATGACATTTTAAACGATATCAAAGGGGAAAACACTAACACATTATAATTTGTCAACTCCCGTCCAACGCTCAGGATATAAAATAAAGTTTATTAAAAACGGGTAGAATATTTGTTTATTCCTACGACACCCCCCCTCACACACGAGACGCTGTCAATATTGACACATGTGCATCGTCCACACTCGAATTAATCTCGTGTCTGTCTATAACTGTCTGTATATGATAAGGTAGTTGGAGGATTGTTTCCAAAAATATTGTTATTCCTTATTGTGAAGAGTTGAGGGGCAAAATACAATACCGTAAATGCTATCAGATATCTCAGAGTTTGATGTTCGAGCACCAGCAGTCGCCATTCATTATCATATCGAGTTCCTGGCCAAGCCGTAGCAAGAGTCCTCGTGAGCTGTCACATACTCTCTTTTCGCAAGGTCTGCCTATCATTACAGGTGCAAACATTAAGAGACCTCGTAAGCTGTCACATACTCTCTTTTCGCAGGGTCTGCCTATCATTACAGGTGCAAACATTAAGAGACCTCGTAAGCTGTCACATACTCTCTTATCGCAGGGTCTGCCTATCATTACAGGTGCAAACATTAAGAGACCTCGTAAGCTGTCACATACTCTCTTATCGCAGGGTCTGCCTTTCATTACAGGTACAAACATTAAGAGTCCTGTGAGCTGTCACATACTCTCTTATCGCAGGGTCTGCCTATCATTACAGGTGCAAACATTAAGAGACCTCGTAAGCTGTCACATACTCTCTTATCGCAGGGTCTGTCTATCATTACAGGTGCAAACATTAAGAGACCTCGTAAGCTGTCACATACTCTCTTATCGCAGGGTCTGCCTATCATTACAGGTGCAAACATAAGAGTCCTCGTGAGCTGTCACATAGTCTCTTATCGCAGGGTCTGCCTATCATTAGGTGCAAACATTAAGAGACCTCGTGAGCTGACACATACTCTCTTTCACTGGGTCTGCCTATCATTACAGGTGCAAACATTAAGAGTCCTCGTGAGCTGTCACATAGTCTCTTATCGCAGGGTCTGCCTATCATTAGGTGCAAACATTAAGAGACCTCGTGAGCTGACACATACTCTCTTTCACTGGGTCTGCCTATCATTACAGGTGCAAACATTAAGAGTCCTCGTGAGCAGTCACATACTCTCTTTTCGCAGGGTCTGCCTATCATTTCAGGTGCAAACATAAGCCATAACAACAAACAACAACCTTGAATGCAATATTTTCGTGTCATTTCAAAATTAAGTAATATATAGTAGATTATAGAGCTAGTAGTCAGTTTATTTCCAGGGGTGGGGGGGGGGGGCGAACGACAAATCCCCTCCGGGATCATGGCTGAATTAAACTTTGAATATGACGGGGGGAAGGGTTTTAAGAGGATAGTGGTAAGTAGGACTTCAAGAGGAAGAAAAGGGGAAGGGGAGGATTTAGTCTGGCTCCTCCCCCTCGACCTGTCCGGCCGGCTAGGGTGGCCCTATACCAGAAGCCAGGAGCCGGCATAGCTCTCAGGGTCCACTTGCCCACTTCACTTAGTACTCACCTTAGTACCTTAGTACTTCACCTCGTACTTCAGTCAACTTTTTTATTACCAAAAAGGACAGGACATAAAAACATGTTCATCACAACTTTTCCAGACAGACCAGCCTAGGCCAGGCCTGGCTACAATTAATTACCCTTCAAGGAGAACAGCCCAAGGGCATGTTAACGGGATGGCAACAACGGGATTCGTTATGAAACAGGTGGTGTGAAGGAGAATGCAACAATGTCATTCGTGTCATGTACACTTTACTTGCTCAAAACATTATTTGAAGGTTACATTTAAGGTATCAAAATTATTAATATAAAATATGAATAAACAAGCATTTTTACACTCAATATTGGGCCCAATTCGGTTAGCTAAGTTGAAAAATCTACAAATCTACAATCTACATAGAAATTAATAATAACACAATGTACGTACACTTCGTAAACACAGTTAAAAGATAATAACATTGGTTTTAAAAGAAGGAATTAAAAGCTTAAAAATAAGTTGTAAAAGTAAAGAAATAAACGCACGCACAGAAGAAAAAGTCAACATATTAGTTAGGCTAACGCAAATACAATGAGAATAATGCAATACGTGCACCCTTGGTCAATGGTCTCAAGAATACGTTGGATCTAGCAGAATGATTTCCATTGAATGCAGTCAATTTGTTGTCAAGATAAAGAAATATGGTAAATAACCTAAATTAACATTTCACATACTTAATGAACACAATAGAACAATGCACCTGTGCAATACATGCACGCACACCTTGACAACACAGACTCCAGTTTACATTTCATCTAGATGAATGATTATACCAACATATACAAACAATTGAGGTGGTTTGATACTTGAAAGAAGTAAATAGTTGTTCAATGCGAGCAATGTTCAACAAGGATATTAGTGGGCAGCTTGTCAGGCTGCCTAACTGATGAACTACTGGTATACTTGGCCCAAGATAACCTTACGTCACACGTAAGGTCGCCTTCGTCTCAGGCGAGGCACTCATAGCCAACCAGCGAGCCGCCCGAGACACACTTGCGCAAACACCGATCGCTGATTGGCTACGAACCCGTCGAAACTGACGAAAGCTTGTGTAAGGTAGTGTTGGGCCAACCATACACAGCTGGGTTTAGTATTTTCTCACTCCAACCGCCGCACGCCAGGGGACAGTCTAGTCACGGCGGGGACAGACCGCGCCGTGTCCCCCCAGCTTGCACGCGGGCATGCGCAGCAGGCATTCCGTGCATGGTAGCCGAATATCGGCACTCAAACCCTCTAGTGCCAGATTCCTCCCAGCGGAGAACTGTCCGCGACACAGCGGACAAACTGTGGTACTGTCGTCAGACCAGCAAGCGTTACACAGGCTGTGTCCCGCGGTGCACTGACGTATTGGTGCGCACATGACCCTGAAGCACACGGGACACTCCAGGTTTGGCATTACGATCTGCCTCAAGTCCATTAGGTCTTCCCCCACCTTTCCATCAATTCCTATCCCGCGCTGCGCTGAAGGTGCGACGATTGACGTGACCAACAGTAGTGTATATGTTACAGCAAAAGCCACCTGTTGAACCGCCAGCCCCCGTGACTTCGGCAACAGAGTCGCCACCGAGAGGTCCTTCTTCCCCTGACCCAGTTCACCACTTGTTCCACGGCCACACACAAACTTGTTCCACGGCCACACACAAACACGTCCCCTGCCCGGGTCAACACGGCAGTGTGCTGAAATCCAGCAATAACCTGGGAGACAGTCTGGTCCTCGAGGCCAATCATTCTAGTGGGGGCGGATCTCTTGAATGTGTCACCAGTACCCAACTGCCCTTCAACATTACTACCCCAAGCCCAGGTCGTCCCATCGACTCCGAGGGCCACAGTGTGGTCATAACCGCAGGACACGGCAGCCACGGCTATTGACAGCACCGATACTCGTGTGAAGCTGGAAACGCTATCCACTGCACCAAGCCCAAGTTGACCATACTCATTCGACCCAGCCATCAAGAGGACCCCAGAGGCCGAGACAAGAGCTGTATGGTAAACGCCACACGATATGTCAACTATGGCCTCAGGGAGGTTGGGCACGCGAGTGAATGAGGTTAGCTGGTTTGTATGACCGAGGCCTAGTCGGCCGTAGGCGTTGTATCCACACACCCAGACCTCACCGCCTGTTGCAAGAACCACCGTGTGGCAATACCCAGCAGCAACCTTCTTGATGGGCGGCAGACCGGCAACCAGGACGGGTGTGGTGGTGTCACGGGTGTGACCGAGGCTAAGCTGACCCTCGTCATTCCGCCCACACGAGTACACCTCACCCTTGTCAGTGAGGAACACAGTGTATTGATATCCACAAGCAGCCTGGGTTATACTAACAGTGCTGAGAGTGTCAACAAGCCTCGGCTCAGCGACCGAGCCTTCGTTCTTCATCCGTCCTGTGTCTTGTGTTACACAGAAGGTGTAGACGCGGCCAGACTCGCAGACAACTGCAGAGTGGTCTTCACCGCAAGACACCTGAACGACGGTCTCATCTTGGGAGAACGACACAATGCTCGATCCAGCAGGCAGGCCTCCACCCAACACCAGGACACCAGGCTTGGTTATAACGAACCGAGCGTCATCGTTCTCATCCATCCTGCAACCAAACGAGATGTTGGACACAAGAGGACAGATGTTGGACACTTGAGTAAGAGTGGGGGATAAAGGGACAGACTAGTTGAATGTTTGTTAAAAGAAAGTTCAAAAATAATGTTTTTTATTAGTATTTGGTTCTTTTACGTTTACTTTCTTTTACGTTGAGTAAGAGTGGGGGATAAAGTGACAGACTAGTTGAATGTTTGTTAAAAGAAAGTTCAAAAATAATGTTTTTTAATTGTATATGGTTCTTTTAGGTTTAATGCTGTACCTTCGCCTAGCCTGCCGATTTCCCAATTATAAATTCTCATTCTAAATACTAAAGCCATGACTATTAACAGTCTTCGCAATAGTCACTAGGCCACGTCATTATAACGCGAGCTTATCTATGCAAGCACGCTTGTACACTGGCCACAGAGACAACGGATTCATTCAGCCCCCCCCCCCCCCCCCCCCCGAAAGGGGGACATCAACCCGAAATGCGATAGCCTGAGCGTGTTTATCATAAAATTTACAGTTCAGATAGCTGTAGTGAAAAACAAAAATTTTCACAATTTTGCCTTTATTTGGGTGTTGGGTTAGAGCCCTCCTTTTTCTTTTTTGAATTTACAATCCATACTCGAGTTATACTTTCCCTGGTTAACCCATTTGTTGAATTTGAACAAAATCTCTGGCACTTTACTATATTGTGTTTTCACGTCATATGTCTCGTCAGCGACGTCAGAATAGCCCTCGCTTCACTCATCATGTGGGGCCAACGTGCATCACTCTAACATATGTCCACTTGCGCGCACAAGTTCATTTATAATAATAGAAACACATCTCGATACCCTCGTTACGTATCTGTATTGTGACCACTTATAAAGTTACATAATTATTATCCTCCGTCATAAACATGCCGTATAGCTACGACAACAATAGATCTATTATTTGAAATTATTTTTAACAATGGTTTTAATATAAATAATAATACAGTATATTTATGAACGTTGTCTTGATAACCTCGTTGCACGGCGGGATGTTAACCAAGTACAATGCGTGCGTACGTACTTCACTCAGTCAACCATGTCCAATTATTGAAATTGATTAGAGTCAAGCTTTGCAACAATAAATTAATTATACCAAGTAATAGGCAACCCTTGAAAACTCCACTCCTAAGCTCGCGTCTTTCGAGTAGTACATCTCTACAGTAGTACATCTCTACGGTAGTATGTCTCTACAGTAGTACATCTCTACAGTAGTACATCTCTACAGTAGTACATCTCTACAGTAGTACATCTCTACAGTAGTACATCTCTACAGTAGTACATCTCTACAGTAGTACATCTCTACAGTAGTACATCTCTACGGTAGTACATCTCTACAGTAGTACATCTCTACAGTAGTACATCTCTACAGTAGTACGTCTCTACAGTAGTACATCTCTACAGTAGTACATCTCTACGGTAGTACAGGGGTCATTCCATATGAAATCAACCAGCACATTTTCATGTCCCCTTTAGATTTTGATGAAAATTGGTACAGTTGTTAAGAATACAAATAAAACGCACACGTATTTTTTTTTTTCGCTCTAACGTTCACCGTTTTTGATTTACGGACCTTGAAAAAACCCAAATTTGGGTTTACATGAGCGTGCCCGTAAATTTGTAACTTTGGAACCATTTGACCTAGAAGGCTGATTTTTTTTTTGGTAAATGGTGCTGCTATTATATCCTTTGTACATACATAACAATATATGCACTTTATTATTTATAACTTCACATTAAAACCGATTTTTGGATTTACAGAAGTCTACTGCCCAAAAGGGTATTTTTAAAAATTTGAAAAAATAATATTTTATTTGTATATGTATGTATTACATGCACAGCAAATTTAGTTTTGTGGAAACTTCAGGTTTAGAAGATACAACCTAAAAGGTGTGGTAATGTGCAAATAAACAATTATATTACATACGATAGTATATAATAAAACTGGTTGACGTTTGTTTAAAGCCCCAAAACCACTCCATGGTGTCAACCATGGCATGGGGTATTTTTTTTAGTCATGGAGAGGTTAAACCAGAGTGTTGATATGGGTGTGGGACATCTATTTCAACAGTGAAACTTCTTTATAACGAACGTCTTTATAACAAAATGATCTACATATATAACAAACTGTTTTTGAGGTCCCAAAAGGTTCTTATGCATGTAAAGGTACCATCTTTATAAAGAAATGTTCAATATAACAAAATAATAATCGAGCCCCCAAGAGTTCGTTATAAAGAAGTTTTACTGTAGAATATGTCTGAAATAATGGTATGGTAGGAAATGCTCATAGTCTGCTCAATGTATTATGAAGCCATTTCTTTCCATGATTCAAGTTTGTATGAGACTCATTCACTTTCCTTGGTACTAAGTGTGTAAGCTCGCCCTGTTGCGATTCGCGGATCAATTAAAGTGAGAAGTAAGAATTGCAAACTTGTCCTCGAATAGGGGCATGAGGAATTTTCTGATGCATTGCACCAGTTATTCCAAAAAGATTCTTCCTCTGATTTCCATGTTTTTGTTTGTTAAATGGATTGCAGCAAACATACATCAAACTTTGAGTGGGTTTTCCATTTTCTTGGGGCTAGGTTAGTCTTGCCTAAGAGCTGTGCTAGTTCAATTACCTATTGTAGTCCTACATGCCTGAACACTTACACTTACAGGGCTAATAACTAGAAATACCACTGAATGTAATGTGGCCTTAGTAGATATACCTAACACTTTAAATACTTTTAAATGTGTGCATACACAATGTTTAAACAGGCTGAGAAAACCATATGCTTCCACCAAGGAAGTAGGCCTAGAACACAGTAGATTCACAGGAAGTAGAATGCAACAGCCCTCTCTACCATAGATTGTAGAAAACACAGCCCTTCCAAGTGTGTACAAGACACACAAGCTTTTGGCACTTAAGCCTACTTTTACACACCAATTTTAAAAAAATGTGATAAGCATTTCACATACAATAATGTATTCCAGACAATTATACCTACACATTAGGGGCATTAAACATTTATGACTCCTAAACCCAAGGTTTCCACAAAACAAAATTTGCTGTACATGTAACAAACATATGTACAAATCCAAACAAAAAATTTTAATTTTTTTAAAATACCCTTTTGGGAGGGGGGCTTATTTAAGTACAAAATTAGTTTATAAAGAAAACACAGAAACAATTAAGTGTACATGTTTTTGACTAATTAGAAAGGATGAAACAAGAGCTTAATTTACAAAAAAAAATCAGCCTTCTAGGTCAAACGGTTCAAAAGTTACAAATATAGGGGTGCGCTAACACGCACTCATATTTGAGTTTTTGGGCAGCCCGTAACTCCAAAACGGGTAAAGGTAGAGCCAAAAAAAAAATACGTATGTGATTTTTTCAAGTTTTTAACCAACGCTGAAAATTTCATAAAAATCCAAAGCGTACATGAATATTTTCTCCTTTTTTTGGTTGACTTCATATGGAATGACCCACATCTCTACAGTAGTACATCTCTACAGTAGTACATCTCTACAGTAGTACATCTCTACAGTAGTACATCTCTACAGTAGTACATCTCTACGGTAGTACATCTCTACAGTAGTACATCTCTACAGTAGTACATCTCTACAGTAGTACATCTCTACAGTAGTACATCTCTACGGTAGTACACCTCTACAGTAGTACATCTCTACAGTAGTACATCTCTACAGTAGTACATCTCTACGGTAGTACATCTCTACGGTAGTACATCTCTACGGTAGTACATCTCTACAGTAGTACATCTCTACAGTAGTACATCTCTACAGTAGTACATCTCTACAGTAGTACACCTCTACAGTAGTACATCTCTACGGTAGTACATCTCTACGGTAGTACATCTCTACGGTAGTACATCTCTACGGTAGTACATCTCTACGGTAGTACATCTCTACAGTAGTACATCTCTACAGTAGTACATCTCTACAGTAGTACATCTCTACAGTAGTACATCTCTACAGTAGTACATCTCTACAGTAGTACATCTCTACAGTAGTACATCTCTACAGTAGTACATCTCTACGGTAGTACATCTCTACAGTAGTACATCTCTACAGTAGTACATCTCTACAGTAGTACATCTCTACAGTAGTACATCTCTACAGTAGTACATCTCTACAGTAGTACATCTCTACAGTAGTACATCTCTACAGTAGTACATCTCTACAGTAGTACATCTCTACAGTAGTACATCTCTACGGTAGTACATCTCTACAGTAGTACATGTCTACAGTAGTACATCTCTACAGTAGTACATCTCTACAGTAGTACATCTCTACAGTAGTACATCTCTACAGTAGTACATCTCTACAGTAGTACATCTCTACAGTAGTACATCTCTACAGTAGTACATCTCTACAGTAGTACATCTCTACAGTAGTACATCTCTACGGTAGTACATCTCTACAGTAGTACATCTCTACAGTAGTACATCTCTACAGTAGTACATCTCTACGGTAGTACACCTCTACAGTAGTACATCTCTACGGTAGTACATCTCTACAGTAGTACATCTCTACAGTAGTACATCTCTACAGTAGTACACCTCTACAGTAGTACATCTCTACAGTAGTACATCTCTACAGTAGTACATCTCTACAGTAGTACATCTCTACAGTAGTACATCTCTACAGTAGTACATCTCTACAGTAGTACATCTCTACAGCAGTACATCTCTACAGTAGTACATCTCTACAGTAGTACATCTCTACAGTAGTACATCTCTACGGTAGTACATCTCTACGGTAGTACATCTCTACAGTAGTACATCTCTACAGTAGTACATCTCTACAGTAGTACATCTCTACAGTAGTACATCTCTACAGTAGTACATCTCTACGGTAGTACATCTCTACAGTAGTACATCTCTACAGTAGTACATCTCTACAGTAGTACATCTCTACAGTAGTACATCTCTACAGTAGTACATCTCTACGGTAGTACATCTCTACAGTAGTACATCTCTACAGTAGTACATCTCTTCAGTAGTACATCTCTACGGCAGTGCATCTCTACAGTAGTACATCGAGTACATCTAAATATTCTTTCGAGTTAAGCGCGGTAACCCGAAATCAAGTATAAGCACCACTTGGAGATAATTTTGATACTGATTTTTCATGACACTTTAATTGTTTTTATTCTATATTACAGAACCGACCAAATTTTTGTAAATTGTCTTTCAGCCTGCGACACGTTTATTGGGGGGCTCTGACTCCTTGGTCCCTTTCTACACACAAGTACCAATTGCCACCAGTGCGCGTGCTTATAACTTGGTGCGTCTACATTTTCCTGAGAAATATCAAGAGTTGCTATTGATACCCTTATAAACCAACATATAAAAAATCACGTTAATTGTTTAGATGATATTAAGGCTTTACGTCTCATATTTTTGCAATGATGATAATCGAGACGATTAATTGTTCCCCATTCCCAGGTCCCCCTTTTCCTTTCATTAATTGTTTAGCCCAGGCCTTTAGTGAAAGGAAAAGGGGGACCTCGGAATGGGGAATGGGAGGAAAGGGGGGGGGGGGAAGGGACCCGGGCCCCGGGCTTTTAAGTTTGAAATGCGCTGCGCCAAAGGATGGAAAATTTTGATTTTCTCTTGGGACTACTCAAAACCATTTTAACACAATATAAACGTACCGAAAGTGGGTGTTCTGCAAGGTAGGTGAACTTGAACTGGAAGGTCATAATCCGTGTGCATTGCCGAAACCGATTTTATTAGCCTGCATCGTATTACACACGAGATACGAAAGGTCGAAATAAGTATTCAGTATTTGCACCTCACAGAAGGAAAATATTTTGGGCTTTGGGTCAAATAACTTTTTGTTGTTGCCACTAAGGTTTCACAAATGGTGACCTTTGAATGACCAGCCCGTAGTTGCGACTACTCTAATCTACGCTACGCTACTTCTCTGCACGGGCCAGACTAGTCTATGCGGGTCGGACTATTCTATGTTGACCGGACTACTCCACACGGGCCAGACTTTCGTGTTTAAAACTAATGATCGCTTTTACTCCAAATGTACTGCTAACATTCATAATAACTTTATATCTAGGACAAGAGACTACACTGCAGGGGTGCCCAACATACGGCCCGCGGGCCGCATGCGGCCCGCCAAGCCATTTCATCTGGCCCACACCTCCCATTTACATTCTAGTCTCACAACTAAACCAATGAAGAAAACTCAATTTTATTTGAATTAGCCTACATTCTTTTGAAATTTATTCGGTGGACATGTGTTTAACTATATTTTAGACTTCGCAGCGAAAAATTTTCATAATTCTTTTGTTTCTACTTCTAGTTTTGTTCTCGTTTAAGCCTAGTTTCTTGGATGCCGAGGAGTGGCGGGGGGGGGGGGGGGGGTGGGGTATTATTGTTTTCTGTGGCGACATCCGACTTACTAATTGGCGAGGACTCTACTGGCACAGATAACAAATGCCACTGGTAATACATGTGTCCCCGCAAATATGTTTCACCCTTTTAGTTGTGATCTTGCAAAGGCGTCATGACTCGAAGCATAAAATCGAGTGTAGTAAAATGAAGGATTAATTTGAATTGAAAAAGTAAATCTTGTTTCGCAGCAAAGTATGTATAAAAAGAAGGTAAATGAGAATCAAGCGTCTGTCTGCATTAGTTTTCGTGTTGCACAGTGCACATTTACTAGCAGCGGGGGGAACACCATTTGCTGACGGGGAATTAGATATAAAATAACCAGACTATATACGTATACATATATATATTTATAGATTAAGCCATCTTGGCATAAGAAGGAAAAAAAAAAAATAGATAAGCAGATGTGGCTCGCCAACATTGAATAATTATTAAGGTTGCCCATCGATGTTAAATTACAACATCGACATCGAAATCAAAACATCGATGTCACATCGCGATGTCGGAAATTTTTCGACATCGACATCAAACGTGAAATAATCGACATCGGAAAAAAAGTTCCTATGCGGCGAGCACAGAGACAAGGCAGGTGACATACAAATGTAGGCCTATTGGTTAGGTAGTTACGTACTGTATTGTGACTTACGTGGAACCGCGAGACTTGCGCGATCTTGGGGACGATTATGGTATCTGGCCGTAGAATCTAGTTCAGCAACACAGCGCGCCAACACCTGAAAAATAATACCAGCTGTCGTCAGATTTCCATCACATTATTTCATAACTACCTTTATTATCTGTTTCCTTGGGGTGAACATTACTAAAGTAGATGCATAACTTCCGGTAATCATTGTGTTACACACTCCCGACAACACTCAGGATGACCCCAGTGCCGGATTAAATGAACTCTCAATGCACTGTCACCACATTACTTAGTAACTACACCTACTCGTGTTGTCTATGGGTAGGTACACCTGTTACATTAATTAGAGTAATAACACTTATAACAACATTAGCATTAACATTACATTAATGAAGATGCATATGGGAAGGTAGTGTACTCCTGTATTGAGTTCCACACTCCCGCCAACCCTCAAAATGGTCCCACTGGAAAATTTAATAAGGCCCTGCCATGCTTTCATAACACACTGTTTCGTAACTACGCCTGTCATTTGTCCACATCGTAAATAATCTGTTTCTTCTCTACCCTGGTAACCCGGGGACCAGGACCGGGTCCGGAAAATTACTGGGTATATTCATATAAACTTATTTATTGTAAATGGATCACAAACATGTCATGTTTGACATGAATTGTACAAATGTGATATTTTACATGGTCAGTCATAGTCAGTGGTTACAATGTCAGTGGTTAATCTTATATAATACTGAGCAAAGATAAATCATATTTACACAATCAAGCAACAGCTGGGTTTATGTCTAAGTTACAAAATTCATTCCAATCGTAAAGACGATTGTTTAGTAAAATAGCTTTTACTCTAAAACGGAAAAACGATCGGGATTTCACTGTAATCGACGCCACGCGAAACGTTTCATGTACCGGTAATAGACTTCAGAACTAAAATAAATGCTATTATTATTTACTCCAAATACACAGGAGAATACAACAATGTTATATTCTCTTGTGCCACTAGCATGATTTGATAGATTTGATACAAGAAAACTGAAAATATAAACATTTAAAACTTCAAGAGATAACAAAATATTATGACTTAGTAGGCCTACTGGAAAATAGAACTAAAATTGGTATTTGCTATTAATAATAAGTAATATCTAGACATATGTGAGGCCAAGCAGTATTTGTCTTTTGTTAACATTTGTTCTATTTATTTATTAGCCAATGGACATAATTACAGCATTTAATGCCAATAGCCGTGACCATCCAAACATAAAATCAACAATATATATATTAATAAATTATCAAGATAAACTCGTTCTGGTGATTACCTCAGCCACTTTGGTCTCTCCATCCAAGTATACACTACTAATTAATTAATTAACAATACACACTATGACCCCACAGCAGACGCTCAACATAGACGCTCAAACTAGACGCTCAACAAAACATCAATGCCAAGAATAACACAACACCGCTGTTTAATGGATTAATCAAGACGACGGCTGGCCTTGAGTGGTATTTGTGTTAGTGCCGGTCTTCGTGTTGGTAAATGTTACAATCTTGAAACTGCGTAGCGGCCAACTCACAATATCGTTTCAGCCCATTACCAATAGGGAACATGCATACGATTTTTTTTAGTGTAACAAGTACTTAGTTTCATAGTATGGTGTCCAACAATTGCATTTGCAAAAGTTTTTTTTTTAAAATTATTATTGAACAGGTCTAATAATGAATTGAATATCACATTTATTTGAATTTCCTCTTGCCGCGAAGAAACGCGCGCTGATTGGTCGGCGGCCTCTGTGACGCAGTATGATGGTTTGGCCTGCGAGCGCGTGACTGTTACAGCTGTGTTTCAGTGCACGATGAGCGATCATTCACGCCCAACGTCGTGTTGTTATCAGTAGCTTGTATTGCATGAACTAAAATGACAGACGGAGGCTTTACAAAGGCCAACAGCACAAATTTACCGCAGATAGATGGTTTTATGGTGGCGAATTTCTTTGCGGGAAATGATCAGTTCACTGGAGTGTTCAACCACTCTTAGTTTAACTTAGATATGTTTCCACATAATGTGTATAATTATTTGATAATACAATGTGCCTTACAATACATACATTAATTTTGTCGTCATTATTCCAATTTGTTAATTATTTATCTCCGAAGTCCAAACCAAATCCCATCATGATTGATTTTGTAATACTAAATAATATGTAAAATATGTACATAGTAATACGCCCCCCCCCCCCCCCCCCCCCCCCCGAAATTCCATGTCGTATTGAGTGGCATTTCGTGACGATATCGAGCTGGTTTAGTAGTCCCAACACTTCTTAAATGATCCCTTGACCTTGTACTCCCTCACAGCTGCAAAGAAGACACTTGAAGTCTTGTTGATACTCGAGAGCTTGGATGAATGAGGGTCATGGACACTTCCCCCTCCCCCCTCCCTACAGATGCCCACCCAAAACATTGTGAATGTAAACAATACCTAGTTTATGGATCAAGCAGATGTTAAATCACAATTTTTATTATATTCCTCTTTATTTATTTAAAACTTGAATTACAGTTGCTAACCCTGTGACAAATTGAATAACCTCTAACCCACCACTACACGCTTAAACGTTTATCCTTCCAATCCCTAGACTGAGTTCATTATCTAATTTAAAATAAAATAAAAATGTAACTATGCGATGCTGATATCGGTTTTCAAATAATTATTGCGATCTGTAATTTATTGTTGGCATCTGGTGTTGGCATGTCAGGAAATGTGATTACGACAGCCAGAACTTCTCATATCCAAACGCACTCTGTGTTATTGTTCCAGTGCTGCCTGCAACTTAGGCAAATATCAATACAAATATCTTCTCTGGAGTCTTTACACTTGTGTTAGTACACATGGGTACTATGCACCACTTATAAGCGCCAGAAGATGTTTTAGTCTCCATAGTGCACAATGTTCGATGAGCGGTGTGGGCGAACGCGTGCAGTCGACTGCGCGACACCGGCAGACTACTATCATGTAACGTCACTAGCGATTCATCATGGCGGCGGCCGTTTTTTCGCGCCAAAAAAGTGTAGGCCTACGCTACTAAAACTATTATTTTGAGGGGTAGAATGACTCGATTTTTAAATTGTAAAGACATAATATCAGTTAATATCGTGTACAGATTTTAAAAATCACATTAGAAAGTTAAGTGCAAGTTCCCTATTATTTAAACCGTGTTTAGTGTGAAGGTAAAAACAGAAATAGTAAAGAAAAGGTCCCATAGATTTCTCTACAAACAGATTATTATTACAAATTATTGTAACTCTATGACATCTGTATTCGAGGTTAAAAGTTGCAATACACACTCATGCGGTAGTAATGAGAACTAATGGAGTCGTGTTGCCAGCGCCCTTGTGTATGATTTATATGTTGAGTTATATAACACAGTGGTTATTAAAGGGATAGTCAGATGAAGAACTAAAAAATCACCAATTAGTCATTAGTCCATGCAATTCAGTTATGTGTAAAATACAATTGATATGGGTTGCTTCAATGCAAGAAAAAAATTAGTGAACAATTAGCTATTCTACTAGATTCCCTTCGGCAGCTCTTGCTGCATTTTTCTTTTAAAGCGTAGTGTAACTGTATCGGTTCTGAGGTCTCTGGCGCCTTCCCGATAGACAGAGGACTCATTATGTTATACGAGACCAGCCCGCGCTCCGCGAAACGCTCGGCGACTGCGGACAGTACCGCTCAAAACAGATTGCAACTTTTCTACACATCATGTCACAAAAAAATTAATTGCAGGGTATTTTGTAGAAGTAAACGTTCGTACTAAGAAGCATGTTATTGGTAGAGAAACGATGCACATTAAACCTCCTGATCGATTTTTGATCAGTGCCCTATTTTAGCGGTGGTTTTACTTTCTCAAGGCAACATTTTTTTCATATGGGAATTACCATGAGAAAAATTGCTCGGTGCTACTTGGTAGCACCAAACCAAATAATCTCGTTTTCTTTAATTTTTTAACCGCCTGCTTTTAAAGTATGGTATCTTTTAGTCATGTTTTTTATATTTAAAGGTGGACATCTACAAATGGTAGTTCTTTAGTTTTTTACCCGACTATCCCTTTAATAGCTGGGGGACTGAGTGCACTGGCCCATACACAGCTAGTAGTATACGTGCATTGCAACAAAGCACATAAATGAAATTACGTCCCCCACTGAAAGTAACTTCTTGTAGCCTACCTGAATGGGTGGATAATAAACTAAATGTGTCAAACCACCCAGTATGACGGCCACATAAAATACAAATGTGACAACTGACAATATTACGTCACAAATTACATGCACACAAAGCTGGCGAACGCTGGCTGACAATTACGAACAAGGTTATATTACTGGTAAGTAGGCCTAATCATTTAGATAATTCATAGGCCTATGACTTGTTTAGGCCTAATATCGTTGTAGAGTTATTATTACATTCATTCATATTATATGTAAATCACACAAAGATTTGTATTGTGTGTGTAAACAAATCACTGCAATGTTACCAAAACACAGCTAATATTTATACCACATTTACTACTGTCGAATGGTGCTATCTGTCTACTAATATCATGCATTGTTTCTAATTGTCTAAACACAAAATTCAAATGCAATGAAAATTTGGCCAATAAATGTAGAACCAGGTGACTAGCCTAGCATTGCAACACGCACGAAGCGCCAGCCCTACAGCGATCATATATGAGGCTGACGTCAAGCGCGGGGCAGACGGAAACGAGTGTGCCGGAGTGCCAGATCTTAGCAAGGAAGAATATTGTCAGACTGTGGGCTAGGCCCTACCAAGGCCTAGCATTCGTCTTCATTGTACCTTACTTTAAGTCCATCACTACGTTTATCAAGCGGACTGGGCTCGCACTTGGCGGTGCGAGCCGAGTTTAGTGCGTACCGAGTTCGACTGATAGACACCTCAGCTCGAGCTTATTTCAGTTCTGTTAAGAAGCCGATCTAGTCCGGTTTAATAGAACTAGGGAGAGGGCTTAATAGGAGTCCGGAGTGAAGTATGCTTGCTAAGCGGGTTCCGAACTCACTGCGTACTGAAGACAGTCCGAACCCAGGCCGCTAGATAAACGTAGTGTATGGCTAGGCTAGTAAGCTATGCCTAGCCCTGTGCACTTCCGTGTCTGTGACAAGACTAGTAGGCCAGACCCTAGTAGGTCTAGCCCTTCCAAGTTTGTGGCAAGGATAGTAACAGCTACGCAAAGGCTAGGCCCAGGCCTAGCCTTACGTCTTTGTACGTCTATCAATCCCATGTGGCTAGGCTAGTAGGCCTAGGCCTAGCCCTTTCAATATGTAGCAAGGCTAGCAAGAGCTAGGCAAAGGCTAGGCCTAGCCCTGCGTCTTTGTACGTCAATCAATCCTATGGCTAGGCTAGTAGGCTAGACCCTAGTAGCCTAGGCCTTCCAAGTTTGTGGCACAGCTGGCAAGAGCTAGGTATAGGCTAGGCCTAGCCCTACATCTTTGTACCGCAATTAATCTTATGGCTAGGCTAGTAGGTTAGACCCTAGTAGGCCTAGGCCTAGCCCTTCCTAGTTTGTGGCAAGGCTAGGCTAGGCCTAGGGCTATAGCAAAAGCTAGGCAAAGGCTAGACCTAGCCTAGCCCTACGTCTTTGTACGTCAAACAACGCTAGGCCTATGGCTAGGCTAGTAGGCCAGACCCTAGTAGACCTAGGCCTGGGCCTAGCCTTTTATGTTTCGAGTCCATTCCTAGCTATGGTACCCTAGGCCCTAGGCCTAGGCCTACGCCTAGCCCTAAGCTTTTGATCGTCCATCATGTTGCTAGCCTAGCCTAGGCCTAGGCCTAGGGCAAGGTTACAAGAGCCCCAGGCAGCGCCGTTATGCTAGCCTAGTCCTTACCTTTAATCCTTGGCTGACGTTCAGCTTGGCTCCTAGGCCTAGGCCTAGGCCTAGGCCTACACCAGTAAAACCACGACTTTGACAAAGACAATTTAGCGTAATTAATCTAGGCCTAGATGGCAATAGTTTTAAGGTGTTATTAGGCCTATTGACCGATTCCGAAAGAAACTTACTGCCCAGTTAACCTTGATCCAAACAAACAATTAAATTAGCAATTAATTAATAAGCAAAAACATCGAGCAGAAGCCAGGAAACGCAAGAGCTTTAGGAAGTGAGAAAAACAGGGAAGTGACGAAACGAAACGAATGTTACATATCGATCGATCGATACAAAATTATTTCAACCTATCGATTGCTGTCAAAACGAGAATTTCCTGCTGGTCAGCCTCCTGCGTCCTTCGCTAGATGGGGTAAAGCTCGCTGATAGCAATGACATCTAGTGGAAGGCGGAGGTACTACTCATTACAGATTATTATTTTGCCTTTTTGGTCCATAATTTGTTTTGACAGATCAATTCATTTGTTTTTCTGAATGATTCTCCCATTTGATTAACATGTGATTTTTAACATTATAGAAATAGGCTAGATGACCTTACTTCTCGCGTGCTACAAGCAATCTAGTGGACCCTGTGAATTTTATTACCCGATGTCATCCCTTGTATCGATTTTAATTTCCATTTAGTAGAAAATAATGTGTTGTCTTTTTTCGCAATCGAACCGCGTGTTTTTCTCACTTCGACAATCAATTTTTTAAAGAGCGTTCTTTCAATGTGATAATATTCTGGTTATTCCGGTTATTATCAATAAAAAATAATACTATAAAATAGATGACGCATATCTTAAAATTGAAGAACGAACCCGAAAACCATTCTGTCGCGTGATCTTTAAACAGGTGGAAATTCCAAGAACTTGGGTACTTGAAATGAATTTAGGTCACAAGTAAAATAGATTTTGAATAGGGAACTTGTATGCCAAAGTAGTGACCAGTAGACGTAATATATATAATATTATATAATTGTACATGTTGGTAGGACTGTCCGAGATGGAAGACGATTGTCGATCGCCCTTTTTAGACGATCTTCAAGTCATTGTCCGGGTATTTCCGACTCTGGTTCGCCTGCATATAGACAGGCAACCCTTCGTTGTATTTAACGGAGTATATCGAATGTTTATGGTTGAAGAAACATGTGTTTAGTTTATAAAAGAGATTACTTACAACCAAACATTGTAAACGTGCGCGACGAATATTCAACATTTATTACTAATCCGATATTTATTTCAAATTGACCTAGAGGTACTATATTAAAATTATTTTTTATGAATTATAAAATGACTGGCTACATTTTTAAAGGGCTAATTTTATGGAAGTATTTCAAAATGGTCGGAATAATCCATAATTTTCTAAATGTTTCTATCTGCTGGGCCCGTTTGACATAAATCGGAATCGAAACGAGAATATTGCGAGGGACGCGTAGGCGTGAGGTATTTACAAGGTATTACGCTAAAAATAGTTGTCGGTGCTTGGACAGAAAGTGGACAATAGACGAGTGAATAATTACTAATTAGTTGTTTGTTAAGTATAACCGCGTTTGGTTGCCTTACGTAATCGTTCCGTGTCGCCACTAGCAGCCTTTGCTGTCTGCCTAGTTACGGTATCCGCTGTGGGTTGAACAGTCTATTGTGGATAGATAAGTTCCGTAGCTGCCACCATGCTAAGTATAACCGCGTTTGGTTGCCTTACGTAATCGTTCCGTGTCGCCACTAGCTGCCTTTGCTGTCTGCCTAGTTACGGTATCCGCTGTGGGTTGAACAGTCTATTGTGGATAGATAAGTGCCGTAGCTGCCACCATGTTAAGTATAACCGCGTTTGGTTGCCTTACGTAATCGTTCCGTGTCGCAACTAGCTGCCTTGGCTGTCTGCCTAGTTACGGTATCCGCTGTGGGTTGAACAGTCTATTGTGGATAGATAAGTGCCGTAGCTGCCACCATGTTAAGTATAACCGCGTTTGGTTGCCTTACGTAATAGTTCCGTGTCGCCACTAGCAGCCTTGGCTGTCTGCCTAGTTACGGTATCCGCTGTGGGTTGAACAGTCTATTGTGGATAGATAAGTGCCGTAGCTGCCACCATGTTAAGTATAACCGCGTTTGGTTGCCTTACGTAATCGTTCCGTGTCGCCACTAGCAGCCTTTGGTGTCTGCCTAGTTACGGTATCCGCTGTGGGTTGAACAGTCTATTGTGGATAGATAAGTGCCGTAGCTGCCACCATGTTAAGTATAACCGCGTTTGGTTGCCTTACGTAATCGTTCCGTGTCGCCACTAGCAGCCTTTGCTGTCTGCCTAGTTACGGTATCCGCTGTGGGTTGAACAGTCTATTGTGGATAGATAAGTGCCGTAGCTGCCACCATGTTAAGTATAACCGCGTTTGGTTGCCTTACGTAATCGTTCCGTGTCGCCACTAGCAGCCTTTGGTGTCTGCCTAGTTACGGTATCCGCTGTGGGTTGAACAGTCTATTGTGGATAGATAAGTGCCGTAGCTGCCACCATGTTAAGTATAACCGCGTTTGGTTGCCTTACGTAATCGTTCCGTGTCGCCACTAGCAGCCTTTGCTGTCTGCCTAGTTACGGCATCCGCTGTGGGTTGAACAGTCTATTGTGGATAGATAAGTTCCGTAGCTGCCACCATGTTAAGTATAACCGCGTTTGGTTGCCTAAGGTAATAGTTCCGTGTCGCAACTAGCTGCCTTTGCTGTCTGCCTAGTTACGGTATCCGCTGTGGGTTGAACAGTCTATTGTGGATAGATAAGTGCCGTAGCTGCCACCATGTAAAGTATAACCGCGTTTGGTTGCCTTACGTCATAGTTCCGTGTCGCAACTAGCTGCCTTGGCTGTCTGCCTAGTTACGGTATCCGCTGTGGGTTGAACAGTCTATTGTGGATAGATAAGTGCCGTAGCTGCCACCATGTTAAGTATAACCGCGTTTGGTTGCCTTACGTTATCGTTCCGTGTCGCAACTAGCAGCCTTTGCTGTCTGCCTAGTTACGGTATCCGCTGTGGGTTGAACAGTCTATTGTGGATAGATAAGTCCCGTAGCTGCCACCATGTTAAGTATAACCGCGTTTGGTTGCCTTACGTAATAGTTCCGTGTCGCAACTAGCAGCCTTTGCTGTCTGCCTAGTTACGGTATCCGCTGTGGGTTGAACAGTCTATTGTGGATAGATAAGTGCCGTAGCTGCCACCATGTTAAGTATAACCGCGTTTGGTTGCCTTACGTCATAGTTCCGTGTCGCAACTAGCTGCCTTGGCTGTCTGCCTAGTTACGGTATCCGCTGTGGGTTGAACAGTCTATTGTGGATAGATAAGTGCCGTAGCTGCCACCATGTTAAGTATAACCGCGTTTGGTTGCCTTACGTCATAGTTCCGTGTCGCAACTAGCTGCCTTGGCTGTCTGCCTAGTTACGGTATCCGCTGTGGGTTGAACAGTCTATTGTGGATAGATAAGTTCCGTAGCTGCCACCATGTTAAGTATAACCGCGTTTGGTTGCCTTACGTAATCGTTCCGTGTCGCAACTAGCTGCCTTTGCTGTCTGCCTAGTTACGGTATCCGCTGTGGGTTGAACAGTCTATTGTGGATAGATAAGTGCCGTAGCTGCCACCATGTTAAGTATAACCGCGTTTGGTTGCCTTACGTAATCGTTCCGTGTCGCAACTAGCAGCCTTTGCTGTCTGCCTAGTTACGGTATCCGCTGTGGGTTGAACAGTCTATTGTGGATAGATAAGTGCCGTAGCTGCCACCATGTTAAGTATAACCGCGTTTGGTTGCCTTACGTAATCGTTCCGTGTCGCAACTAGCAGCCTTTGCTGTCTGCCTAGTTACGGTATCCGCTGTGGGTTGAACAGTCTATTGTGGATAGATAAGTTCCGTAGCTGCCACCATGTTAAGTATAACCGCGTTTGGTTGCCTTACGTAATCGTTCCGTGTCGCAACTAGCAGCCTTTGCTGTCTGCCTAGTTACGGTATCCGCTGTGGGTTGAACAGTCTATTGTGGATAGATAAGTGCCGTAGCTGCCACCATGTTAAGTATAACCGCGTTTGGTTGCCTTACGTAATCGTTCCGTGTCGCCACTAGCAGCCTTTGGTGTCTGCCTAGTTACGGTATCCGCTGTGGGTTGAACAGTCTATTGTGGATAGATAAGTGCCGTAGCTGCCGCCATGTTAAGTATAACCGCGTTTGGTTGCCTTACGTAATCGTTCCGTGTCGCAACTAGCAGCCTTTGCTGTCTGCCTAGTTACGGTATCCGCTGTGGGTTGAACAGTCTATTGTGGATAGATAAGTGCCGTAGCTGCCACCATGTTAAGTATAACCGCGTTTGGTTGCCTTACGTAGTCGTTCCGTGTCGCAACTAGCAGCCTTTGCTGTCTGCCTAGTTACGGTATCCGCTGTGGGTTGAACAGTCTATTGTGGATAGATAAGTGCCGTAGCTGCCACCATGTTAAGTATAACCGCGTTTGGTTGCCTTACGTAATCGTTCCGTGTCGCAACTAGCAGCCTTTGCTGTCTGCCTAGTTACGGTATCCGCTGTGGGTTGAACAGTCTATTGTGGATAGATAAGTGCCGTAGCTGCCACCATGTTAAGTATAACCGCGTTTGGTTGCCTTACGTAATCGTTCCGTGTCGCAACTAGCAGCCTTTGCTGTCTGCCTAGTTACGGTATCCGCTGTGGGTTGAACAGTCTATTGTGGATAGATAAGTTCCGTAGCTGCCACCATGCTAAGTATAACCGCGTTTGGTTGCCTTACGTAATCGTTCCGTGTCGCAACTAGCTGCCTTTGCTGTCTGCCTAGTTACGGTATCCGCTGTGGGTTGAACAGTCTATTGTGGATAGATAAGTGCCGTAGCTGCCGCCATGTTAAGTATAACCGCGTTTGGTTGCCTTACGTAATCGTTCCGTGTCGCCACTAGCTGCCTTTGCTGCCTGCCTAGTTACGGTATCCGCTGTGGGTTGAACAGTCTATTGTGGATAGATAAGTGCCGTAGCTGCCGCCATGTTAAGTATAACCGCGTTTGGTTGCCTTACGTAATCGTTCCGTGTCGCAACTAGCTGCCTTTGCTGTCTGCCTAGTTACGGTATCCGCTGTGGGTTGAACAGTCTATTGTGGATAGATAAGTGCCGTAGCTGCCGCCATGTTAAGTATAACCGCGTTTGGTTGCCTTACGTAATCGTTCCGTGTCGCAACTAGCAGCCTTGGCTGTCTGCCTAGTTACGGTATCCGCTGTGGGTTGAACAGTCTATTGTGGATAGATAAGTTCCGTAGTTGCCACCATGTTAAGTATAACCGCGTTTGGTTGCCTTACGTAATAGTTCCGTGTCGCAACTAGCTGCCTTTGCTGTCTGCCTAGTTACGGTATCCGCTGTGGGTTGAACAGTCTATTGTGGATAGATAAGTGCCGTAGCTGCCACCATGTTAAGTATAACCGCGTTTGGTTGCCTTACGTAATCGTTCCGTGTCGCCACTAGCTGCCTTTGCTGTCTGCCTAGTTACGGTATCCGCTGTGGGTTGAACAGTCTATTGTGGATAGATAAGTGCCGTAGCTGCCACCATGTTAAGTATAACCGCGTTTGGTTGCCTTACGTAATCGTTCCGTGTCGCAACTAGCTGCCTTTGCTGTCTGTCTAGTTACGGTATCCGCTGTGAGTTGAACAGTCTATT
Source organism: Isoperla grammatica (assembly GCA_945910005.1). Lineage (NCBI taxonomy): Eukaryota > Metazoa > Arthropoda > Insecta > Plecoptera > Perlodidae > Isoperla > Isoperla grammatica. The sequence continues at coordinate 37,883,108 of OX246744.1, forward strand.
GTGGATAGATAAGTGCCGTAGCTGCCACCATGTTAAGTATAACCGCGTTTGGTTGCCTTACGTAATCGTTCCGTGTCGCAACTAGCTGCCTTTGCTGTCTGCCTAGTTACGGTATCCGCTGTGAGTTGAACAGTCTATTGTGGATAGATAAGTGCCGTAGCTGCCACCGTGTTAAGTATAACCGCGTTTGGTTGCCTTACGTAATAGTTCCGTGTCGCCACTAGCTGCCTTTGCTGTCTGCCTAGTTACGGTATCCGCTGTGGGTTGAACAGTCTATTGTGGATAGATAAGTGCCGTAGCTACCATGTTAAGTATAACCGCGTTTGGTTGCCTTACGTAATCGTTCCGTGTCGCAACTAGCAGCCTTTGCTGTCTGCCTAGTTACGGTATCCGCTGTGGGTTGAACAGTCTATTGTGGATAGATAAGTGCCGTAGCTGCCACCATGTTAAGTATAACCGCGTTTGGTTGCCTTACGTAATCGTTCCGTGTCACAACTAGCTGCCTTTGCTGTCTGCCTAGTTACGGTATCCACTGTGGGTTGAACAGTCTATTGTGGATAGATAAGTGCCGTAGCTGCCACCATGTTAAGTATAACCGCGTTTGGTTGCCTTACGTAATCGTTCCGTGTCGCAACTAGCTGCCTTTGCTGTCTGTCTAGTTACGGTATCCGCTGTGAGTTGAACAGTCTATTGTGGATAGATAAGTGCCGTAGCTGCCACCATGTTAAGTATAACCGCGTTTGGTTGCCTTACGTAATCGTTCCGTGTCGCAACTAGCTGCCTTTGCTGTCTGCCTAGTTACGGTATCCGCTGTGAGTTGAACAGTCTATTGTGGATAGATAAGTGCCGTAGCTGCCACCGTGTTAAGTATAACCGCGTTTGGTTGCCTTACGTAATAGTTCCGTGTCGCCACTAGCTGCCTTTGCTGTCTGCCTAGTTACGGTATCCGCTGTGGGTTGAACAGTCTATTGTGGATAGATAAGTGCCGTAGCTACCATGTTAAGTATAACCGCGTTTGGTTGCCTTACGTAATCGTTCCGTGTCGCAACTAGCAGCCTTTGCTGTCTGCCTAGTTACGGTATCCGCTGTGGGTTGAACAGTCTATTGTGGATAGATAAGTGCCGTAGCTGCCACCATGTTAAGTATAACCGCGTTTGGTTGCCTTACGTAATCGTTCCGTGTCACAACTAGCTGCCTTTGCTGTCTGCCTAGTTACGGTATCCACTGTGGGTTGAACAGTCTATTGTGGATAGATAAGTGCCGTAGCTGCCACCATGTTAAGTATAACCGCGTTTGGTTGCCTTACGTAATCGTTCCGTGTCGCAACTAGCTGCCTTGGCTGTCTGCCTAGTTACGGTATCCGCTGTGGGTTGAACAGTCTATTGTGGATAGATAAGTCCCGTAGCTGCCACCATGTTAAGTATAACCGCGTTTGGTTGCCTTACGTAATCGTTCCGTGTCGCAACTAGCTGCCTTTGCTGTCTGCCTAGTTACGGTATCCGCTGTGGGTTGAACAGTCTATTGTGGATAGATAAGTGCCGTAGCTGCCGCCATGTTAAGTATAACCGCGTTTGGTTGCCTTACGTAATCGTTCCGTGTCGCCACTAGCAGCCTTTGCTGTCTGCCTAGTTACGGTATCCGCTGTGGGTTGAACAGTCTATTGTGGATAGATAAGTTCCGTAGCTGCCGCCATGTTAAGTATAACCGCGTTTGGTTGCCTTACGTAATCGTTCCGTGTCGCCACTAGCAGCCTTTGCTGTCTGCCTAGTTACGGTATCCGCTGTGGGTTGAACAGTCTATTGTGGATAGATAAGTCCCGTAGCCACCATGTTAAGTATAACCGCGTTTGGTTGCCTTACGTAATCGTTCCGTGTCGCAACTAGCTGCCTTTGCTGTCTGCCTAGTTACGGTATCCGCTGTGGGTTGAACAGTCTATTGTGGATAGATAAGTGCCGTAGCTGCCGCCATGTTAAGTATAACCGCGTTTGGTTGCCTTACGTAATCGTTCCGTGTCGCAACTAGCAGCCTTGGCTGTCTGCCTAGTTACGGTATCCGCTGTGGGTTGAACAGTCTATTGTGGATAGATAAGTTCCGTAGTTGCCACCATGTTAAGTATAACCGCGTTTGGTTGCCTTACGTAATAGTTCCGTGTCGCAACTAGCTGCCTTTGCTGTCTGCCTAGTTACGGTATCCGCTGTGGGTTGAACAGTCTATTGTGGATAGATAAGTGCCGTAGCTGCCACCATGTTAAGTATAACCGCGTTTGGTTGCCTTACGTAATCGTTCCGTGTCGCCACTAGCTGCCTTTGCTGTCTGCCTAGTTACGGTATCCGCTGTGGGTTGAACAGTCTATTGTTGATAGATAAGTGCCGTAGCTGCCACCATGTTAAGTATAACCGCGTTTGGTTGCCTTACGTAATAGTTCCGTGTCGCCACTAGCTGCCTTTGCTGTCTGCCTAGTTACGGTATCCGCTGTGGGTTGAACAGTCTATTGTGGATAGATAAGTGCCGTAGCTGCCACCATGTTAAGTATAACCGCGTTTGGTTGCCTTACGTAATAGTTCCGTGTCGCAACTAGCAGCCTTTGCTGTCTGCCTAGTTACGGTATCCGCTGTGGGTTGAACAGTCTATTGTGGATAGATAAGTGCCGTAGCTGCCACCATGTTAAGTATAACCGCGTTTGGTTGCCTTACGTAATCGTTCCGTGTCGCAACTAGCTGCCTTTGCTGTCTGTCTAGTTACGGTATCCGCTGTGAGTTGAACAGTCTATTGTGGATAGATAAGTGCCGTAGCTGCCACCATGTTAAGTATAACCGCGTTTGGTTGCCTTACGTAATAGTTCCGTGTCGCCACTAGCTGCCTTTGCTGTCTGCCTAGTTACGGTATCCGCTGTGGGTTGAACAGTCTATTGTGGATAGATAAGTGCCGTAGCTACCATGTTAAGTATAACCGCGTTTGGTTGCCTTACGTAATCGTTCCGTGTCGCAACTAGCAGCCTTTGCTGTCTGCCTAGTTACGGTATCCGCTGTGGGTTGAACAGTCTATTGTGGATAGATAAGTGCCGTAGCTGCCACCATGTTAAGTATAACCGCGTTTGGTTGCCTTACGTAATCGTTCCGTGTCACAACTAGCTGCCTTTGCTGTCTGCCTAGTTACGGTATCCGCTGTGGGTTGAACAGTCTATTGTGGATAGATAAGTGCCGTAGCTGCCACCATGTTAAGTATAACCGCGTTTGGTTGCCTTACGTAATCGTTCCGTGTCGCAACTAGCTGCCTTTGCTGTCTGCCTTGTTACGGTATCCGCTGTGGGTTGACAAGTCTATTGTGGATAAGTTCCGTAGCTACCAAAGTATTTATTGTTAATATTGTCATTTTAGTACTTAATTCTTGTACTAACCACTAACGTGTTTTCATGTGTGAAAAGCCAACAGCTTCCATGTACTAATTAGTTTACTACTTTACTAATTAGGGTATGTACTGATTAGTTTGTGTACGAGTGTACGCAAGATCGCTAGTTTTGTATTTCCGGTCGACCGACTGGTTTTCTACGAGGATTTTACGATTTTCGGCGACGTTTTTCGTTGCCGTGACAAGGTCGACGTGTTGATATACGAGCGTATACTCGACGTTTCATTGCCTATATTAACATTTTGTTGCACGTTTCGGGCACCATTGTCGCGTCCCGAGCCCGACTGCTTCAAAAGGCCAACATACTTGTGACATCTTAAGTGCCGTAATATGTATTATATATTTGAACTGATGTTGACGTCTTGTTAAGGGCTAATAGATCGTAATTTGCGGCAAGTTTCCGCTAGAAATATCTACTAGGGATGTCATAGGGTACCCCGGTACTCGGGTTACCCGAATCCAGATAATTCCCGAATCCATTTTTGGGATTCGAATCTTAATCGGATAGTTATATTTCTAAAAAAAAAGAGAGAAACAAAATTTTATGCGACGTTATTTCTGCGACTATTTTCTTTGAAGCTGCAGTAAATTCCTACTCGTGGGCGCGGCGAGCGGCCAGCTGATTAGTACTTGCTGTGATTACTGCGGGCGAGTTCTGTGAGGCCATATACACTACCACCTCTCAGGCAGTGAACAGGGGGGGGGGGGGGTTACCAGGATAAGATAACATCTTTTAGGCTGTCAGGATTCGGGTAACCTGATTCTTGGAAGGTCTGGAACCGGATCCAAATTTTTCTACCAGCTACGACATCTCTATTATCAACTGTTGCTCACCGGTTCGGTTAGTTTTGCCAAACGATTACATAGGAAAGGTCAGATCTGCCTTTATATAGGTATTCTGTTATAAGTGCTATATTTTGAGTTGCTTCTTAGGATCACAAAATATAACAGTGAAAGACATACGACTGTAACAGCTCAATTGGAATCAAAACGAGGTTGGCCATTTTTTGTGAATGTACCACATTTTGAAAACGAAGCATTTTTACCTGTAAATAGTAAAAATAATATCATACAAATTGTAATGCTTTATAGAAACCCTTAAATAAATAAAAAAAAAAAAAAAAAAAAAAAAAAAAAAAAATTCTGCCATGTGAACGGTAGAGACGGTGGAGACAGACCAACTAACTAGCCAGCCATCCTACCAACCATGGAGAGGTAGAATTGTAATAGATACAACAATTGGCCAATACTAACCGATTATATTTTTGTATCGATTTTTTGACGCAAGAGTTAAGATACGCTTTGTAAGTGAAAATAGAGGTGTTTTATTTTATTGCAGTGATGGCGACTTAATGATTTTATAGTTTTTATTCTATCAGCAGATGTGAAACAGCTAGAAGTCAGTTCGGATAGTCATTTTAAGAACCGGGTATGCCAAAAACAACAATCAAAAAGTTTGTCTAATTTTTGTTATTTGTAAATGGATATTCGAAGTGATGAAGGTAGAAAATACTACCTAAAGACAGTAATGTAGGCCTAGACCTGTAAAGTGTAGTACTGTAATCTACTGTAGGCCTATAGTGAAAACTCAAAGAGCAGGTCTGCGATAGAAGGAACAATCAATAATGAAGATTAATGAATAATATCCTGATAAAACACAAAAAAGGGGGGGGCCTGGGTAGATGTCTACCCGAACTGACCACTAGAAACAGCACGTTTTGGTATCGGTCTCGTTCCATCTCAACTGTTTACAACAGAGAGAGGTAGGGTAGAATGCATAGCTCGACAAGGCTACAGCAGAACCCCTTTAGAACGCCTGTAGAACGCTCTACAAGTGTTCTGTAAATGTGAACCTTACCAGAGGGAAACATTTTTCGTAAACGATTTACCTGCCTAGCCTATAACGTTTCGCAAGCCATAAAGAGATATCGAATGTTATTCAATTGGCCAAAGAAATCCACGTATATTGCAATTGATTAGAACGCATGAGAATTAAAACGATATGAGTGCGCGTAGCACTGCTCAAGTCATACGATTACGTAGCGGAAATAAAAGTTGCGTGAAATTTTAATCGTGTTTGTAAACTTAACTGTTATTCAGGCGTCATTTCCTCGCGTGCGTTTATAGTTCTTCCAGTATGAAAAGACGGGTTGTTGCCGACATCGGCCTGGGCGGTAGGTTGTTAACTTAAAAGCCAACATAATTTACCACTTGCGACCGCTTCCTGTGATGCCAAGATGTGTATTTGGCGAAGAATGCGTATCTCTCTCCCTCGCTCTCTCCATATTGTCTCTTTCACCCCCAATAGCAAGCAATAAGATCTTGTGAATAATGCTTCAATGCTTGAATAATGCTTTGTGAATGAAAATAATTTACGATGTTACCAGTGAAAAGAACCCTTCGAACTTGCACTGACAACCTTGCAGTCAATTATTGTGCCAGGCGGCTATTAGGCGGTAGGCGGTATTGGGAGTACAATAAGATTATCTGCGTTGAAAGTGTGAACAAACAAGGTCCATTGTGCCTTTGAGGGAAACGAAACACGTCAAATGCTGCTGGACGAACTATACAATTAATGGAATTTCATACGAGGAAAACTTTAAAGGGGGGTAGTTGTTAGCGCGTGGCTTGTGCGAGCGACATTTATTGGCTCGGCAAATGCGACGACCTTCGTAGAGGAGAAACATTTTATTCGAGGGTATGTTTGGTCGCAGGATTGAACTGTACATATGTGTGTATTGCGAGCCACCTAGATACGACCTCACAGCAAACTACGGAGTGTGTAGTGCGATGCACAGCAAGCTATTGAACTGTACATATGTGTGTATTGCGAGCCACCTAGATACGTCATCACAGCCAAGGTCTGTCCATCCCCTGGCGGAGGTTCGGTAAACCTCAAACTAAGGTCTTCTCATGGGCACGAAAATCGCCATTCTCGTGCCCACTACAAAAACTGGTTTTACTACTTAAATATATTTATTTATTATGCAAAATTTGATTTCAGAATACTTCACTTAAAAAAGTAGATAGACTACAAGTATAATTAAATTATTTCAATAAGATGTAATGCGGTTTTGAGCCAGAATTGGTTTTAACAGATCAATTCATTTGTTTTTTTAATGATTCTCTCATTTGAATAAATTTTTAACATTGTGGAAATGGATGGGACGACCTGACTTGGGAGTTCGACGAGCTCCCGCCAGGGGATTTACGGGCCTTGCTCACAGCCAGCAAGCTACGGAGTGTGTAGTGCGATACGCAGCAAGCTACAACTACATACAGACCTACCTGACGAGAATAACAACGTGGATAAGGCTTCAACTGTACTTAAGATAATATAATTGCAGGTGTAGGTTAATGTAACGAAACCAATAAAGTTGTCCACAAAGTTGGTGGGTTTTAGAAATCCTATCATGCAATGCTATTTGGAAATAAGTTGGCCAACTTAGATCAGACGTGTGCACCCGTCTATAGGTAATATATCTTGTGTGGAAATATAAAAGAAGTTAAATTTTGACTCGCTTTGTCCAGCACGAATGCGGCCGTCGAGCCTGTGTTTTCCGTAATGAACACTATGTGGAGTGACGTGAAAAATCGGAAAAAAAAAGAAAAATCCACAATGAAACAATAAAATCAATGATGATTCTAAAACTCACAGGTTGCTGATTACTGGCATCCTTGTCTTAAATGATATCTATTTGTATTTAGATCATAGTAGAGTAACAGTATACTTACATGTAAATGCTATTTTGCATGACAAGATAAAATATTCAAGCCTTAAAAGGGGAAACTGTTTCCCTTCCTTGCTTCTATGGACCGCACGCCATTGATTCTCATGCATGAGACATGTACAGGCTGTGCAAAGAAGGATGGAAGCCTACAAATCCGTGCATAGACGTGGCGAAAATAACACATATAAAGTGGTTTAAAGCATTATTACGTACTATTTGAAGCATGCACCTACAAAATTGGAAAGTTTCAATGACAGGTAACATAAACAGTGATTTTTGTAGACATTTTATTAGAAAAAACATAAAGTCTGTCTTCCTTACAAATACCAGGCCTAGTAAATAAATACATTATAAATAAGGTAATGATAGGGCACAACGTATGGCGCTTTAACATTAGAAAGATCATGAGAATTTATAACATCATCGTTATTCGAGGTTTATATTTTGTGGTTAATTAGCAAACTAGGCGTGATTGTTGATGTAAAAAGAAATGGCATACTGCCATGTAAAACAGCATAGAGAAACACTCATGTTGAGAAAACTTAAATTTGAGCAACTCTACTTAAAATATAGATTTTCGGGTTATCGCAATTTACGAAAAACAAATTCCGTAAATCTTGCGTATAGGTGATCAGGTTTTGTACTCATTTTTTTCGTAGAAAAACACCAAAGTTGCATAATTAATCATCAATGACATCAATCACAAATCAATCACACATTGGGCATATCTCAATTCGAATATTTGGCCTGCTTTGCCTACTTCATCGACTAACAGCAACAATTAGAATTAACAATTATAACAACTATCAGTGTTTCTATTTTAATTTTTAATATTATATGTGAACAATGTTTTATATCTATATATGTGTGTAGTTACTTAGTCTAAGTTTTTCTTTGTTCCTTTTTAGAATTAGAACATAAGATTATATCTTATGAAATGACCTGTACAATATCATCTAGAATGAATACAACTGTACGTGACAAAATAAATAAATTAACAATTGTTGTAAGCAATTGTCACTAATTGTTTTGAAGTTGTCATCTCCATTGTTTCGACCCCTCTCTGTTGTCCCATGCTAGGCTGTCTAGCGCTAGGCAACGTGCACTTCTTATAATGAAGTGAGTGGGGTTGCAGTGGGCATGTCACTTTTATAGCTCGCAGTTTCTAAAGTAAGTACTTAAATATGTTTAGTTATAATATTTATAATATGAATATATAATCACATAATATATCTGCAACCCTTCTTAGTTAGTAACTGGAGTTTTGCGAAAGTTGTGTACAAAGCTAACTCCAAATAGCATGAGAAAGATAAAAGTACTAGCTATGCTAAACCTGTCTAGGGCCAAAGTAAAAACTTTTTCAAATTTAGTAAATATTATCTTGCACGACTGATAAAATACATTTTAACTGTTTCACATAATATAGATTGTAGAAAATCAATGCAAAGAGGCAGAGCAGCACTTCAATTTGACTTTAACTTTTTTGTATGACAATATCTTTTAATTTCATGCATTAAGCAGCATTGAAGGCATTAGTTCTATTGTTATCTCCTTTTTTGGTATTTATGGAGTGTGCTGTTACACTTTTTGAACTCACTTTCTTCCAAGAAATACACCAAAAACCCACTTTCTTTATGTTTCAGCATTTAGTAAATGTTTATGAACAATTTTAACTATTTTTGGTCATCGAAATTAATTTGGCTGTCGAAGTTCCTCCAAATCTCCATTTCACAGCCTTGACACACATGCTAAATGGACTGGGATTCTTTGCGTACCTCAAAATAATGGATTTGATTCATAGCATTGATACATATAGGTGTCATTCATTTGTAGTGTTAATAATAGTGTTAATTTGTAATGTTAAATGCTGCATGTTGATGCTTTTCTTCCCCTACTGACTTGGTTCGCTCATCGGTTTGATTTTTTTCCTTTTTTTTCCATTTTTTTCCTGACGCTTGAGACCCAAAGTTGCCAAAATGCATCCTGCTACAACTTGAGTTAATATTTAAGTATCATGTAATACTATACTAACGGTTAACCATGTCGTTAAAGACAACCATTTTAAAACGTTTCTTTGAAAATAGAGATCAAACGTAAAGTTCATAACCAGCTCTCATAGATTGCTTTTTTACATTCGTTTATGGTTTATGGTAGCAAATGTAATCACAGACGTGAAACAAAATTTATTTGAAATACAAAATACTGTAGAACACAACGTTTAGCAATACAAAAAACATTGGCAATTTTGCATTTCAAATCCGTATAAAAATACAAATGTATTTTGAAAATACTCAAAATGGAAAATACATATTGCTGAAAAGCATAGTCCCAACCTTATTTAGTAAATCAATAAATATGAATTTCAACATAATTTACTTACCGGTAAGTACTTGAAAAAATAATTATACTCAGTCTTTGGGCAGGTTCCCCAACTTTTTAAACTCTGGTTAAGGCCGATCCACAATTGAAATAAGGGTTGAAAGAGGAATCCGTGAAATAGTGAAATAACAACGAACTGGTTCACAACCGACCCGTAGTACCTTATTTCAACATAGGAGAGCGTTACAATCGAGCACTTTTCGACCGGATCTGACGCCATAGTCACTGCCTACTCCAAACCTATAGAAGGCGCAGCGCCAGCACCGACCCGGCCCTCGAACTGATGACAAACAACGAGCTGTTAAAATAATAAAATTGCAACATTATGAAGAAAACGAGGTATGGCGATAGTAACTGCTCACCAGTTAAAACGTTTAATGATGGGCAACCAAGTTGTGAAAGTTTTGTATGTCTCTTGTTTCTTTTGAAGATTTGTTTTCAAAATCAGAATATTTTATTGTTTGACAGCTTGATGTTTGTCAATCGATTCATTTCATTTGTTTCATTGTTGTAAAGCAAGCTTGCAAGAAGCCTACGACGACGACATTAACAACAACAACAACAACAACAACAACAACAACAACAACAACAACAACAACAACAACAACAACAACAACAACAACAGCAACAACAACAACGACAATATCCGGTTCGACTGGAGAAGGCCTTCTCTTCTCGAGCTCTGATTGGTTCGTCATAAGAAGTTGAAATAAGGTTGAAATAAGAAATGGAATTGATTCTTTCTTATGACTATTTCAATCCACTGTGACAATTGTGAACCACAGCAATGATATTGTATGTTTCAATTCGCTTAAACCTTATTGCTATTTCACTATTTCAACTCTTATTTCAATTGTGAATCCGCCTTTACTGGTAAGCCGAGATTCTCGACAAACAAACATGCCATGCTTTTTTAATGTGATGTTTGTTGAAAGCTGAAACCAAACAAACAAATAACGACGTTGGTGCATTTAGGACTATTGGCCGATTTGGTGCAAGGAGGTGTGAATGTGTAAAAAAACTATTCTTAAAATATTAAAAATAAAAAAAATAAAATTTACATAAAAAAAAAACAAATATTTAAAAAATATATTCAAATATTTAAAAAAATACAAGATACAAATACTTTGCAGCACAATATTTGAAATACAAAAGTATTTCAAATGTGTTTTTTAAATATATGTATTTTAGATACTGCCTATTTCTGAATGTAATATACAATACACCACTAGGCTATGTAAGGTAAAACCCGGACTGGTTCCAGGGTAGAATTAATCCAGGGTAGCTCTACCTGTCATACGAGGAGCCTAAATGGTCAACATTGTATAAGCTAGGTGTTGAGTGCTTCATAATGCAGTAAAACTTCTTTATAACAACCGTCTTTATAAGACAATGATGATCTGTATAGCAAACTGTTTTTGAAGTCAAGGCTGCTCTAGGGTCCCAGAGGGTTCTTATACATAAGAATGTAAGATCCTTATAAAGAAATATTATTTACAACAAAATAATAGTCTGGTATCTGAGAGTTTGCTATAAAGAGGTTTCACTGTACAATAATTAATAACTTATAATACCGCTGCCAGTTCTAACAGATGACTCCAAGGCTAACGTTCTAACGTTGTAATATCTAGCTGTCGAGTATGCCATTAAAAACAAATAATAATAAATATAAATATGTAATGATAAATTCGAAGATAAATCAATGTTTATGTTTGGTACTAAACCTTAAAAAATATTAAATGAAACCTAGGAAGCCAACAGTTTGCTTCAAGCTGTCGTATGTTAGGCTGATCATTACTTTACTAACTATGCCCACTCGCTAAACACTGTTACACATCTACCAATTCAAGTTATTCAATGTTGTTCCAAAATGCTTCCAAAGCAGCACAGTTGTTGGTTGACCACGTGGCTATGTTCATGTCTACGTCATAGCTTACGCAGTTGTTGGTTGACCTCGTTGCTATGTTTATGTCACGCGTCATAGCTTACGCAGTTGTTGGTTGACCTCGTTGCTTTGTTTATGTCACGCGTCATAGCTTACGCAGTTGTTGGTTGACCTCGTTGCTATGTTTATGTCACGCGTCATAGCTTACGCAGTTGTTGGTTGACCTCGTTGCTATGTGTATGTCACGCGTCAAAGCTTACGCAGTTGTTGGTTGACCTCGTTGCTATGTTTATGTCACGCGTCATAGCTTACGCAGTTCATGGTTGACCTCGTTGCTATGTTTATGTCACGCGTCATAGCTTACGCAGTTGTTGGTTGACCTCGTTGCTATGTTCATGTCTACGTCATAGCTTACGCAGTTGTTGGTTGACCTCGTTGCTATGTTTATGTCACGCGTCATAGCCTACGCAGTTGTTGGTTGACCTCGTTGCTATGTTCATGTCTACGTCAAAGCTTACGCAGTTGTTGGTTGACCTCGTTGTTATGTTTATGTCACGCGTCATAGCTTACGCAGTTGTTGGTTGACCTCGTTGCTATGTTCATGTCTACGTCAAAGCTTACGCAGTTGTTGGTTGACCTCGTTGCTATGTTTATGTCCGGCGTCATAGCTTACGCTGTTGTTGGTTGACCTCGGTGCTATGTTTATGTCACGCGTCATAACTTACGCAGTTGTTGGTTGACCTTGTTGCTATGTTTATGTCACGCGTCATAACTTACGCAGTTGTTGGTTGACCTTGTTGCTATGTTTATGTCTGGCGTCATAACTTACGCATTTGTTGGTTAACCTCGCTGCTATGTTTATGTCTGGCGTCATAGCTTACGCAGTAGTCGCAATTTCATTCAAACTCCACGGGATCCAACAAATCCCAGTTTGAATTAAAAATGACAATACCGAGTATGGAACTATTACTGTATTACTTTGCATTACCATACTGTACATTTCTCTCTACCTTTCCACAGGGCCAAACCCCTCCAGAGAAGGAATAGCCAAGATACGGGGACCGGCGACCATTAAGCATGTTCGGAGTCTATTGTGGGTGGGTGTGGCAGAAACACGGTAGGACAACAAGCACTAATATGTAACCTGCCCAGGGACTGCTACCTTATCGTGGTGGGCAGGTTTGCGTACTTTGTTGATCCCGAGAGCTATGCCGGCGGAAGCGTATGCTTCTGGTAGGGCCACCCTAGCCGGACTGGTCGAGGAGGAGAAGTCTGACGAAGTGCAGTCCACACTCCATTACCCTTTCCTCCCCTTTCTCCTTTCCTCACGTGCCCTCCTACTTGCCCCTTTCCTCCAAAGAGCCCCCAATTTCATCTTCATTATCACCCACTCATCGCCTTGATTAGCCAAGTTGCAAAAATATAAGACGTTAAGCCCAAATATCACTCATCACTAATACGTAAACGTTGTTCTTGCTAAGAGTCATTTAGAAGTTAACACTGGTACCTAATTGGTAGATTGTACATTATTTTTGTAATTTTACTAGAATAGGATTCCATGAACACAAGAATAGTTACATTTCAATAATTTTGAATGGATTTTCATTTATGAAGTAGGGTCTAGAGCTTAAAGGTTTACAGATATGTATGGCGGCAAAAACTGGAAAAGTTGTATAATAAAGTATTTGGTATGACGTCACTATTCAGAAGATAGCAATCAACCAATCATATAATAGGGGCATACTTGGGGAAGTACTTTTTAAAATGAACGCATTCGAATTATGATGAACTTTGGAACGATCGGATTCAATTTTGGCAAGTATGAACTTTTACTTGAACACGTTTATTAATTTATGTACTTTTAAACGTTGGAAAAGTTCGCATATTTCTATTGCGCAGTAGGCCTGCACGTAAGTATTGAAACTCGGAAGTCGGCAGTCTGTAGAACCATAGATATAAAGAACATTTATATCTATGGTAGAACACAAAAACGAAAAGATATTATATGTTGTACAAAACCTGTGATTGGTTCGTAGAATACCCGGGAAATCACTGAGCACCAATGAGATTGAGAGCGAACCTTCCATGTAGAATCTGATCGAAGAATGTATGATTTACCAATACACTTATTGCATCTTTTTCACTCTCTTCCCATGGTAGAGCAGAGGGCACAGTGCCGAAAGTGTAGAATGTGTAGGTTAATCAAACGGTAGCTGGCAACCTGCCTACTAGACGTATATGGGCATGCTGCGTAGCCTACTTTTGTTTTTACATGAGCACACTCGTAGGCAGTCCGCAGATTATTTTTATTACATTTTAAATTAAACGTTGCATGGACAATTTAATATTTTTTTGTAATTGGCCTATACAAAAATAAAAATTAACCTTTAAAAATACCATTCATTTTTTGAAGTGAACTTGAACTGCAGAATTATCAAAAGCGAACTTCAACTTTTATATAAAGTTTATTTTCTCGAAGGTCAACTCAACTTTCTTAAAGTTCTTTTTTAAAATTAACTTCCCCAAATATGAATAGGGGTAATACACGAAATAACTGTTCTTTTATAGAATTTCCCCTTCGTTCCCCAGAGCCAATGAGAAGTTTCCCCTTTGAGGAGAACTTTTTCGACTCTGGTAGCGGGAGGCATTTATTTTCCACACATTGGATCGATAAAAAAGTTCTCCTCCAAAGAGGGCCAAATTCTTTATCGACTCTATCTCTACCCGTAAATAACAGTTTGTGGTTCAGCCACTAGGATGCACTACTGTTCCCTGTTTCTCCCAATAGTCAGTGTGTAACAATCACACCTTCATTGTCATCTCTATTGTACCGACCCCTCTCTGTTGTCCCATGCTAGGCTGTCTAACGCTAGGCAACGCGCACTTCTTATAATGCAGTGTGTGGAGTTCGAGTACGCGTGTCACTTTTATAGCTCGCAGTTTCTAAAGTAAGTACATATATTTAGGTGTATGCAATAAATAATATCAATATGTAATCACGACAATCTAGAAGCTTTTTTAGTTAGAATCTGCAAATTATCAAAATTTGAATGTATACAACCACTGCCCTGCTTACAAGTTAGGTCAAAATATAGGTACGAGACTTTCACTTTTTTTTCAGTTATAATATCTATTAACTTTCATGGTTACAATATCTTTAACATAATAGATAGTGAAAAATCAATGCAAATATGAGAGTTTGTACAAGTCCATCCCCCGATAAAGTTTACGAATAAGATTATTGTATGCCATTGTAAACGATTAAAAGAGCAATCGAGACAAAGACTTTATTTATGAACTTCTTTCAACTAACATTAGCAAACCAAAGTTAGAGAACAGTTGAATTTGTACCAAATGCCATCTGAATCATTATAACAATGAACTACCAATCACATGACATTGTGGCCACCAGTATGGCCGCCATACGCATTACGTGAATAACACACCCTATATAGATGAGGTTGGAGACCAAAGTTCGTTCTTGAACTGCAATCAACATTGTTCTTCACAATAACGTATTTTCTACAAATCTTAGTTCGACGTAAATTGGATTAAAGTAGCAATATAGCCGGTACCAACGGCTAGAAAATTAAGAAAAAAATAATTTTTGTACTTTCAGAGGTCAATGTTCAATTTCCAAAGCTAAACCTTTGTATGTTATGAATATTTAAATAAAATAAAAATTTAGGCCTTTATTAAATAGTTTGTGTTGGTTGCATGCTTGTTCCCGCCAGGCCCGGATGGCAGAAGCGCGCGCATGCATGGGCCGAGAGTGTTGGCAGTACTGCAGGGCAGCGTAGATACGCGGGCTGCGACTGGGACGAGAAGTTGAGCACGGAGAAGATAGGCGTCGAGGAGTGTCAGTGGGAAGAAGGGCGAGGAGGAGCGTGAACCATTATTGGACTAAAGACTGTTAATTGTCAAAAGTTAATATGAAAAGGTCAAAAGTCAAATAGTATTTGACTGCCTGTCGAGAGTGCTGAAGAGCATTCGAGATATTGCGCTTTATAATACATTTGACGATGAACAGTGTATAGTCCAATAACGGTCTGTCATTAACATAGGCGTGCGCAGCGTCTAACATTAGATCCGGCACGAGGTGGCGTGGCACAGCTGGGGTCTGGGGCAAAGCCCCAGCCGCCGGAGGCAATTTCGCCGTAGGCGAAAAATTTTTCGGTTGATGCAATAACTTTTATGGCCTAAAACGCGATTTTAAGACGCGACGCTTTCCGGTGCTATAGAATCTTGTGGTCCCTATGAGCTATGTTTCGTTTCATTTAAATAAAAGATAAATTAAAAATTATTTGCACAGCCCTGAGTGAAATGTGCCTTTGCGTAAAAACGCGCTACTGACAGTGCATTTTAATTTAAAGTCTAATTGATAGTTAAGTTTAAATTTAAACCGTTGAGTGAGTAATAAAGGGTAGAGTCGTAACGCAATCGTCAGTTTGTCTACGCCTTATGCTGCCCAACATACTTTATTCGGGTAGTAGAAGTTCGCCAAGCGACACGATGACGAAGTTTTCGGCTGTCTTCGTATATTTTGGTGAAGTAGCCGACCAATCAGGCTCCGTCATCGTGTCGTTTGGCGAACTTCTATTACCCGACTAAAGTATTTTGGGCAGTAAACGGCGGTAGAAAACTGCCGATGGCGTAGGCCCTCTACCCTATATTACTCACTCAAGGGTTAAACTTCCCTCGGCCCAGGCCGGGTCTAAAGGAGTTAGAGTCCAGCGCGGCCCGACCGCCAAGTTGACACATTAGGTCCGGCCTGGGCCGAATAGGCCTGGACCGTGCGCACGCCTATGGTCATTAATCCCACACCTGTTTCACTATGTTCTGTTTTGATATTATCAACAAGGTTGTGTCCAACGAGAAACACGCGTCATTGCCGAACATCGCGAGCACCAACGGATTCAAGAGTGTTGACAACACGAACCAGTGCAGGGTGGTTAATAAGGGCGGAAGTATTTGTAGCGAAAAGACGTACGATCCCTACGAAGAGACGTACTTGAAGGATATATGACAACAGTTGCTTACTATTAGCGTCACGAACACGCTCGAGGGACTACGTATCTTCGTGGAAGATATCATCAAAGAGGCGGTGGCGGTGGAGGAATGCAAAGACGATGTTTGCAAGGCAGTCGACGGGAGGAAAGTTATAAACTAACTACCCATGACAAAGTGCATAAAAGAACTCTGGCCCTACATTAAAAGATTTTCGACCGCTCTCGCTTCTTCTTCATAATCTTCTACGTTTCCATTTCTTCCTGTATTCCTCCTGTCTGATCCAGAACCCTTCCTTTCAATGTTGAAACGTGCCCTCGAATTTTCTTTGCTGTTTGCACTCTTTCTTATCTTCCTTGTCTGCCTTCTTTTTCTTCTAGGTCTCTTCTTGGGCCTCTCTTGTCTGGTTAGCTTCTTGTCCAGGTTAAAACTAATTTTCCTTTCTTCTAAATGCTTGTTGAGGTACTCTTAGGATGTCTTAAGCTTGTATGCTTTTCATCTCGATTCCTTTAGGTCGAATCTTTATCATCAATTCCTAAGTATTCTTCCCTCCTTGAGTTTCTTTTCTTACTTCTATCTAAGGTTATTCCCTTCTGCATTGAAGTGTAACCTCCAATTTCCTCTTCAGCTTCTTCCTTATCTTCTTCTAGCTCTTGTTGATGCCCGAGTCTTTACTCTATGGAACACTCTTCTAGGCTTTGATGTGTCCTTGCTTATAAGCATAGTTCCTAGATCTCCATGTTGTTGTGCCTTTTCCAAACTTTCCACATCCAGATATTCCTGCCTGAAGTCCGAGTAACATTGCATCCTGCTAGCACGAGCCATATATATTATCATACTTGCAGTCGCAGCAACGACAAACATAGTATTCTTCGAGCCCCAGTCTTTTAAGATTGGCCCACAAGGGATGATGACCAGCTAGTAGTCCAGATGCAAACAAGTCATCACATACAAGTTGTTATGTTTTTACACACACATGACTATTTCTGCAAGGATAATCGGAGGGACGAAATACAACGACACATTTAGCTGGACGCCATTACAAGACAACGTTTATTATCCCCGCCACCAGAGTGCATACATGAGCATTAAGATAAGGCGCACTATTTGAATGTGATAACTAGCAATACATAACACTCCTTTCCCTTCAAAAGAGTGTTGACATACATTTCTTCATGTAATGAATAACTAGACTACTACAGATTTGAAACACAGGTTACTTTTTTTTGTTTTATATTTACAAATCTAATCTTTGAGGAGCCTTGCGGTTCCGCCCAGACCTTCTTATGTCCGGTTCCGTAGGACTTACATATGTGTCCGTAGGAGACTCACTCACTAGATTCGGATTCACAGATGTGTTTTCCGGCTCCGGATTCACACTTGAACCTACCGGACTTGGTTTATTAAAAACACAGGGTGAATTAAGTACACTCTTGGGTAACCCAGGTTTCAGTGTTTGATCCACCAAGGGTAATTGTGAGCGCCTCAGATGATCGGCATGTACCAATCTGATTTTATCCCGCACCCACACTAGGTACGTTACAGAGCTGATTCTCTGTTTCACCTCACCTACCAACCAATTCAATCCTCTTTCCTTAGTTGGTCCTACCGACTTTACTAGGACTTGTTCACCTTCCTCAAATTCTGTTGGTTTATACATCTGTTTATGTGAACCATTGCTCTGGGTCATTATGTTGGTACTATGTTTTTGCAACGTAACACTTAGATTGGGTTTGAGCATATCCAACTTGGTTCGGGGTTTATACTTTAACATGATATCTACAGGTGATAGATTTGTGGCAGTATTAGGGGTGTTCCTGAAACTGAATAGGAAATTGTCAATTTTATGTTGGAGTGACATGTCACGCCCTTGATCAAATTTGTCAACATTTACATTAAACTTGTTCAGGACATGTTTAAGGGTTTGCACACCTCGTTCTGCAGCACCGTTCGAAGCTGGGTGGTAAGGCGGACTATGCAGCACACTGATACCATTCCTTCCACAAAAATCATTGAATTCTGATGAAGTAAAGGGTGGACCATTGTCAGTGACAATGGTTTCCGGGAACCCGAAGACAGAAATCACCTTCCTAAGCTTACTTATCACCTGAGCTGCATTAGTTGACTTCATTATCCATACTTCAATCCACTTAGAATAGCTGTCAACTAACACTAGAAACGTCACATTATCCTTTTGAGCAAAATCCAAATGGATTCGCTGCCAGTGTTTGACAGGTGTTGGCCAGTTTGTCAAAGGGACAGCTGTGTTTGTGGAACGAGTGACTACACAAGCTTCGCATTCGGATATATTTCGTTCAATATCCGCGTCTAAGCCCGGCCACCACACATGGCTTCTTGCCAACATTTTAGATCGAACCACACCAGGGTGATTTTCATGTAACAAGGAGAGTACATGATCACGCAACTTTACAGGAATGATTACCTTATTTCCCCACAACACACAGTTTCCGTCTAGTGACAGTTCATGTCTTCGAATAAAGTAGGGTTTTAAGCCTGGAATCTCAACATGCATCGGCCAGCCTTGTTGAGTGAGTGTATACACACGGGACAACATGGGATCTTGCCTAGTAGCATTTGCAATATCTTTTGCACTACAGGGACGCTGCTGGAATGTTGAGGTTAAAGATTCACAAATCAACTTCACTGGACAAGAAATACTTTTGAACTCTTCTACGCCGTCACTTTGCATTGGTAAGCGGGACATGGCATCAGCTGAGGAAAGCTCTTTGCCTCTCCTGTACTCAATATCGTACTGGTAAGAAGACAATATAATCGCCCACCTTTGGAGACGTGCAGCTGCGAGGGTTGGAATTCCCTTTTTACTGCCAAGTATCGCCTTTAAAGGCTGGTGATCCGTTACTAGACGGAACTTACGCCCATAAAGATACTTATGGAAACGCTTGACAGCGAAGATAATACTCAAAGCCTCCTTCTCCACCTGTGCATATCCCTGCTCTGCATGGTTTAAGGTTGAGGACGCAAACATTACAGGTCGCTCTTCACCATCCACAAGGTGCGACAGGACAGCGCCTACTCCATATTGTGAAGCATCACTCGATACTACAATGGGTTTTTGGGGATCATATGGCACAAGAACCTGATTCTCTAGCAGCAATTGCTTGCTAAGCTCAAAAGCTTCTTTACAATCCTTGGACCAATGCCAAGTTACACCCTTTTCCAGTAGCCGGTGTAATGGTTTGATTTTCATCGACAGGTTTGGCAAAAATCTGTTGTAAAAATTTAACAACCCTAGAAAAGACTGTAGCTGTGTGACATTTGATGGTTCAGGGGCTTGCGAAATAGCTCTAATTTTCTCAGGGGTGGGATGGATACCACACTGATCAATTAGATGACCTAGGAATTCGATACTAGATTTGAAGAACCGACATTTAGAAGCGTTAACTCTGATGGAATACCTTTCCAACCTTTGGAGAACTAACAACAAGATTCTTTTGTTTTCTTCCAAAGTCTCTCCCAGAATTAGTATATCATCTAAATAAGCGAGGACATTGGGTATGCCCTTTAACACCTGATCGATCACTGATTGGAATATGGCTGGGGCACTCGTTACTCCAAAAGGTAATCTTGTAAACTGGTACAAGCCCAAATGGGTATTGATGGTAAGAATGTGTTGAGACCGTTTTGTTAACTTCAATTGAAGATAAGCACTTGAAAGGTCTAACACGGTGAACACCTTTGCTTTTGCCAGTGAGGCCAGAATATCATCCACGCGTGGCAGTGGGTAATGTTCCGTGTCTATGCACCTGTTCACCGTGACCTTGTAGTCAACACATAAGCGAATTTTATCCGAATCTTTCTTGGGGACAACTACTACAGGAGAAGCCCATTCGCTCCGTTTGACAGGTCTAAGGGTACCGGTTTCCACTAGCCGCTCAATTTCATCGTTAACCTTTTCTCTCAGGGCATAGGGAACATTGTACGCTTTATGAAAAATTGGAATTGCATCATCTTTAAGGACAACATCAGCCACAAATTCTTTAATGGACGACGCCTCACTCCCCTTGAAAACGTTTGAAAACTTCTTCTGAAGCTGACTAACATCCTCAAAACTATCGAGACATTGCAAAGAATTTACCGCAGTACAACTTCCTGACAACTGTTTCCTCCAATCGGGATATAGAACATTCAACCAAGATCTTCCCATCAGGGGTGTAAAATCGTGCACCTGCGCAACGATTAAGGGTAAACTATGAACTACCTGATTGGAACTATGAGAGTTTGCTACCGACACTTGTATCTCACCATAGATTTTTAGGTTTTCACCAAGAACTGATTTCAGTTTCAACTCAGACTGCGTACATGGCACATCAGAGAAAAACTCATGATACATCTCATCTGAGATTATCGATTTTGCAGAACCACTGTCTACCTCCATTTTGACAATCTTATTATTGACAGACACTGGAATCAACAACGGTTCTTCCCTTACCTTATCAACTGTGTTTGAGGAACACTTGACATTATGTTTTGACACAATATTGACATTTTCGACATTACTATCACTTGATTTGACATCAACATCACTTTGACTTGACATGACATTGACACTTTCACTTTGACTTGACATGACATTGACACTATCGCTTGACTTGACATCAATATCACTTTGACTTGACACGACATTGACATTATCGCTTGACATAACATTGACACTTTCACTTTGACTTGACATGACATTGACACTTTCACTTTGACTTGACATGACATTGACACTTTCACTTTGACTTGACATGACATTGACACTTTCACTTCGACTTGACATGACATTGACACTATCGCTTGACTTGACATCAATATCACTTTGACTTGACACGACATTGACACTATCGCTTGACATAACATTGACACTTTCACTTTGACTTGACATGACATTGACACTTTCACTTTGACTTGACATGACATTGACACTTTCACTTTGACTTGTCACAACAGAGACATTCTTAATGGCACACGAATCGTCACTTTCACACTCGGTGGTTGACGACTCTGCAGACCGATCTTGACATGATTCATTTTTGACGTTCTTGACGTTCTTTCGACGGTGGCACATGCGTGATGTATGACCAATCGCGTTGCACTTGTAACATGTCCACTCCTTGGCTGGACACTTGTCCTCCGAATGGAAACGTCCACACCTTCGACATTGAAGATTTGACTTGGAACTGGACTCTTCCTTACTTGAGTTGGATTGCGACTGGGCCGACTTCGTCTCCTTAGCCTTGGCTTTTCCTTGCTTGGAGCGGGACTTTTCTCCCTTGGAATACTGTCCACGGCTCTTAGACACTTTCTTTACCTCCTCCTGACTAGGGTGAAGGAGCTTGGCATGACTCATTGCCAGTTCTAAACCGCGAGCGATTTTGCATGCTTTTTCAAAAGATAGCTCATCCTCACAGTTCAATAGCTGTCGCTGAGTTTCCTCGTCCTTGATCCCACACACAAATCTATCACGGAGTGCCCGATCAAGATAGGAACCGAAATTGCAAGTGATGGCGAGACGCTTTAATTCAACTATGTAGTTGTCGACTGATTCGCCCTCCAATTGGTTGCGCTTTCCGAATTTGAAAACCTCAGCAATGACAGACTTGGCTGGCGCAAAATGTGCCTGTAGAGCGGACACTAGTGCCGTGTACGACTTCCCTTGGGGGGTATCTGGACTTAAAATGGACTTTAACGTCGAATAGAGTTTAGCTCCCATAAGCGTTAAAAATATAGAAGCTTTCTTTACCTCAGTGGAAACTTCGTTTGCCTTGAAAAACTCTTCTAGGCGTTCCGCGTATGACTGAAAATCTTCCAACTGGGGATCGAACTCGTCAACTTTTCCGATAAAACCCATCTTGGCACTGGACTATGTAGACAGACAACCTCAGACAGACACTTTCCAAGACGGTATAACTTGTACTTGGTCCTAGGCCGAAACACGATCGGACAGGCTAGGCCTAAGGTTACTGCCCTTGGAACAATCTCGAACCGACGCGATGACGCCCCCGTGGCTTGGGCCTACCTGTTGCATCATTTCACTGGACACAACTGAGTACTGACATTGAACCTCGCCGACGGACAAAAATGTATTCACGAGCACTGTGGGTTTTTTAAAGACTACTTGTCGCCAAACTGTTATGTTTTTACACACACATGACTATTTCTGCAAGGATAATCGGAGGGACGAAATACAACGACACATTTAGCTGGACGCCATTACAAGACAACGTTTATTATCCCCGCCACCAGAGTGCATACATGAGCATTAAGATAAGGCGCACTATTTGAATGTGATAACTAGCAATACATAACACAAGTCTATCTTCAATAGATTGGAGAAAGCTTCTTGTAATTCTAACCTTATCCGACTCGTCCCGATCGTTTTGCCACATTCTTCTATTTTCACACCTGATAAACACCAGCTTTTCTTTGGTGAGCTGGACCCTTATTCTGTAAAGTTGCAATAGTTATCGTTTCACAGCGATGGGAAAAGGTTTCGTTTCACTCGGTTTCACACCATGTCAAAAAAGCGATTCTATACTGCGAAGTGAGAACTCGAGTTTTCAAATGCACAGGTATTTGGAAAAAGTGCATCTCGACTGAGCCGGCGGAGCCGGTGACTGATTTCAACCAATCAGATTGTTTGTAATGGCGGATAATAATAATAATGGCGATCTGTCACTTTTTGTTGTGGGCAACACCGTTGGGGGAACACCATACATTTCGCCTGAAAATACGGGCTTCTTTATATTGTTGAGGTAGGCTTATAGCCTATAGGCCTAGTCTAGGCCCTAGCGTACGTAGGTCTAGGCCTAAGCACAGTCCTAGCTTAGTTTAAGTAGAATAACCAATGCAAATAAAATAAACAAACAAACTGTATAGCACAGCCTTTTCGAACGTCGGTTCAATCCGCGATAGCGGATTAACCCGTCGTGAAGGCTGTGCTATATAGGCATGCAGCAATGGTAGGCCTAGTTCGTCCAGCAGCATTTGACGTGTTTCGTTTCCCTCAAAGGAACAATGGACCTTGTTTGTTCACACTTTCAACGCAGATAATCTTATTGTACTCCCAATAACGCCTAGCCGCCTGGCACAATAATTGTCTGCAAGGTTTTCAGTGCAAGAACTAGGACATGAAGAAGAACTAGGACCCCAATTAGGCCTAGCCTACCATGTATGTAGGCCTATCTTGAATCAACATAACAGGTATATTGAAATAGGCCTATATGAATATGAATCGCAATTAAACCAAAACTGACTTTAAATCTTGTAAAACATTTCAAAATTATAAAACTGTGACAAAACATCAATGAATATCAAGTCAAATATCTTCCGCGGGCTTGCGTGAAAAGTTCTCCCGTATATTTTCCCGTGTGAAAAGTTTTCACAACGGAACGAAACGAAACGTCTAAAAACGGCGTTATAGAATACCAAATCGAGTCTTCGTTTCGTTTCACAGGGAGAACTTCTCACTTTCTGTTACAGAATAAGGGTCCTGCTCAGTGGTATTGTTAGTTATACCTGTGTTGTCTTAACGATATTGTTCTTTACAAAATACTGGAACCCCTGTAGATCCAGTGATATTCTTCCAGCTATTATCTGCAAGGCATGGGTCCGAACCGTCCTACATGCTCGTGTAATCTGTGGCAACAGATAACGTGGCTTGATGATAATATTGTTGTTGCTTCGTCTTCTCTACCACTTCCATCAACGCCGACTCTTCGCGAGTTATTTATTACTGGAACAGAAACACGTTCGTATAACATCTTCATCGTGGTATGATTCAAGCACCAGTTCCTCCTCATTATGCCTTTGTTTTTGGCAAACGTGTTCATGAACTTTGTTTTTAAGTAATTTAACTGGGACAAGAAGTTTAATTTGCTATCCAGAATAATCCCCAAAAACATGTAGGACTTTACAAAGCCAATAACTTGACTATTCACTGTTATGTTAGAGCGTCTATTTTGGGAAAACTTCTCTTTGACCATCATACATTTGATTTTGGATGCTGATATCTCCATTTTATGGGTCCTGCAGTGTTGTTTGCTGTTTCTTCCAGTTGAAGTACAACATTCTTCACACCCTCTCTCCAAACGGTCGCGACTGAGCTAGTTCTCGGTCAGGAGGGGGAGCTACGGGGGTTAGCGTGGCCCCGGGCTCTGTCCGGCAGGGGAGTTCCAACCCTGAAGAGGGGGGGGGGCGCCCCTGCGGGCAGATCTCGGAAGTCATTCTGCCTTAACGGTGCATCTTACCCTCCTAGCCTATGGTTCACCTTCACGTGGTGCGGCTGCTAAGGTCGGCAACGAGGGAGGCGGGGGTGATTGCTGGCTAGTGCACATGATCCCCCAAATCCTTACGCCGGCCGAACTAAGAACCGGGTGGGGACTTGCCTTGATTGGCCGATCCCTAAGGAGGAAAACTTTAAACCCTCCATACTTAAGGTTCGGGCCTATGCCGATGAGTCGCAGTAGGCCACCGGAGTACTGTGTGGTCATTAGTAGGCCCTTAACCCTGGACTTGGCGCCCCAGTGGGGAAAGATAGCCTTGCCTGTGTACGGCGCACTGCCAGGTCGACCGCTCTTTCGTCCATTCTCGTGGGAATAATTATGGAATATTTGAAACAAACTTGTATTTATTGTAACAACGTGTTGGAGGACCAACACCAAGTCATCTTCGGGAAGAAGGTGCATCGCCAGTGTTGGCAGTATTGCGTCGCAAAGTTTGGCTACGACGAGATACTGCGTAGAGACGCGGGCAGCGGGAAGAACCTGAGACCAGTCCTCGAGGGGTTCTTGAAACAGTACGGCAGCGGTGGTGAGATGACGTCTGTACTGACAACCGCCATACACACTCCGCTCGTAATCAAGAGGGAGAAAATCAACAACAATCCAGACAGAGGTCGAAGAAAGACGAACATTAACGACCGAAATGTGCCGAAGATAACGACCAAATACGCATTTATAAGAAAAAACAAGATCTCATACTATTGTATTCTTTGTGGAAGATATTTTTGGAGACCACATATATTCATTAACGATTACACTGTCCACGACCAATGTTTCATAAAGTGCACAGCACAGTTCGCCAACGAGGAGATACTGCGAAGATTGGGACGGAGCAAACTGGGAGAGGACGGCAGACAATTGCTTAAAGACTTCCTGATAGTGTTTCTTATGAATTCACAGGTAATTCATGTTTTAAATAAGAACACAGATTAGTTACATTCATTCTGGCACGGAGCCAGAGTGCACGTGGAAGGAAAAGAGACACTTTTTTGTTTTCACTAAATCATTTAACTATACCACGCCACCCATGCTTACTTGTATACACGTGTACCTATATCCGCTAAGCTTTCGTTAATGACCTAATACTGATACATTTTTCCCATCGAGCTAGGAATTCTCTACAGAGTATAATTTTCATTCTACTTATAGTCTTCTTCCTTTTAACTTTGCTCTCCTTGCTCCTCTCCGCTTCTGTTCCCCACCTACTCTTCCGATTCTCTTGTTTGTTTTCTATTGTTTTTTCTTCTTTCTTTTCAGAAAGCGATACCGATTGGAAGATGGAAACAAGACTTGCACCTGTTGCATTCGGTGAGTGCCGCCACTATTCGGGCACCTGACAAAGAAGCTCAGATCGGCATCCAGAATAACGATGTTCATTCTCAAGGTTCCAACAATCCACCTGAGACGGTTCAATTAGGAGTTATTGGTGATGGCTCCGGCCAGCAAAGCGACTTACATTTGCTAGGCAGTGAAAGTACTACGAGTCCTGTATTGGAGCTCTGTGCAAGTGAAAACAGCATCGGCGCAGAGTGGCACAACGATCCCATCGTTGGAACAAAAAAGAATAAAAAAAAGAATAAAAAATGTTGTTGTACATGTAACATTTTATAAAATATATACTATTTTCGACTAAAATTTGTTCATTGTTGTCACAAATCTTAATATTAATTAACAAGACTCAGCATAGATTTTGAACGTCACCAATCAGAACATATTTTAGCAGACATCTTTAAACGTCACCCAGTCCAACCCAAAATGGTGACGGCGAGTACTGTGCGATAGCAATCTCATCTCGTACTGCACAATAGATTCTAAGCGCGAAGAACGCTCGCTGTAAGTGTTTTTCTGCTACTGAACTCGCATGGCACCCACAGTATGCCCACATGGTTTAATTACTGAACATGCATGGCACACACAGTATACCCACATGGTTTAATTACTGAACCTGCATGGCACCCACCGTATGCCCACATGGTTTAATTACTGAACCTGCATGACACCCACAGTATGTCCACATGGTTTAATTACTGAACCTGCATGACACCCACAGTATACCCACATGGTTAATTACTGAACCTGCATGACACCCACAGTATACCTACATGGTTTAATTACTGAACCCGCATGGCACCCACCGTATACAATTCAATTCAATTCAATTCAATTCAATTTTTATTCAATAATTCCACATGATACATAACAGAATGGTTATTGGACGATTTGTACATTGATATTAATATCTACGGACAGAAGTTATGTCTTGAGAGTCCGTAGACAAATATCTACCCACATGGTTTAATTACTGACCCCACATGGCACCCACAGTATACCCACATGGTTTAATTACTGAACCCGCATGGCACCCACAGTATGCCCACATGGTTTAGTTACTGAACCTGCATAGCACTCACAGTATACCCACATGGTTTAGTTACTTAACCCGCAAGGCACCCACAGTATACCCACATGGTTTAGTTACTTAACCCGCAAGGCACCCACAGTATGCCCACATGGTTTAATTACTGAACCTGCATGGCACCCACAGTATGCCCACATGGTTTAATTACTGAACCTGCATGGCACACACAGTATACCCACATGGTTTAATTACTGAACCTGCATGGCACCCACAGTATTCCCACATGGTTTAGTGAGCCCGCATGGCACCCACAGTATACCCACATGGTTTAATTACTGAACCTGCATGGCACCCACAGTATACCCACATGGTTTAATTACTGAACCTGCATGACACCCACAGTATACCCACATGGTTTAATTACTGAACCTGCATGACACCCACAGTATGCCCACATGGTTTAATTACTGAACCTGCATGACACCCACAGTATGCCCACATGGTTTAATTACTGAACCTGCATGGCACCCACAGTATGCCCACATGGTTTAATTACTGAACCTGCATGGCACCCACAGTATGCCCACATGGTTTAATTACTGAACCTGCATGACACCCACAGTATGCCCACATGGTTTAATTACTGAACCTGCATGGCACCCACAGTATGCCCACATGGTTTAATTACTGAACCTGCATGGCACCCACAGTATGCCCACATGGTTTAATTACTGAACCTGCATGGCACACAAAGTATACCCACATGGTTTAATTACTGAACCTGCATGACACCCACAGTATGTCCACATGGTTTAATTACTGAACCCGCAAGGCACCCACAGTATACCCACATGGTTTAATTACTGAACCCGCATGGCACCCACAGTATGTCAACATGGTTTAATTACTGAACCTGCATGACACCCACAGTATGCCCACATGGTTTAATTACTGAACCTGAATGACACCCACAGTATGTCCACATGGTTTAATTACTGAACCCGCAAGGCACCCACAGTATACCCACATGGTTTAATTACTGAACCCGCAAGGCACCCACAGTATACCCACATGGTTTAATTACTGAACCCACATGGCACCCACAGTATACCCACATGGTTTAATTACTGAACCTGCATGGCACCCACCGTTTGCCCACATGGTTAAGAACTTTTTAATCGTCATCACTATTAATCATTAAGGCTATTCCAGCAACTGTCACGTTGACTAAAAATCTGATTTTTATGGTTGTAACTTTTAAATATGGTTCTCAGCGAACAAAAAAAAATGTAAAAAAAAATACCGTTATTGACATTCGCGCGTACCGGGACGGTAAAAAAGTCAAATTTTGTTCCGAGGTTCTGATAAAACCGGCTGTGTTAAAGTATTGTTTTTTGTACAGTACTTGACAAAACATGTTTTTAGAACCCTCGTTTAGTTTTATCATTTTTAAATGCAGGGGTCCAAAGTTATAATTTTTTTGCTGTACCTGTGTTTTTTACCCTAAATTTAGTACGTTTTGTAACTGCTCTAAGAGATTTAATATAGGTGCTAGTGCAATAATAATGTTTTGAGTTCTCGGTTGAAGATTCTACTTTTCAATGGTGGTTGAAACTTTAAAATCGTGTTGCTGGTTCCTGAGAAACCTCGGAATAAAAACACGCATGCAAATAGTCGAGCGAACGGCTGGCGTGAGGGTCCGTGTCTGGCCAAGTCTGGCTGATGGCTAGCGCTCCGGTGTTCTTGCGGCGGCACGGCGTACTTCTACGACACGGCTAGCGGACGCGGCAGTTTGAATGCAGGAACCATGCGACGCGGTGCTCATCTGCAACTTTGATTTGTGTGGTTTGTTTGTGTGATTATAATGGGAAGAAAATGCATTCCAGCAAGTAAACGGAGGAAGAGAAATAAGCAATCAAAGGCTGCACAAGCTTATTTTAAACGTAAAGTCCAAGAGAAACTGGTTCCGGCTGCATCAACACCTACAGCTTTGGGTTTGACAAACCCAAAGCCTACAAGCAAGTAAGTGAATTATTGATTTAGACCTAAACCACCATAAGTGTCAGGTATATAGCCCAGAATATAAACAATAACATGAAATGTAATTGCATAAATGCGAACGATACAAAGTATTAATTTTACGGAAATTCAAAAACTCGATATTTTATATTTATTTCTTACCGTGCGACATATGTGGTATGGGAGTGTGATATTGTGCCAATAATACCACCATCATATTATTACAAAGTGACAAGTATACCAGTAAACAATAGAAGTACATTATAGTCGCTTGATAACCTATATCTATAAAAACGAGTGTATGCATGTATGTGTGTACGTCTTTTATGCGTTCCTAAACTATTCATCCGATTGCGATAAAAGAATCGCCCAGCGTACGAGTCAAGTGCTCGCATTCAGGGCTCCGCTCTGAGTTATTTGACAGGGTAATCAATGAATACTGTCTCTGTTCTTAAGTAAACACTTTTATTCAAAATCCTCGCACTTTGTTTATGTTTGCCGTGTTGGGGCGCGGGAGTGCCAGACCTAGTCCACACAAGAAATACTTAGACCATGAGTTCGACTGATAAGTGATAACAATATCAGCCGCTGTGAAGATAATTGCTACGAAAATGACCATTGAAAATTGAAATGTCACCATTGACTTGTCAGTGTTAGCGATCTGTCTTTTCTTTGTCAACCTCTTTCATAAACCAAAGAAAGCGTCAATGAACAAAGGAAAGGATGCAACTATTAAAAATATTGTTTGAATAGAAATAATAAATGCTATCACATGCTTATAGTTCAATAAAGATGGTATTTTGTCCTATTGATAAAAATGGTTGACTAAACACTTGTTGTTTTATCTTTGGGTAGGTTCATTCAATTGTTCACTCTTCTTCAACCCTGCTTGAAAGATTAGACAATTGAGCGTATGCGAGCGTGGCCCAACTTCCGAGCGGTGTGTTCGACAGGCCTGGCAGCAGCACTTTATAAAATAAATGCATTCTAAGATATACTTTTGTAACTTTTTATTCCACTTCTGGTTCTTTATTGCGCCTCCCCCCCCCCCCACGGAGCCGCCGCTTCGCAAACATATCATTTACCTTGTTACCACTACTATTTTAATACATATGTTATTAGTTATTATTAGCACAGATAACTAATTATCTACGTAGTTAATTAGTTATCTGTTATTAGCATGCGGTGTAGCACTATTTCCTTTACGAACACATTTTAGGGAAGAGCCAATAAATAATGACGAAACGGACACCAGCTTGATTGCGTCTCCGCAGCCTGGTCCATCAGGCTTACATCACTTAATGTTATTTATTGAATTCAGCATATTTATTTATGTATTTGATATCTACAGTAGTTGTACAATTAAATTAATTATATAAATAAATCACGAACACATTTTATAGGGAGCACCTGAACGTAACAATAAATGAGGTTACCATACAGTCCAATCCCATTGACAATCCACAGCCTGGTCCATCGGGGCTTCAGTTTCGTGAAGAACTTACATCAACGACTTCCGACAACAGGTAAATATCAAAACACGATTCTCTCGTCCCGTGTGCCCTGCTTACCACTATGGCGGAAGATATAACTCATACATCACAACCTTTTTTTAGAGAATCTCTAAATGAACAACCAATTAATGTCGATGAGAACGATACGCCGAAGACTGCACGATTTGGGCTACGCTATGGGCGAACCAAAGCTACAACGAAGTTCACGATCCGGTAAACGCAAAGTTAATTTGTTCACTTATTTATCAGTACGTATAGGTCTTACATCGCAATTTGTATTTACTTTCACTATATATAAAAACTTACTGAATTGAGTGACAAACATTAAACGTACCTTAATAATCATGAAACTAATCATTGCATTTATTTAGCTAACACAGCGTATCGGTGTTTCTTCTCTATAGGGAAGACCCAGAGGATTTGGACGAGGATCTACCCGATTTGTTAATCGACAATTCCGCATGTATTGAAGACATACCTGTTACTGGACGTCGTATTGTCGATATTACTCATATTACCAAAGAGCTTTTGAAGCTTGGCGAGCATTCACGCGTTTGTACCACTGGCCGATACAAGTTGGTCAAGGAGGTGAAGGTGAACGGACTTGTTAGCACCCTCAAATTTCACTGTGCAAACTGCGACCGTGTCAGCTATGTCAACACAGATCATACAATTAGGCCCAATGAACTAAATGAAAGCGCTGTCTGGGGAGCCACTTCGATTGGAAGCGGGTACTCCCAGATGCAAGAAATGCTCGCTGTACTTGACGTCCCATTCATGACCGAACGCAGTTACAAGAAACACGAGAACACCGTATTCGAGGTATCGTTGATTGATTGAATGTCAATAACACATAATAGGGTTTGAGATGTGTAACATGTGCTGTGTCTAAAGCTTGAAACTAGAACACATATTTCATACTAGGTGTACCATACAAAACATTGAATACCCATGCACAATGCACATGAGACTTGAGAGTAGTCAAAATCATGCAATTTTCTGTGGATTATTGGTTAGTAACTTACCTTTCCCCTCATTACTTTCACTCCGATTACTTTTAATACATTAACTGGTAATGATCATATTTGATTTTAAAGTAATACAAGATTGTCGTGTTCTCTATCACCTGGTATTATTTTTAAGACGTGGGAGCAACACCTCATAGAGAAAATGGCTGCTGCAGGTCAAAGAGAAAGAGAAATTGCATTGGCCAAGGGCGATGTTGAAGATGGTATACCCGTTATAAGGGTAATTGGGGATGGTGGTTGGTGTATGCGTACATACGGCCATGGCTTTCGAGCATCAGCTGGAGTAGTAAGTTCTTATAAAGATTTCAATTGTATTTATCACTACCTACTAATGAGTAAATTATTCGTAATATATAATTATATCTTACAGGCTTGTATAATTGGTGCTGAAACCAAGCAATTGCTATATGTTGGTGTAAAAAACAAGTACTGCTATGTGCAGTAAACATGCACACAAGCCCACGCAAGATACTCTTCCCCAGCATACATGTTTTAAAAACTACTCTGGTCCATCCACTGGCATGGAGACAGAAATCATAATCGAAGGATTCAATAAAAGCGAGCAGCAACATGGTCTCCGGTACAAATACTATATAGGTGTGTGTGTATGTGTATTTACATTTGCTTTATCCACAAATATGACTTATGGTTTGCACTGCAATAAATTATAAAATGTTCTATTTCATGGCAATGTCTGTAGGTGACGGAGATTCAAGCGTTTACCCGCGGATTCGCAAGTCCGTTAGTTACGGCCGTAGTGTCGTAAAAATTGAATGCGCGAATCACGTTATACGTTGCTACACAAGTAAACTGCATCTTTTGAAAAAGAACATGAAATACGATCCGCATGTCAGGAACATCCTGAGTGACAAACTGCCGCGGTTGACCACCGCCGCCCGCAGTGCCATCCGACAAGCCGGAAGTCACCAGAATGTTGATTTGCTACAGCAAGATCTTCGAAATGGACCAAGGTGAGATGTGTAACTACACAATTCTAAAAATATAACAAATTATCCTGCTATACTTGAGTCTTTTCCTCTGCCACTTCCAGCCCCAAGAATGCATTCTTGTACAATTAGCGACACAAAAATGTCCCCCTCCCCTTCCCCTGCAAACATCCACAAGTAGTGAACAGCTGCCACGTGCGTTGCTGCGATAATAATATATACATAAATATATTTCAGACATGTTTTCGGCAACCATACAAAATGCAGGACTGCCACTCCGTTGGACGAGCCGTTGGACGAGCCGTTGGACCCGCAACATGCGTACTGTACGAGGAAGGGCAAAATGGAAAGCAACTACAAACCATTGCTGGAAGAGTGCGGAATGCTAGCAGAAGTAGCATCGCATCTTGATTGTGTTGTGAGGAAAGCCGACACTCTAAAATACAACCTAACTAACAATCAGGCGGAGCGGTACAACAGCATGGTTGCTAAAATGATTTCTGGCAAACGGATCGACCACGCCAAACGTGGAGGATACAGAGGTCGCGTTATGGGGGCTGGACTGGCTCATGGTGGCGGTCCTGGTTGGCATCTAAGCCCCTTGCGCAGGCTCACTGGCCATAGTCCAGGGAAAATTACTAAGCGTGAGTTTGTGAGGCGCAAGATAAAGGGGACCTCAGCCGCTCGTCGTCGCCTTGCCCAAGGACCTCTTTATAAAAAGAAACCCTCAGAAGGTGCTGGCCGAGAATACGGGCCTCTGGCGGCACAAGAAGACCTGCCCGAGGACGAATTTAAGAACAAATGTAATGCTATCTTGACAGCCCAAAAGGAACAAGTCGACTGTGTGGAAAAGCAAAAAGACTTACAAGAAAGATCGAAGGTAATAGTGTGTTATGAATTTTCCGTTGGGCGGCAATACTAATGCGTTATATATAGTCTGAAAGTTTTCCATGATATTATTCCACGCCAATAACTTTTACATGCATTTGCACTGTAGTGTTATCTTTTTAATTGTAGGGTCAAGCTGAGTGTGCTTTGTGGAGACAACTCCGGGCCGATCGACTAACTGCCTCAAACTTTGGATGTGTATGTATATGTTACACTTATTTATTACCGAAATATACATTGTTAGTAATATATCACACAATACAGGTGTAATCATCAACAACTATAATTATATTATTATTACTATTATTATCATCATTATTATTATAATTATAATTATTATAATAATAATAATTAATGTTATTATTATAATTATTATTATAATAATAATAATAATTATTATTATTATTATTATTATTATTATTAGTGTTGTTGTTATTGTAATTATTGTTATTGTTATTATTAGTATTGTGTATTATTGCGTTGTGTGTGATTACTATTATGATCATCATTATAAACTAATTATAATAATATTAACTAAACTATAACTATGCTAGTACATCCATTTTGTGGAGCTGTTACTGATATTGTTGGGTTTCGCTTTTCTTCGCACAGGTTGTTCGAAGAAGAGCCACAACGTCGTGCCACAAGCTAGTCGAACGCCTACTATACAATACATACGACCTCTCCAGGAACAAAAGTATTGTGTTTGGTCGAATCCACGAAAAAACCGCTATCGAACGATACCAGAGAGAGAAATGTAAAATTGTTGTGCCTTGTGGCATCTTTATTGACCTCGAGCATCCGTATCTAGGAGCATCCCCTGATGGGTTGGTCGACGATGACGGCATAATTGAGGTGAAGACATTACCCTCGATCGGAAATAAGACAATTGCTCAAGCACTTGATGAAAAGCAAAACATTTGCCTTCAACGGGAAAATAACGTTGTCCGATTGAAAAGGATACATAATTATTTTTACCAGGTTAGTGGACGCGAAATGACGGTTTATAAGAATGACAAACATTGTTCACCGCCATTGCCGATGTTACTATTATCAATTGTTTATCTATTAATTTGCAATTCATTTTGAAAAGTATTATTGTGTTAATTCATGTTTAAAACAGTAGGGTACATACTTCTGTAATATATATACATAATAATAATACTAATAATAATAATTATTTCTTATCAACAGGTTCAAGGGCAATTGGCCATTACGAAGCGATCGTATTGCGACTTCGTTGTTTACGCCACGAATGATTACTTCGTTGAGAGAATTTTTCCAGAAGATCTATTGTGGAGAGACACTATGCTTCCTAAATTGAAGGAGTTTTATTTGCATTGTGTTCTGCCCGAACTAGCTGATCCCCGTATTCCTCGAGGTCAAGACGTTAGGGAATCGGCTGACATTCAACTAGCCCAAAGTGAACTAAACCAAAAGAAAAATCGGGCCCTGAAAGTGGATAGTGGTTCAGGGGAACAGAAACGACGGCGAAAGGGAAAGGTAGGGGCAAGAATTTATGGTAAATAAAATTCTCAAATTTCGTCATATAAAATTCATAATTTCGGGTTAAAAAACGGGGTAAAGTAGGGGATTTCGCTAAATAAAAAAAAACATTTCGGCAAATAAAATAAAATATTTATTGCAAATCTTAAATAGGCCTACGATATAAACACTTCGTCGCGAGGTTAACAGCGAAATTCGATGATTTTTTTCTTAAAATTCACTAAATTACGTTTTCTGCGAAAATTTTCAAAAATTTCCGCCAAAAATTACCATTTCCGCTCAACACAGTTTCAACAACATTTCGTTCCACTTGGCGCGCTATGGGCGTGGTTTACGCGAGCATCTAGAAGGCAGTGAAATCGAGATATTTTCGATATTTCACTGCCTTTTAGATGCTCGTGTAAACCACGCCCACAGCGCGCCAAGTGGAACGAAATGTTGTTGAAACTGTGTTGAGCGGAAATGGTAATTTTTGGCGGAAATTTTTGAAAATTTTCGCAGAAAACGTAATTTAGTGAATTTTAAGAAATCAATCATTGCATTTCGCTTGAAATTCGCGATTCCAGAGAAAAGATGCCGATTTCGCAAGAACACGTTTTTTTCGCGTCATTTCGCGAATAAATTTCGGCGCAGGACATCATGTTGTGACCTAAAAGACTGACAAATGTATGAAATTTTCACTAAAAATCAATTTCGTGAATAAACACGTCGCGAAAAATCCTTGCCTCTAGGGAAAGGACAACACAATAACATAGTAATTCGACGTTTCCGTCATCGTCCGTCATCGTCATTGTCATCGTCATCGTCATCGTCAAAGTCATTATTATTACTATAATTATTATTATTATTATTATTATTATTATTATTATTATTATTATTATTATTATTATTATTATTATTACTATTATTATAATTATAATAATTATTATTATTATTATTATTATTATTATTATTATTAATATTCTTATTTTTGTTTGTTACTGTCTGGAGAATGAACTAAACTTCGATTATCATCGATAAATCTATTATTATCGATTATCAATTATGTCTTCGAACATCGATTAATAATAGATTACGAAGTCAAATGACAATTTCGATTATCGATTATTAAAAATAGCATCGAACGGCAATCCTACAAACTTGTACACGGGTCTCCTCCCCCCCCCCCCCTTCACCCCCCCCCCCCCCTCCACAAAACCCCCTTCAATCCGGTAACAGCTCGGTGAATGGTATATAATTCCGCTTGACGGCTGGCCTGGCGCGGCCGAGTTCTCCGACTCGGCCCATACGTAAACAAGAAACACTATCTCTAATGCGACTGCGAGTATGCTACTTCAATTGCTTTGATAAAAGCCGCCGCCGGCACTAACAACGGGGCTGTGTGACCTTGGCCGCCCGGCGGCGAAGCGAAGAACGGTCGCATTGTGTTGTTCGAAACGCCCGCCTAATGCTTGGCGCATGCGCACAACCGTGGCGACCGTGGTGCCATCTTACAAGAGAGTCCTGAACTATAATAGTTCTTTGAGTTCTCAACAGATAGCACCAAAACGTTACAACGCTGACGGCGGCGCAGCGCAGTGAGAAAACTTGTCCCTCCTGGCGCTGGAATGGCCTTAATAATATGATTAAAACACACCCTATAGTTAAACACTCCGTGTTATTTGCATTAATTTACGTGTTTTGGATTTTTCCCCATTTGATCTGGTTATTTTAGCATACATCTGTTAATCGATTTCAGGCCGCCGATCATCGGTGATGATTGTATATCAAACAGAAACCTGAAATTTAAAGTTTATGTAAAAAAGTGATCGTTCAACGATGCCAAACTTACAAGTCATATTGAATAAATATACAAGATATTTTGCACCTACGTAAGACACGCAAAAAAAGATTAATTTATGTCTTAAAAGTTGTGTAGATAAACTTAACCCCGGTCAAGATAGCCCCAACGTCCCAGTGCGCACGGAAGAGTTTCAACTCAGGTAGTCAAACTATGACCGAGTAACCTCCATTTTATTGCAATAAAACTATTAGGAGACTTAAAATGCTGGGCTGCAGAGTTGAAAGGAAACAGTACCCAATATACTTAACAATTTATTTATAGTTTTTATGTACATAAACCTGGCAATATAATTTTAGATTATCAACCAACGCCCGGTCTTATGTGTTTCAACGAAATATTTTGGTTGTCAGCTGATTTGACTTATAACTTGTGATTATTGGTGGTTCTCATGGTATATAAACAAGTAAGCGGAGACTTCAATAGTTGGGTGAAATTTCATACACAAAGGTATAAGTATGATTAGGCTCTTATTATTAGTTCACAGTATTTATCAATTAATATTAAAGCCAGAATTTGAAAAAGAAACGTAAGCCATACCAGTAGAAGGGCTGTAGACCAAGAGAAAAGTGGCAGTACCAACTGGAAAATAATTTAGAGGAGAGTGTGAAGAAATAGAAGCAGGAGGACTCTAACGAGACAGAGAAAGATGTGAGTGAAGTACTGTAGTTGGAAGAAGCGGGAAAGAAGACGAAATGGAAGAATAGAACAAGATGGGTCTGGCCAGCCGACGCTAATAAACTCTGTACGCCCTAGAATACAGGTGACTCTCCACATCCCCTGACCTGACTTACGTCGGAAACAGTTGTATACACTTGTGAGTGACTAAAGACGGGTTCACGGGCCATCCAACTATCGTCAACGTGAATCACATTCTGGGCGCACCAACACAAGGTACAGAGTAATGCGGTACGTGATACGATCTCTTCTTGTGCAACAACTAGACTAGAGGTTTTACTATTAAGATACTAGTACGCAGACACACATATATCGTTACTCAACTATTATCAGCACGTTAGCACCTACAGGACGGAATAACGATTTAACAAAAGCCATGTGGGATTACTTTCCCTTGCTCAACAATTAAATAGAGTAACAACACGTAGACCAAAGTATGCACACGTATTGTTCTAAACTGGCGTCAATACTGGGGGGTGGGTGAAAGGTCCAGTAACACGGTCACCGAGATTACTTCCCCCTCTGTATCGAGTAGAGTTTTCCCTTGGAGGTCAACGTCCGCTTGCGCTTGGCCGATCTCTCGGGAGAGGCCGGGGCTGCTTCATCCGTGTGGCTTGACTCGTCTTCCTCGGACGAGCTGCTCTGCGATTCTTCCCGCTGGAAATCGTTCGGCGTGGACGTTTGTGCTCGGGATGGTTTCGTTGTGTACATGTCTGACTTGGACGAGCTCGAACTTTCGGCCTCTCTCTTCTCGGATGGTCGGACCATCCTGCAACACAAACGAACCGGTCGATAAGTAAGTTACTTTTCGTAAGGAGGTGGAAATTAACACACTCTATCACGACTTAGGGCACCGCCCTCCGCTACTCGTACGGTCATCAATATTCAATTCGGATGCCATTTTGGGCTAGCGAGTAGGAAAATGGACAATGCGGAATTAATATATGGGAGACCGTATGACAGGTAGAGTGCGCTGTGAGCGATGACGTTTAGTTTGCCTATTATATCTCGCTCAGCTTCAGTTAAGTGCTCCAAATCTTATATGCTTTATATATTATTTAAAGTAATTTTTATTATTGACATATTTAAGCACTTAAAAACTTAATTATTAATGAGAATTATGAAATTAAAATCAAAATCAGCTGAAGAATCCAAAAAACAAGTGAAACCTTGTACAATGGTTGATGGAATAACACAGTCTAACACACTCTTCGCGTGCGGGTAAGGCCGTCCCACAGCCCTCTGTATTTCTCGACATCATAATTGTATGGATCAATTTGAGGGGCATACTGAAATTTGTGTGGGTGGGATCGCTCACAGGGCTGCTGTCATACGGTCTCCCATAATGGTGGTCAATTTAATTAGAAGTTATGATCTGTTTTCTTCTTCCAAATGCAACAATGAATTCATCTGTCATGGGCCCAAAATGGTTAGGAGTCCAAGTGATGGCCATATGTGTAGCGGAAGGCGGTGCCTGAAGTCCTAATATAGTGCGTTAGCGGAAACTACGTAGATGCGGTCGGGCACTAAACTCGAGGTACATTTAAGAAGAGAATGGGGATAATATTCGGACTTTGTGAAGCATATTTTGGCAACGCTGCTAATCGAGACGATGAGTGATCATGACCATGTAAAAGCCCCACATGACATCACTGCCTCGGCCAGGACTCGAACACGGTACGTGGCTTACAGGCTTACTAGACCGACGTTTGCATCCCGGTTGAAATAGTTTTTAGATTTCAAACTTCTTTGTATAAACGATTGTAAAACAGGATTTGCTTAAAAAAGGTTTTCAAAACTGTCATGTAAGCACTGCACTGTCACGTGGTCTGGATCCCAATTTGATTCTTTACTAGTTGTCGTCCTATACCTAGCAGTGTGCTAGAGTATTATTATTCACCCTATATATATCTGCAACAGGAACGAGGTTCCACTAGTGCAAATTTAATTTACAGTATATGATATATATACTGTATTGGTGGCGATTGGTCACGACCGCAATTGGCGAAGGAACTTTTAAAATTACAATGAATTATGACAAACTTTAGAATGAACGCATTCAGTTTCGGCAAGTATGAGCTATTAGTATTACTTGAAAATGTTAATTATTTATGCAAACTTTTAAACGTTTGAAAAGTATGCATATTTCTATTACGTAGCTAAATTAACAGCAAAGCTCGGAAGTCAGCGATCTGTACGACACAAAAATGCAAACATAATATCTATATTTTGCAATTTGCGACTGGTTCATAAAAGACTCGCTCGTAAGCTCCTTTTGTATTATTTGACAAGACACAAGATTTCCTTTCCTACATTTAGTAAACTAACCCATTACAGTTAGCTTTGATAAGTTGTATAAAAGTACCTACTCTACTTACTGCATCCAAAAGACCCGTTTGCAATAATTGTCGTTTCAATAATGATATGCACAATGGCTGGTAAAACTCGCAACGCTACATATTCTGGAAAAGTAGAATGTTAGGATGGATACCAACTGCTTATTTTAATAGTCTTCACCAGACAGCCTTTTCCCTACCGTGCGCCGGGCCTTAACTATCACATAGTTTGTTGTCTTAATTTTCAAGTTAGGCCTTTGGAAAA
The DNA here is from genome assembly GCA_945910005.1 of Isoperla grammatica. NCBI lineage: Eukaryota > Metazoa > Arthropoda > Insecta > Plecoptera > Perlodidae > Isoperla > Isoperla grammatica. Next base: position 37,923,204 of record OX246744.1, read on the forward strand.
AAAACAGGGTCTACTACTTGGATTGAACTATATTCCAACATTGAAACAATTTTCATTATCGTTACGTGATCTGGAAAAAAAAATAACAAATGTGCACATGTGCAACAAATGTGGTACATTTTTCAATGGTTACTTGTAGAGGACTGAACAATGATATTCATTTTTTACGAACGTTGGCAAATAGACCACATCTTGCTTAATCATCTGGTAAGAACAAATAATATTTGTATCAAAAGTAATCAATTAAAACATGTGATGATACAACATGGGTGAAGCGCCTGCATTTGGTTCACAGTGTGTACTACTAGCGCTTTGTTGGCCAGCGCGGCCAGTGAGTTGGAGGGGAAGTTTTGGCTCCGCCGTGGCTCAGCCGACCATCGTTAGCCGGCTGTTTGTTGCCGAGACCTGAGTAAACTTGTCGTACAACAACTTTGGTAATGCTTTCGTCACGGGTGGGTAAGCGGTAGCCAACCAGCGACCGTGGCTAATTCAAATACCTGCTCGGGTTGGCCGAAACCGAAAACACATCATTGATTGATGACAGCATTACCGAAGTTATTGTACGACGACTCTACCTAGTAATACGTCTATTGTCAGTAGGCCGGGGTAGACTCCGCATTTCAGCTCTGGTCGTTTCTCAAGAAATATCACGAATGTGTATGATTCAAATGATTAGGCCTATGTTTTTCCCTTAGGTGAATGATAAGCATGAAGAAATAATATATGCAACACACCAATTTTGTTGACACTATAATTAAACATGTTGTCTCAATTTGTTGTTGATTGATTGTTGTGCATTGTATTGCTTGGAAAATCAATATTACTGTTTAGACAATAATTAACAAAGAAAATAATAGTGGTCACGGAAGGACGAGTGTAATCGAGACGATAGCAGATCAACATGAATGTTAATATTATTTACAGTATTGCATTAATAACGGTAAAAATAATTTAGTTTAAATAACGCAAAACTATGATGTTCGATACGTCAGTACCAGTGTACTTCGACAAGGCGATCGAGGTGTTGTGAAACGAGTATCAGCTTATTTTGTTCATGGACGCAGTTACTATAATAAGTCCATGTTCTGTTGACTTATTAATAATAACATTGTGACATCGGTAGAAGACAGTGTCATGATTATTTAGGAAGCTTATAGAGATGGAATTGTAGAAGGCAGTGTTATGATTATTATGGAAAACAGAAGAGTTTAAGTTTTGTTCTAATTGAATTGTTGTTTGAGTTGCTAAGGTTTTTAGGAAAAAACAAATATCAAAGCTCAGTTGGCATTTGAAAGTGGTGTGGTGAAGTCAGTTCTTCTGTGACCCGAACGAAAACTGGACATCAGAAGGGAGTACTCTCTTCGTTACGTCGCAGTTTTCGTTCCAAATGGAGCCGCAAACCAGCAAGGAGTAAGTACTGCCGATAAACTGAGCTAGAAATATTAAATAATTAATGTCTACCCGAAACTTGGGCTAGAGTCAGTGTGACAACATTATGTTAACTGATTTACAGACTTAATTGTGTTATTTATTTATTTTGGATGGATGGTTGATTGATCGATTGATTTTTGGTGTTTAACGACGTAGTCGACAACTTTGGTCATATAACGTCTTCCGAATCAGATCAATTAGACATCGCCAGGGTCGTCGTAAGGGGAGTCCGGCAAGGGAGGGCAGGGACAAGTGGAAAGGCGAATTTTAAGATGACCATGGGAGGAAAGGGACAGGGTCTCCTTTTGTCGCCTCCTACGACTGGCAGAATCACCCTGAGCCTATTCTACCCCAAGCTCCACCGGGGAATTTTGGATGGGCCTTGACGGGTGTTTAATTGTTGCTAGCATTGTAATACCTATAGTACCTATATATAATACAGACGTTGAAGACAAATGGTGTGCATTATCTTCTATCTATATATATAAAAACGAATGTATGTGTGTATGTGTGAATGTCTGTTTGTCCTATATGCATTACTACACCATTCATCCGATTGCGATAACACTTTTGGTGAGTTAGTGTATGCACGCCCGCTAAGGTTCTACCCCCACTGAGACACCAACATGCAATAATGCTTTTCTAAACCATTCATCCAATTGCGATAACATTTTGGTGAGTTAGTGTATGCACGCCCGCTAAGGTTTCTGAATAATTACAGCCCCCCCACACTGAGAGACACCAACATGCAATAATGCATTCTATTTTTATTATTATTATTATTATTTATTATTAACCCAATAACAGACATCCCTACATGGTACATAGTACAGTCCAGAAAACATTGTATATAATAGATTAAACCATAGGATTAAACATAAAATGCCGACACTACACATACAATCAGAAGTTGATTAAATAAAACTTTGGTGAGTTATTGTGCGCACGCTCGCGAAGGTTTCTGAATGAGTAAAACCGCCCCCCCCCCCCCAACCCTACCACCCCTTGTATACCACCAGACGGAAAAATATAATATTGTGTGTCAAAAAGCACTTCAATAAACATAATTAAAACACAAACACTTTATTTCTTTCAGATGACATTGCAACGCATGCTGGGTTTGCTAGTAATAAATAAAATAAATGCATTTTGTATTGATTTTATAGTCTCAGCCCTACAAGAACTGATTTAGAGTGGGGGACATTTATACAGTTTCTGATGTGTTTCTTTGCTGTAGCGGTATCATTGTCACCGTATATACGTACACCAATATCACACAAATTAAGTAAAAACACCCTGCCCAACCTCGAACCGAACCCTGTAGCATCTGCATTGGAAGCAGGAGTAAACCCTCTATGATAGATGGATGACTAGACCAACATTATAACGTGTTGTGCTTTACGTTATGAGATGACACGTGAACTGCTCCTATGGAGTGACAAGACAACCCGGCAGCGTAGCCGTGGTTGATTGGCTTGGTCTAATAAACCGTGGTTCCTGCCTTGGGTTACGGGTTCTAGCTCTGACTGCGGCATATGTTATGAAGCGTTTGTTATGTTTATGTTCACTGCGACTTCGGCATTATCTTTTGTTTGAAGGGGATATATGTATACCCTATCTTTACTTTGCAAAACTGCTCTTCTGCTCTTCTGCTCTCTCTGCTCTTATACCCGATATAAGCCACATACTTTGACGAGATTACAAATAAGCGGACCAGTAGCTAATTCTATATGTTTTTTAGTGGTTATTTCAATCTAAAAAGTTTTTTTTATGGAACTTGTCGTGTTTGCACTTTCCAAATTTTATAATAATAATAATAATAATAATAATAATAACAATTATTATTATTATTATTTATAACAATATAAAACTACCGTTTTGGAATAATTATAGGCCTAAAAACAATAAGTATCTTCGTATATGCTTCAAGAAGGGATCTATATCTCATCTTGATGGGTGTATGCTGCCTTGTTACGAACCGTTTGGGCGACGAGAATACAGTAAAGGCTCTCCTGGATACGTTGAATAGTTCTCTAATAATGTCAATCAAAACTTTTTTTTGAGTAATACCTACTAATTGTTCATTATGGAGTGCACGCCAGGTTTATATGGTGTGCCCCTTGTTAGGCATAGGGTGTTTCGATAGTTGGGAAGGCATGTAAGAGAACACTGTCTGTAGGCATCAATCCCAGGATTATGCTTATGACTGAGGAAACCATCGGAAAAATCTTCCGTCAAGATTGCCGGTGACTCGAATCGGACTGGCGACCTTCCGAGGTCGTCTCGCATGTTACCACTCAGACACCTCTATCGGTATTAGAGTGATCATCTGACGGGCAAGGGCCTGAATAAACGGTATTTATTCAAATCAACAATAATCATCTTTGTACGCAAGTATTAGACGTTATTCATTGCTCAGTCAGTCGTTCTTGATATGGACGGCTACGATTTCAAAACTGAAGAGCTCCAGTGTTATAATAAAAATACTGTATTGACGTATAGTAATGAAAAAAAACAACACTTTATCCGAACGCGAAATCGATAGAAATTGTATGTTACTTTTTGTATCGATATTTCATAGACCTTGGCAAGACCTTTTAGGCTTACACTATACATATGTGTGCAATGTTGTAATAATATTTCATAGAAAAGTTGACCAGGCCATCTACGCCTACTTGTGTATTGCGATAGATAGGCATATGCATACTAGGGAAGTACGACGGGTACCCGATACCCGCCCAACGAAGTCGGGTACGGGTTTGTGTTTTCTCTACCCATTTACCCGACAAAACCCGGTTCCTGAAATTGAGAACCGCTAATTAGCTAAATGTTTTGAATTTGAACTGATTCATCCGTCATTACGTATTTTATTTTGGTGCTTGGCGGTATTTTCCTTAGAAATAGAATCGCGTCTTTAAATAAACTGTCTACTTTGATAGTTTCTTTTGTTCATGCCGCCCGATTACCTGTTCATGTAAGCCCACCTGCCGGCAATCTTTTAGCTGCTGCTACCCCCCCCCTTCCCCCCTCACTCCCACCAAAGCACACAACCATTCAACACTTCAACGGGCGGTCTGCCCGTGGCCTTGAGCTTGAGTAGCAGCTGTGAGCCAGTGACTCATTCTTCATTTCAAAGAACGCATTATGTTTCATCCCGCTCCGATCCTCGACCCCCCGCGCTGTTGTTCACTTTCTCTTGTCATGGGTGTGCCAACTTTTCATCACGAAATATAATGAAACATCCTAATCCCTGCTACTACAATACACTATTTGTAGTGTTATTTTCGACGAGAGCGATATTGAGCGGTTGATTTGACACCCCACACGATTTTTTTTGTTTTATTAGGCCTAGGCCTACCCGGGTAACCCGCGGGTATAGTGAACGGGTACCCGGGTCGTAAAAAAGTTGGGTTTCGTCATCCCTAATGCATATTGCATAGTAGGTAGAAGTGTCCGAGGACTTGATTATATCTCATTCCCTGCATTTGCCTGCTGACAGAGAAAAAGCTCGGGAGATACCTCAAAAAGTATTGCTTTACTAGTCATAATCGCACTGGTGTCCATGAATTAGAGCATAATAAATTAATAACTACGCTTGCACGTGCCATCTGTCAGCTATGGCATATGTAGGACTACTTTATGTTACGTCATACTTGCAAGCAATGCAGCGTTTCATGTCACCCAATAACTCTTTATACTATAGATATTATTATATCAATAGTATCAACATTGTATTCGCGATAGTAAACCCTCCTTGCTTTTTAATTCAAAAAAGACTTGTCAGCGCTTTTGTGCGAAACACCTGCCGAGCGCGACTGCTGCACTGACAAGTTCGCGTTCGACAGGCTGGTCGGGAGGCGGGGGGTGTGAGAGAGAGAGCCTACCTTCCCCTAATTTAGAAACCTCTTCGCCTGCGTCCGTAAAGGAGCAAACTAACCTCGCGGAAACTGACCTTCTACCTGATCTGATATATTCATGAGAGGCTCTTAACAGTCAACTATTAACTATTATCGGAATACTATTGTATTACGATTGCTCAAATTAAAATAATTAATAGATTGTTTTTATATTGCACTGTGGCACCACAAACACGTGCTTTGTTAAGTAAGAAGATCATTCCTTGTTATATCCATTTTATTTGTCCTGCCTCATAATATTTAACGCCTTGTTTCCATACTAAATCTTTGAAACTAATTTATGTATGTACCTGCTGGCTTGTACTCGTTAACTGATGTGTAATATTTGGTATTTGTGAACCAACTTGTTCGAAAAAATCAATCAATCAATCAATCAATCAATCTATCAATCTATCGATATATCTATCTATGTTCAAATTTTAATGTTAATTTATTTATTGTGATTCACAGTCATGAATAGGCGTGAGATCTGTAGATATACAACAAAACGGGGCAAAGCAGCGTCCCCGTGAACAGTTGTGGGGACACCGAGATGAATGGACAGTTGGACACCCTACATTTCACTGAACTTGAACTTTTACTAACATAGGTCAAACGAGGAAGTTGAGCTTTTGATCAAGTTGGATACTTACAAGTTGCGGGGTGGAGTCACAGCGTCGGGGACAGTCTCGCTGGGACTGAAGCGGAGCACCAACTTCAGAAGAGGTTTCCCCGGCTCTCCTTCCTCCTACGAGATGAGATCACTAGAGTTAAGGTACGTTTACCATTCGTTACTTGAAATATAGCATTTTGTAGCATTCTCAGAAATGTGGGTTTAAAATGTACAAATCAGAGGAAATTGCACTACGTACTTCTAAACCGTGTTAAAATAGGTTATAAAAAAGTCTGTCATATTCATAGAAAATTCTACTTTTTTATATTTTCCCTACCAATTAGCCCAATTAGTACTATAGTACTTTTTAGGGTAATTAATGGTAATTAGAACTGATAGCCACATAGGAAAAATAGCAACTGTTAGTGTTACTGTTATGGCAGTCATCATTAAGCATAGATTAACAAAAATAAAAGTGATCGAATGGACATAAATCCTGCCAAAAGACCGACAAATACACATGAAAAAAAGTGAAATTCAATTTCCATACCTATATTTAGTGTTGATAGTTTAAACTATCTTCATCACTATTCATCAGACAAGACACTCTACATTTAGCTTAAACAACAGATTATTGACAGTGAAAATATTATCACATTTCATGTACAACCTTATTCATGGGGCTTCAAATCAATCTTCCCATGTGCGCTGTGTTACCCACTGCTGAACTATTTAACACTAATTAACTTTCAACCATTGTCAAACAATATAGCTGTACAGAATGCAAGTAAGTAAAGCACACATCATAGCTGTACCCCTAAATATGATAATTGTGGACGAGACGTCGTGTCAGCATGCTAATTATACAAATTAAACGCGAAATAGCGCGGTTTGGAGCTTTAACCATGAAATCCACGAAATATCAGTGTATTTGCAAAATAAAACCGAAATTAAAAAAAGTGTTCGATATTGGCAACAAATAAGTGTTTTTGTACGAAAAAATGCAAAGTAGAATTTAAAATATAAAGAAAATAGATACGAAGTACCAACACGAATGACTCGTCTTTATATGAGTGGTATGCCTAGATTATAACGTTTTTTTGTTTTTGCTAGTTATGCCTTGTTGTGCCAAATAGCACAGCCAAAATACGAAATTTACATTCTGAAAAACAAAATTTGGAGAAAAAACTATTTCTGTAGGGCTCTACCGATACAGTTACTGATCGTTATTTTATTTCTTATCAACCTACATGTCCCCAAAGTAGAAGAAGGGCATAAGAAGAAAGTAGGCAAACCAAGAGACAAGTGGATGAATCAGATCAAAGACAGTGTGGAGAATAGAGGAAGATCATGGAACGAAGTTGAAGCAGAAAGACTATGGGAAAACCGTGAGAGATGGAGGGAACTACTTAACAGCCTTCTGGTAACGGAAGAAGTGATCGAGGAAGAGGTTGAGGAGGTGGTTGTGTCAGGCCTGGCTAGCCGGCAACAAAGACATATTAGCCCTAGACATGGAGTACTTCGCTACTCCCCCCTACCCGATAATTAATGTTGGAAACGGGGTCAAGATAAATGTATATCAACCGACATTGCCTTTGGATTTGGAGCCTAAATTAGTTGGAACCAAACAATAATAAGGTGAGTGCAGAAGAAATGTTAGAGTAAGACAAGTTCCCTCTGACCCTATATTTACTTTGTGGACATCAATAACAAAAATCTAACTTCAATGAAATAAAACGTAATCCCCATGCCTTACAATATCGAAGTATCATTAACATACATCCATTTAATAACAGCAGAGTTCATGTAAGTTTGCGAATAATTTCAAAATGCAGAAGGTCCCGGGTTCGTTTTCTGGTTTGGGCGGTGCTAATTTATTTTGGAAATTGATTTTAATAAAATGAAAATCGTATGATAATGTAAACGGTGACTAGAGCCGTCATAGCAACGAAGCACATAATAAATTGTACAAATGTCCCCCACTGAATATCACTACATAGAACTGAGTGGGTAGACAATAAAAAGGTATAGTAAAACCTTGTGAAGAGCGAAGGATACCTCTATGTCAAAAATCGCAGACAATTTTCATTTTTTTTATTATGTCTCGGGATTGAAACAAAAAATCGAACATCTGAGTAATCATAGCACTGTGGTTTGGTAAGCCCTACAGACTGGATGATACATGTATTAAACATTATAATCAGTATGACTGTGATTTTTATTACATTAAATTACTAAGGAAATAAGTAACACAGTCTTACTGATTATAATGTTTTAAGCAGTTTTATATTGGATAGTAAGACAAAAGAATGGCTGAAAAAGCCATCTTGGCACAAGAAGGAAAAAAAGATACATGTATCATTCAGTCTGTAGGGCTTACCAAACCACAGACTATGATTTCTCAGATTTTTGATTTTGTGTTTCAATCTTGAGATATAATTAAAAATGAAAATTTTCTCCAGTTTCCGACGTAGAGGTATCCTTCGCTCTTAATTTAAACTCTGTTAACTCAAATTAAAAATATATGTCCAGTTCAAAGTAGTTATGATGTCCCTGGTAAAGATTAGAACATTTCGCTCAATGTTAAAAGATTGTTCTTTTAATTCAAATTGAGGTTATTAGGATCCCTTGCAACTTAAATTTAAGAAGTTTAGCTGCTTTCCAAGATTCATGGGATAACTAATCTCACTCAGCCAAGAGTAACCAAAGTGTTCCAATATTCATACTGGATTGCTGCTTACATGATCTAGAATCAACAGACTTAGGATAGTCTTAGTTTGACACTCCCCTCCATTGCTATGTGACGACTCCTTACTCCCGTGACAACCTGACAGTCATATCATATTTATTTGTATTAAATTATTTCAAATCAGTCATAGTGTATTTGTCACATAACTAGGGTGTGATGCTACAAACCATGAAAAACTAGAAACATCTGCACTCTAAGCCTAATTCAATTCCTTTTGACATTCGCTTCATTTACGAAGCAAAACAAATCCCATTAGTGTCCCTCCCATGTCCTGGCGTCACGGCGGTAATCCGAGATCACTTGCGAGACGAATTTCGGAACGCAGCTTGTAACTGTACGTATATTTATTATTGAGGTAAACCCGAATACCGATACATTGTTGGCGGCCGGCAGACGGCAGACCGGGGGTTCGGCCGAGAGCTTGGGCTTCTTGGACGGCCCTTGGCACGAGTGTCTGTCTTGCGTCCGCCTCTTGTGACGTCCGCTCTCGTCCCTGACGCACTCGAGATTCTCAACGTTCTCGGTGGTGCCTCTGTCGTGTGGGCTGACAGACAGACAGACAGACAGACAGACAGACATACATACAGACAGACAGACAGACAGACAGACAGATAGACAGACAGACAGATAGACAGACAGACAGACAGACAGACAGAAAGACAGACAGACAGACAGATAGACAGACAGACAGACAGACAGACAGACAGATAGACAGACAGACAGACAGACAGACAGACAGACAGACAGATAGAAAGACAGACAGACAGACAGACTGACAGACAGACTGACAGACAGACAAACAGACCGATAGACAGACAGACAGACAGACGGGCAACCAGACAGACAGACCGATAGATAGACAAACAGACTGATAGATAGACAGACAGATAGACAGACAGACAGACGGGCAGACAGACAGACAGACCGATAGATAGACAAACAGACAGACAGACGGACAGACAGACAGACTGACGGACCACACTTTAAGAAACACTGGCCAGGTAATGGTAAAAGTACTTTGGTCCAAAATGATTTAGGTATACATAAAGAAAAGAAGATACATACTTAGAAAAGTATCTGAGTGGAGATAAATAACTACTTTTCAAAACAGAAATACGGACACAATGAATTATTGTAAAATACCAATATTATATGATGGTAGGGCATGCAAAAGTAAATATCTCATTTGGAAGTGAAAACGTGTACAAACTAACAGTGCGATCATAATCGAACGAGACACTTTTCTAGCAATGGACGATGGGCAGTAGGCCTACTTTATTTAATGATGCATGATGGTCAAGACCCAACTAATTTGTTGTCATTGTATCTGAATGTGCAATAGATAGGTACATCGTAAAGGAATTTAGACACACAAGACCACTGCTCATTAGACAAGTGACTTTTCTACGTAATTTACAAGTCCATAAAGAGAAAAGCTAGTCCCACAATTTAAGCATCTTGAATCTAATTTGTATCAAAAATACATTTTATAACAGGTGACAAAGGTATCACATGCATCTTCCCCACACCAAAACTTATAATTAGGAATGACTTCGGGTACCCGGAAACCTGTTCTACTTTGACCCGGTCCACATTTTGAAAACCGGTTGGTCATTTTATCCAAAAGCCAGCTTTACGATTGATGCTACCTACGTCAACAATGTAGCCGCGAGCCCCCCCCCCCCCCCCGCACCACGTTCCACGCAGTGTCGTCTGCAAGTAGGATAGCAAGTTGGACTGACAGCGCGGCCAGACCTAGCCTGCGGCATTAGCTTTGTGTCTTTCGCCTCGCAAAAATATGTTTTTCCAAGAAATGAAGAGTGCTGCTTCTAGTTTACCCAATCATCTCAAATTCCTTAGAAAATGAGTCAGTCCAGCGATCCTGCAGTGAATACTTGCCTCCAGGCAGCAGAGCGCTTCTAGGCCTACAGTTTTCAAGGACGCAAGTTTGGTATTGTTCAAATGTCAAAGGGAAGTTGACACATTTAGGCCTAGTTTTATTTTTGTACGGAAAATAATCGATTTAAAAAGTAAAGAACCCATTCCGATTTTTAGACCCGAAGTCATTCCTTCTTATAGGCCTAATCACACATTACTTTAAAATAAATACTATTTCATTAAAAAAATCATAGGCCTACACCTTGCCCGAACGGTGCTTTAGAGGTGAACAGTAATTGTAAAGTTCCGCAGCCTACCTTGGCTTTCCTGCCATACAGTTGATCCGGATGAAACTCCTGATAACCAGCGGCCGGTATCTTCATCACAATTTTGTTTGTACGCACCTGTGAAGAAAGATTGATAGCAGTCTCAGTTAAGTGAACTTGTAGCTTCTGTTGTATTGAGGGCATACATAGGCCAGTCTCCCTAATGTCAACCCCTTACAAGATGAGCCTGGGACATATTACAACTCATATCTTAGAAATACCCTAAACTAAAGACAAAAAGAAAATAGTAATTGACTAATTGACTAGTATTGTATCGGTGAAAGTAATGTACAGGTTATCTTAAGCCACGAAAACGAACGGGTTTTTATTTTTAGCTTAGCCGTCATACCTAGGCCTAGGCCTAACCTAAAAAATTGCATTTAGTTTTTGTAAATTTGCCTAGGCCTAGACCTAGACCGAGACCTGATTTGCGGCGAGCAAAACATACGTGGCTGCCAATAATGATTCTAGGCCTAGTCCTAGGCGTCGTATTAGCGTAATTTTGCAAAGATAACAGTTGAAATTGATATTTCTAACCTGGCTCTCTGGCCTAACCTAGCCTAGGCCTAGGCCTAGGGCTACGCCTAGCCTCTTTCGTAATTATTCAACAACTCTTCCAACAAAAGCCAAGGCCTAGGCCTAAGCCCATGCCTTTTGTGCAAAAATATGATTGTAGAACTTCTGAGACACATTTTGTCACATTAATTTGATTTGCAGGATATTCTCACATCACAACATTTGACATTCGCAAAGTTGACACACGCCATTTTCTATGCTGATTGATAGTCGAATACCGAAAAACGCGATCTTTAACTCGATAGCTGAAACATCGACTTCATTTTAATGCAACTAGCCCGCGAAGATATAATTTAAAAAATAGCTTTATGAATAAAACAAAGTATAGAAAAATCTGTTGATCCATTTTGCACCCTAAATATCCGTGTAAATGGTAACACTGCTTTTAAAAGAGAATGAAAATCAAAGTCTGTTTTTAAATTGAGAACAGTGTTAGAAGTGGCATAGTTGCAGCATCTAGATTAGGGCTTGAACAATGTTAAGTCCAATTCACACAAAGTTATAAGGTATTGCAATAGCAATAAGAATAGGGTATAAGAAAGTGGTATAAGGTATAAGCTAAGGACGCCTAAGACTTTCCTGAAAAGATACTACATTCTTGTGTTGACTTCTTTGACTTGCTCTGGCGGCAGTTTGAGTAACTACAGCTGGCTGTCAATCAGCTGACTTCCCGCAGCTGTTATTTACGTTTTAAACCGGCATCGAATCTATTGACAATAATTAAAAACAATAGTTCATAATAATAAGAAAAACAATAATTATTATTATTCATTATTGTTGTGTTGTTAAATCATTAATGACGCCGATGGGAGAAGATATTTTGCACGTAGTCACCGGATGCAAGGTCTATTTGATGTGATCCGGATTCCGGACATGGAGTTATAAATCCGGATGTATACGGTGAGTTTTTGTTTTGACTAATAATTTACAATGAAAGCATCTGTTACATTGATTCAAGTTGCTAGCATCCCATTGGCGTGTTATAAGTGACGTTTCAACGTATGATTGGTCCGTCATAAGAAAGTTGAAATCTTATACCAGTCTTATACCAATTGCTATTGCTATTGCAATGACACATTTGTGTGAACCCTTGTACGTAATCCCTATGGCCCAACTCGGCTTGTGACTATACCTATACCTTATACCATTCTTATAACGTTGTGTGAATCGGACTTTAGCGGGCCCGTCCCTAGACCCCCTGGCTCGTGTCTAGGGGATATATAAGTTACGTAGTATCTACTTGTAGCGGGCCCCGTCCCTAGACCCCCTGGCTCGTGTCTAGGGGATATATTAGTTACGTAGTATCTACTTGTTGTTAACGAGGATGACCGGGAGGAAAATCCGCCACAATAACTTATCTCCTCGGAACGGTTCAGTATCATGTATTATGAGAGTATAGTGTAGTGTATGTGTGTGTGAAGCCTTGCAACTGTCGTACCATTGGCTGGGCTATGTTACTAGCCTTACGACTGACCGTACGATGGCTGGGGTTCTACCACTCTGTGTAACCCTGCTTCGAACAGTAGACCCTTGCAACTGTCGTACGATTGGCTGAGCTATGTTACTAGCCTTGCGACTGACCGTACGATGGCTGGGGTTCTACCACTCTGTGTAACCCTGCTTCGAACAGTAGACCCTTGCAACTGTCGTACGATTGGCTGGGCTATGTTACTTGCCTTGCGACTGGTCGTACGATGGCTGGGGTTCTACCACTCTGTGTAACCCTGCTTCGAACAGTAGACCTTTGCAACTGTCCTACGATTGGCTGGGATATGTTACTAGCCGGAGATGCGCGAGGCGCCATTTTCAAATCGGATACAGTAACGACATGCCCAGGTCGTTACATGTTGAAAATGATATTGCCGCACCTTTTCGTGCTAGCATCGCCAGCATTTAGGTATTTTGGAGGCCATTTAAAAATACCAATATTGAATAGCTGGTATTTCCCGCTAGGCCGACTGTTGTGTATATGATGTCATTATGCATACAAAAGCTATAGAGATGTAACTCATTTCAATTCTTAAATTCTAAGTTAAGAATTAAAACAAGTTTTCTTCCTGTTACAAAACCTTGCGCGTGTTTTGTCCATATTTTCACTTCACCTGTTGCGCAACCTACGACGCTTGACAGTGCTGCGTCCTGCTGGAGAACGCTAAAACCAAAGCATTTCCAACAAGTCTCGGACCCTACCCATAGTTATGGTATTTTCCACTGTTGTACATTGTTGTCACTGAAGATCTAGAGGGCCGTGATTAGTTCTATCTAAGGGTAAATTGGGGGAGGTCCTTTGGAATAAAGAAGTTATTTAATTGGTGGTTGTTTAACGACGTCTTGGAGAACTATCATGCACAATGTGCATCATCCACACTCGAATTAATCTCGTGTCTGTCTATAACCGTCTGTATATTATGATAAGGTAGTTGAAGGTTTAATCGTTTCCAAAAATATGTTATTAGTTACTTATTGTCAAGAGTCGAGGGGTTAAATTCAATACCGTAAATGCTATCAGATATCTCAGAGTTTGATGTTCGAGCACCAGCAATCGCCATTTATTCACATATCGAGTTCCTGGCCAAGCCGTAGCAAGGGTCCTCACGAGCTGTCACATACTCTCTTTTCGCAGGGTCTGCCTATCATTACAGATGCACACATTAAGAGTCCTCGTGAGCTGTCACATACTCTCTTTTCGCAGGGTCTGCCTATCATTGCAGGTGCAAACATTAGAGTCCTCGTGAGCTGTCACATACTCTCTTTTCGCAGGGTCTGCCTATCATTACAGGTGCAAACATTAAGAGTCCTCGTGAGCTGTCACATACTCTCTTTTCGCAGGGTCTGCCTATCATTACAGGTGCACACATTAAGAGTCCTCGTGAGCTGTCACATACTCTCTTTTCGCAGGGTCTGCCTATCATTACAGGTGCAAACATTAGAGTCCTCGTGAGCTGTCACATACTCTCTTTTCGCAGGGTCTGCCTATCATTACAGGTGCAAACATTAGAGTCCTCGTGAGCTGTCACATACTCTCTTTTCGCAGGGTCTGCCTATCATTACAGGTGCAAATATTAAGAGACCTCGTGAGCTGTCACATACTCTCTTTTCTCAGTGTCTGCCTATCATTACAGGTGCACACATTAAGAGTCCTCGTGAGCTGTCACATACTCTCTTTTCGCAGGGTCTGCCCATCATTACAGGTGCAAACATTAAGAGTCCTCGTGAGCTGTCACATACACTCTTTTCGCAGGGTCTGCCCATCATTACAGGTGCAAACATATACCATAACAAAAATTTTGAATGCAATATTTTCATGCCATTTCAAAATTAAGTAATATATAGATTATAGATATTGTAGTCAATTTATTTTCGGGGGGTGGGGGGGGGGGGGGGGTAGGGCCTTTATTAAGATATTTTTTCAGAACAACCCATAGAACAAATATTAGGAACATCACGTCATAACATTGACAGGTGTAAATGCCAACTGACCAAACCCTCTACCCAGCCCCAAAGTAAGCGGGAATCTTGGAAGGGGTGGAGGGTGGGTTGCCAGATGACAATTATAAAAAATCGGGACATTAGGCGGTACAGCTGGGGGGGGGGTTGGTATAACTTATTTTTTTGGCGATTGCTGAATCGGGAAATACTGTGGGAATCAATTTCATACCACAATCGGTAGATAGGTATGAATGTTGATGATTTACGGCGTGATAAACAAAGGTGAGTTCCGAAGCAGTCACGTTATCGCTTAGGGCAGCATCCGGTGGTTTAAAGAAATTTACAAGGGTGTTTTGATTTGCAGTTATAACATTCGTTTTATGAAATTTACCATTTCCATGGCCTCCGTGGCTTATTGAAAACTCTTTATAACATACCTTGCAATATGCTTTTGATGTGCTGTCGTAACTCTTTCGTAGCCAATTATATGTTTTTTCCCAGTCTATGCGGTAAACACACGTGCGCTTACGTTTCTTTGACACTGGTGCACTCAGTCCACTCACACTCTTCGATTCGCTTCCACCAACGTCGTCCGCCGAGTCCGACATAGCAAGCAAGCTGACCTGACCTGTCTAATCTAGAGTCTGGTTCTGGATATTACTAATTACAGTTTTCCGCTCTGCACGTTTCTTCCCGTGAAAGCATTGGTAACGTCTACGTAGTATACTTAGACCATATAGCGGGTGGTCTATAGATGGTCTAAGGTAGTATAATTTATTATCTGTGGTAACGTGACTCAGTCAATCAGTGTTGTGTAGTGCCGTGATTGGTTGTTACGCGTAGATGGGACTGGCGCGCGCGAGTCATAGTCGTGGGTGGAGTGCGGGAGGTGAAAGAGGGGTAGTGAATTGCAGACGACTGACGAGACCACAAAAATGTTGTTGTCTTCGCGAGTGGCCGGACATTTTTACTAAGTGGCGAGCCGAGAGAGACCGAAACGCTGATTTTATAGTGAAGTTGCTACATTTTTAAAAATCGGGACAGCATATGGTCCCGATACAAAACGAATCGGGACGCGGGACACAACACCTAAAATCGGGACGTCTGGCAACCCTAGTGGGGGGTGGGTGGCTGATGCAGAGATGGGCAGTATTGAAAATACATGTATTTGAAATACGTATTTGAAATACATTTGTATTTTGTATTTCAAATACTGTGTTTGAAAGTATTTGTATCTTGTATTTCAAAATACTCAACTTTACTGTATCTTTGTATTTTCAAAATACTCAAAATACATTGTATGCATCACTAATAAACACTCCACGCCGGCACTTGTTATCCGACAGTTCATTTAAAAAGTTGGTTCTTCTCAAAGCAAATCACCCCTAGCTAGTCAGTTCGGCCCTCCCTCCGTAACTACAACTATACAAGTAGTGGAGTACTACTGGACTACTCCATACAAAATGCAATCCTACTTCACAACGAAATGTAATTATTCAATATTTTTGTTAAATTCTTTCAACATTTGTAAGACTAATTTGCAAGAGGAATGGACACAAGATTAAAATATTCATAGTACAGTATACATAGAGCCTTTGATTATCTATCAAAGCCTCTGCCCACACCAAATAGAAAGCTTAAATGCCTTTAATTACTATTGGTAGGCCTATGTTAGTAATGTCTACGTTACTAAAATATTACTATAAAATGTAATCGAATTAAAAAAAAATATTTTGAAATTCACGTTTATTTATTTACTACTTACCTACCATTATTTCCAGCAATGTATTTTGTATTTTGAGTATTTTCAAAATACATATGTATTTTTGTATTTGAAATACAAAATTGTCAATGTATTTGTATCTTGTATTTGAAAATACTGTGTTGTGAAGTATTTTGTATTTTGTATTTCAAATACATTTTTTTGAGTATTTTGCCCATCTCTGTCAGGCTGATAGGCAGGCAGACGGAACAACAAAACTGGGCGTTAAGCCCGAAGGGGGGGGGGGGGGGGTGTCAACGTTTTCAAGGAATAATTTGAAGGAACCTGGCAAGAAATCCACGACACATTTTAACAAAGACTTGTCCACGCCCACAACAAGCCACCGTTCACCGCTGCCTCCTGGCTTCTCAACCAACCTTAGACGGTCCTGAGAGAGACAAATTAGTCGCACAAACACCAAATTCAATCAATTCTAAAAAAATTACCACTTAACATTTTAGAACAACCCAAACAAGCCAGAATGTCCCACTACTATAGGCACCCCTTGTGGGGGGGGGGGGGGGAGCGAATGACAATTCCTCAGGAACATAGCTGAATTGAATTAAACACTGCATAACACGGGGAGGGGGCGTGTTCGGAGGATAGAGATAAGTAGGACGTAAAGAGGAAGTCAAGGTAAAGGGGAGGATTTCGTCTGGCTCCTCCCCCTGGCTGAGGTGGGCCTACCAGAAGCCGTCCACATGTATAACTCTCAGGGTCAACTTCACTTAGTACTCATTTAGTACCATAGTACCCATCTTAGCACCTTAGTACTCACCTTAGTACCTCAGTGCTCTCTTTAGCACCTTAGTACTCACCAAAGTACCTAAGTACTTCACCTCATACTTCAGTCAACATTATTGTTACCAAAAAGGACAGGCCATAAAAACATGTAATCACAATTCTTCCAGACAGACCAGCCTAGGCCAGGCCGGGCTACAATTAATTACCCTTCAAGGAGAACCACCCAAGAGCATGTTAACGGGATGGCAAGAACGGGATTCTTTATGAAACAGGTGGTGTGAAGAAGAATGCAACAATGTCATTCGTGTCATGTACACTTTACTTGCTTAAAACATTATTTGAAGGTTACATTTAAGGTATCAGAATTATTAATATAAAAAATAAATAAACAAGCATTTTTACACTCAATATTGGGCCCAATTCGGTTAGCTAAGTTGTAAAATATACAAATCTACAATCTACATAGAAATTAATAATAACACAATGCACATACACTTCGTAAACACAGTTAAAAGATAATAACATTTGTTTTAAAAATTAGGAATTAAAAGCTTAAAAATAAGTTGTAAAAGTAAAGAAATAACCGCACGCACAGAAGAAAAAGTCAACATATAAGTTAGGCTAACGCAATTACAATGAGAATAATGCAATAAGTGCACCCTTGGTCAATGGTCTCAAGAATACGTTGAATCTAGCAGAATGATTTCAATTGAATGCAGTCAATTTGTTGTCAAGATAAAAAATAGGGTAAATAACCTAAATTAACATTTCACATACTTAATGAGAACACAATAAGAACAATGCAACATGCAACTAAGCAATAAGTGCACGCACACCTTGTCAACACAGACTCCAGTTTACATTTCATCTAGATGAATGATTATACCAATATATACAAACAATAATGAGGTGATTATTTGAAAGTAGTAAATAGTTGTTCAATACGAGCAATGTTCAACAAGGATATTAGTGGGCAGCTTGTCAGGCTGCCTAACTGATGAACACCCACCTCGGCCCGGACACAAAACAGAGCCATAGAACGTAACTGAACACTTACTTCTATACTTGGCCCAAGAACCTTACATATGCTTTCGTCACAGGCGAAGCACTCATAGCCAACCAGCGAACCGCCCGAGATACAACCGCGCAAATACCGATCACTGATTGGCTACGAAACCGTCGCCTGTGACGAAAGCATATTGTGTAAGGTAGTGTAGGGCCAACTATACATAGCTGGGTGTAGTATTTTCTCTGCACTCGTCGAGTGCAACGTGGTGTAACGGTATACATGTTGAAACCCAACCGCTCAGATCACACTTCCAAGATGGCCGCCCGACACGTCAGCTCGCCGTTTTGGAGAAACGCGTCAAGACATTCCCCCTTCACGCTAACACAGTTGGATGAACTGAACATGTCTTCGACGCTCTCGATGTCGGAACAAACCTTCCTGTGGTAAGTATTGCGCATGTCTGTGGTGAGAAGCGTGAGTTCGAACGTGAACGCGTGCCTGTCCTCGGGCGCGCCCACGTACCTGACGGCCGCCCGGAACGTGCGCCCCTCCCCGTCGTACCCGCGATGTAGCGTGAACACTCTGCCGTGCGCCGCGAGCACGTCCGTGAGCAAGAGTCCACGCCGCTGCACAAACGTGCGTGGCAGGTCGGGCCACGTCCGGTCCGCGTGGGCCGAGAGGGCGTGGCCCAGCATCGCTTCGGGCCGGCCCCTCCAACCGCCGCATGCCAGGGGACAGTCGAAGTCGCGGCGGGGACAGACCGCGCCGTGTCCCCCCAGCTCGCACGCGGGCATGCGCAGCAGGCATTCCGTGCACGGTAGCCGGATGTTGGTCATTAATCTCTCCAAGGTAACATTCCTCACAGTGGAGAACTGTCCGCGACACAGCGGGCAAACTGTGGTCCTGTCATCAGACCGGCAAGCGCTACACAGGCTGTGCCCCGCGGTGCACAGGTGAATCGGTGTGCATATGACCTTGAAGCAAGCAGGACACTCCAGGGTTCGCATTATGCTCTGCTCCAAGTCCGTTATGTCTTCTCCCACCTTTTCATCAATGCCTATTTCGCGCTGCGCTGAAGGTGCGACGATTGACGTGACCAACAGTAGTGAAAATGTTCCAGCAAAAGCCACCTGTTGAACCACCAGCCCCGGTGACTTCGGCAACAGAGTCGCCACCGAGAGGTTATTCTTCCCCTGACCCAGTTCACCACTTGTTCCTTGGCCACAAACAAACACATCCCCTGCCCGTGTCAACACCGCAGTGTGGCGATATCCAGCAATAACCTGGGAGACAGTCTGGTCCTCGAGGCCAATCATTCTAGTGGGGGCGGATCTGTCGGTTGTGTCACCGGTACCCAACTGACCTTCATCATTACCACCCCAAGCCCAGGTCGTTCCATTGACTCCTAGGGCTACCGTGTGGTTGTAACCGCAGGACACGGCAGCCACGGCTCTTGACGGCACCGATACTCGTGTGAAGCTGGACACGCTTTCCACCGCACCAAGCCCAAGTTGACCATTGATATTACACCCAGCCATCAAGAGGACCCCAGAGGCCGAGACAAGAGCTGTATGCCAGGCGCCACACGATATGTCAACGATGGCCTCGGGGAGGTTGGGCACGCGAGTGAATGAGAATCGCAGGTTTGTATGACCGAGTCCTAGTCGGCCCCAGCCGTTGTGTCCACACACCCAGACCTCACCGCATGTTGCAAGAACCACCGTGTGGAACCACCCAGCAGCAACCTTCTTGATGGGCGGCAGACCGGCAACCAGGGTGGGTGTGGGGGTGTTACTGGTGTGACCGAGGCCAAGCTGACCGTTGCCATTCAGTCCACACGAATACACCTCACCCTTGTCAGTGAGGAACACAGTGTATCTAACTCCACAAGCAGCCTGGGTTATAGTAACAGTGCTGAGAGTGTCAACAAGCCTCGGCTTAGCGACCGAGCCTTCGTTCTTCATCAGTCCTGTGTCTTGTGTTACACATAAGGTGTAGACGCGGCCAGACTCGCAGACAACTGCAGAGTGGTCATTACCGCAAGACACCTGAACGACGGTCTCATCTTGGGAGAACGACACAATGTTCGATCCAGCAGGCAGGCCTTCACCCAACACCAGGACACCAGGCTTGGTTATAACGAACTGAGCGTCATCGTTCTCAGCCATCCTGCAACCAAACGAGATGTTGGACACAGAAGGGGACTTGAGTAAGAGTGGGAGGATGATTCAGAGATAAATAACAAACTCAAATATCTTTATTTATTTATAACTTCATACTTCATCCACACATCGTTTCGATAAGTCAAGTCGCAAAAATATGGCATTTATAACCCAAACATCAATCAATCAATCAATGAATCAAATCTACATTTAAATTCACCATTAGATTCATGATTTAAAAAATGTGTTTTTCCCATATTGAATTTATTTCGAGTAAATAATTTAATTTCATAAATTTCGAAATACTAATTTCACAAAAGAGGGAATGACGTGAAGAATTGCAAACATTTATC
This sequence comes from Isoperla grammatica, assembly GCA_945910005.1. NCBI lineage: Eukaryota > Metazoa > Arthropoda > Insecta > Plecoptera > Perlodidae > Isoperla > Isoperla grammatica. The sequence continues at coordinate 37,944,132 of OX246744.1, forward strand.
TGGACCAAGCTATGCAACTTCCCCTCGAATTCCATTCTCCCTCCACCGCGCCAGCCGGACTGCGACACGGCTCGGTGGTCATTATCGAACAAATTTATCTCTATTGTGTGCATCAAAACAAAAAACTCAGTAAAAAGTGTATTTTATATCGATTGCTACCTATAACTACCCCAATTACACCCAATTCGGCGACAGCTTGAATTTTTATTAAAATGGTTTTTTGAATTTTGTTTCTAGGAAAAAAACGAAGTGTTTGACGGAGTCACTGAAGTAAACAACATTCATTGCATAGACTGTTAAAGTGGAAAAAGTATAGGCTAACAACATTATGTTTATAATACTAAAGTGAACTCAATCGACAAAAAAAAAAAACAAAGCTCGTTTCATCATTAAACAACAAAAAACTGAGAGATGGATTTCAAATAAAGAAAAATAAACAATTAGAGATTACTTCTACATTCACTCACGGGCACTGTTCTCCGTCGTGATTAATACAACATATTATGATCACTCGCGGGCACTGTTCTCTGTCATGATTAGTACAACATATTATTATCACTCACGGGCACTGTTCTCTGTCGTGATTAATACAACATATTATTATCACTCACGGGCACTGTTCTCTGTCGTGATGTATACAACATATTATTATCACTCACGGGCACTGTTCTCCGTCGTGATTAATACAACATATTATTATCACTCACGGGCACTGTTCTCTGTCGTGATTAATACAACATATTATTATCACTCACGGGCACTGTTCTCCGTCGTGATTAATACAACATATTATTATCACTCACGGGCACTGTTCTCTGTCGTGATGTATACAACATATTATTATCACTCACGGGCACTGTTCTCTGTCGTGATTAATACAACATATTATTATCACTCACGGGCACTGTTCTCTGTCGTGATTAATACAACATATTATTATCACTCACGGGCACTGTTCTCTGTCGTGATGTATACAACATATTATTATCACTCACGGGCACTGTTCTCTGTCGTGATGTATACAACATATGATTATCACTCACGGGCACTGTTCTCTGTCGTGATTAATACAACATATTATTATCACTCACGGGCACTGTTCTCTGTCGTGATTAATACAACATATTATTATCACTCACGGGCACTGTTCTCCGTCGGGATTAATACAACATATGATTATCACTCACGGGCACTGTTCTCCGTCGTGATTAATACAACCTATTATTATCACTCACGGGCAGTGTTCTCCGTCGTGATTAATACAACATATGATTATCACTCACGGGCACTGTTCTCCGTCGTGATTAATACAACCTATTATTATCACTCACGGGCACTGTTCTCCGTCGTGATTAATACAACATATGATTATCACTCACGGGCACTGTTCTCTGTCGTGATTAATACAACATATTATTATCACTCACGGGCACTGTTCTCCGTCGTGATTAATACAACATATTATTATCACTCACAGGCACTGTTCTCCGTCGTGATTAATACAACATATTATTATCACTCACGGGCACTGTTCTCCGTCGTGATTAATACAACATATTATTATCACTAACAGGCACTGTTCTCCGTCGTGATTAATACAACATATTATTATCACTCACGGGCACTGTTCTCCGTCGTGATTAATACAACATATTATTATCACTCACGGGCACTGTTCTCTGTCGTGAATAATACAACATATTATTATCACTCACGGGCACTGTTCTCCGTCGTGAATAATACAACATATTATTATCACTCACGGGCACTGTTCTCTGTCGTGATGTATACAACATATTATTATCACTCACGGGCACTGTTCTCTGTCGTGATTAATACAACATATTATTATCACTCACGGGCACTGTTCTCTGTCGTGATTAATACAACATATTATTATCACTCACGGGCACTGTTCTCTGTCGTGATGTATACAACATATTATTATCACTCACGGGCACTGTTCTCTGTCGTGATGTATACAACATATTATTATCACTCACGGGCACTGTTCTCTGTCGTGATTAATACAACATATTATTATCACTCACGGGCACTGTTCTCTGTCGTGATTAATACAACATATTATTATCACTCACGGGCACTGTTCTCTGTCGTGATGTATACAACATATTATTATCACTCACGGGCACTGTTCTCTGTCGTGATGTATACAACATATGATTATCACTCACGGGCACTGTTCTCCGTCGTGATTAATACAACATATTATTATCACTCACAGGCACTGTTCTCCGTCGTGATTAATACAACATATTATTATCACTCACGGGCACTGTTCTCCGTCGTGATTAATACAACATATTATTATCACTAACAGGCACTGTTCTCCGTCGTGATTAATACAACATATTATTATCACTCACGGGCACTGTTCTCCGTCGTGATTAATACAACATATTATTATCACTCACGGGCACTGTTCTCTGTCGTGAATAATACAACATATTATTATCACTCACGGGCACTGTTCTCCGTCGTGAATAATACAACATATTATTATCACTCACGGGCACTGTTCTCTGTCGTGATGTATACAACATATAATTATCACTCACGGGCACTGTTCTCTGTCGTGATTAATACAACATATTATTATCACTCACGGGCACTGTTCTCTGTCGTGATTAATACAACATATTATTATCACTCACGGGCACTGTTCTCTGTCGTGATGTATACAACATATTATTATCACTCACGGGCACTGTTCTCTGTCGTGATTAATACAACATATTATTATCACTCACGGGCACTGTTCTCTGTCGTGATTAATACAACATATTATTATCACTCACGGGCACTGTTCTCTGTCGTGATGTATACAACATATTATTATCACTCACGGGCACTGTTCTCTGTCGTGATGTATACAACATATGATTATCACTCACGGGCACTGTTCTCTGTCGTGATTAATACAACATATTATTATCACTCACGGGCACTGTTCTCTGTCGTGATTAATACAACATATTATTATCACTCACGGGCACTGTTCTCCGTCGGGATTAATACAACATATGATTATCACTCACGGGCACTGTTCTCCGTCGTGATTAATACAACCTATTATTATCACTCACGGGCAGTGTTCTCCGTCGTGATTAATACAACATATGATTATCACTCACGGGCACTGTTCTCCGTCGTGATTAATACAACCTATTATTATCACTCACGGGCACTGTTCTCCGTCGTGATTAATACAACATATGATTATCACTCACGGGCACTGTTCTCTGTCGTGATTAATACAACATATTATTATCACTCACGGGCACTGTTCTCCGTCGTGATTAATACAACATATTATTATCACTCACAGGCACTGTTCTCCGTCGTGATTAATACAACATATTATTATCACTCACGGGCACTGTTCTCCGTCGTGATTAATACAACATATTATTATCACTAACAGGCACTGTTCTCCGTCGTGATTAATACAACATATTATTATCACTCACGGGCACTGTTCTCCGTCGTGATTAATACAACATATTATTATCACTCACGGGCACTGTTCTCTGTCGTGAATAATACAACATATTATTATCACTCACGGGCACTGTTCTCCGTCGTGAATAATACAACATATTATTATCACTCACGGGCACTGTTCTCCGTCGTGATTAATACAACATATTATTATCACTCACGGGCACTGTTCTCCGTCGTGATTAACCCAACATATTATTATCACTCACGGGAACTGTTCTCCGTCGTGATTAATACAACATATTATTATCACTCACGGACACTGTTCTCTGTCGTGAATAATACAACATATTATTATCACTCACGGGCACTGTTCTCCGTCGTGAATAATACAACATATTATTATCACTCACGGGCACTGTTCTCCGTCGTGATTAATACAACATATTATTATCACTCACGGGCACTGTTCTCTGTCGTGATTAATACAACATATTATTATCACTCACGGGCACTGTTCTCCGTCGTGATTAATACAACATATTATTATCACTCATGGGCACTGTTCTCCGTCGTGATTAATACAACATATTATTATCACTCACGGGCACTGTTCTCCGTCGTGATTAATACAACATATTATTATCACTCACGGGCACTGTTCTCCGTCGTGATAAATACAACATATTATTATCTCTCACGGGCCCTGTTCTCTGTCGTGATTAATACAACATATTATTATCACTCACGGGCACTGTTCTCCGTCGTGATTAATACAACATATTATGATCACTCACGGGCACTGTTCTCCGTCGTGATTAATACAACATATTATTATCACTCACGGGCACTGTTCTCTGTCGTGATTAATACAACATATTATTATCACTCACGGGCACTGTTCTCCGTCGTGATTAATACAACATATTATTATCACTCACGGGCACTGTTCTCCGTCGTGATTAATACAACATATTATTATCACTCACGGGCACTGTTGTGTGCGTGATTAAAACAACATATTATTATCACTCACGGGCACTGTTGTGTGCGTGATAATAGTATGTTGTGTTGATTACGACGGAGAACAGTACACGTGCTTGATAGTAATATGTGGTGTTGATAACGACGGAGAACAGTACACGTGCTTGATAGTAATATGTGGTGTTGATTACGACGGAGAACAGTACCCGTGCGTGATAATAATATGTTGTGTTGATTACGACGGAGAACAATGCCCGTGCTTGATAATAATATGTGGTGTTGATAACGACGGAGAACAATGCCCGTGCTTGATAATAATGTGTTGTGTTGATAACGACGGAGAACAATGCCCGTGCTTGATAATAATGTGTTGTTTTGATAACGACGGAGAACAGTACCTGTGCGTGATAATAGTATGTTGTGTTGAAAACGACGGAGAACAGTACCTGTGCGTGATAATAGTATGTTGTGTTGATAACGACGGAGAACAGTACCTGTGCGTGATAATAGTATGTTGTGTTGATAACGACGGAGAACAGTACCTGTGCGTGGTAAAAGTATGTTGTGTTGATAACGACGGAGAACAGTACCTGTGCGTGATAATAGTATGTTGTGTTGATAACGACGGAGAACAGTACCTGTGCGTGATAATAGTATGTTGTGTTGATAACGACGGAGAACAGTGCCTGTGCGTGATAATAGTATGTTGTGTTGATAACGACGAAGAACAGTACCTGTGCGTGATAATAGTATGTTGTGTTGATAACGACGGAGAACAGTACCTGTGCGTGATAATAGTATGTTGTGTTGATAACGACGGAGAACAGTGCCTGTGCGTGATAATAGTATGTTGTGTTGATAACGACGGAGAACAGTACCTGTGCGTGATAATAGTATGTTGTGTTGATAACGACGGAGAACAGTACCTGTGCGTGATAATAGTATGTTGTGTTGATAACGACGGAGAACAGTACCTGTGCGTGATAATAGTATGTTGTGTTGATAACGACGGAGAACAGTACCTGTGCGTGATAATAGTATGTTGTGTTGATAACGACGGAGAACAGTGCCCGTGCGTGATAATAGTATGTTGTGTTGATAACGACGGAGAACAGTACCTGTGCGTGATAATAGTATGTTGTGTTGATAACGACGGAGAACAGTGCCCGTGCTTGATAATAGTATGTTGTGTTGATTACGACGGAGAACAATGCCCGTGCTTGATAATAATATGTTGTGTTGATAACGACGGAGAACAGTGCCCGTGCTTGATAATAATATGTTGTGTTGATAACGACGGAGAACAGTGCCCGTGCTTGATAATAATATGTTGTGTTGATAACGACGGAGAACAGTGCCCGTGCTTGATAATAATATGTTGTGTTGATAACGACGGAGAACAGTACCTGTGCGTGATAATAGTATGTTGTGTTGATAACGACGGAGAACAGTGCCCGTGCTTGATAATAGTATGTTGTGTTGATAACGACGGAGAACAGTGCCCGTGCGTGATAATAGTATGTTGTGTTGATAACGACGGAGAACAGTGCCCGTGCTTGATAATAGTATGTTGTGTTGATTACGACGGAGAACAGTGCCCGTGCTTGATAATAATGTGTTGTGTTGATAACGACGGAGAACAGTGCCCGTGCTTGATAATAATATGTTGTGTTGATAACGACGGAGAACAGTACCTGTGCGTGTTAATAGTATGTTGTGTTGATAACGACGGAGAACAGTGCCCGTGCTTGATAAAAGTATGTTGTGTTGATAACGACGGAGAACAGTGCCCGTGCGTGATAATAGTATGTTGTGTTGATAACGACGGAGAACAGTACCTGTGCGTGATAATAGTATGTTGTGTTGATAACGACGGAGAACAGTACCTGTGCGTGATAATAGTATGTTGTGTTGATAACGACGGAGAACAGTGCCCGTGCTTGATAATAGTATGTGGTGTTGATAACGACGGAGAACAATGCCCGTGCTTGATAATAATGTGTTGTGTTGATAACGACGGAGAACAATGCCCGTGCTTGATAATAATGTGTTGTGTTGATAACGACGGAGAACAGTACCTGTGCGTGATAATAGTATGTTGTGTTGATAACGGCGGAGAACAGTACCTGTGCGTGATAATAGTATGTTGTGTTGATAACGACGGAGAACAGTGCCCGTGCGTGATAATAGTATGTTGTGTTGATAACGACGGAGAACAGTACCTGTGCGTGATAATAGTATGTTGTGTTGATAACGACGGAGAACAGTGCCCGTGCTTGATAATAGTATGTTGTGTTGATTACGACGGAGAACAATGCCCGTGCTTGATAATAATATGTTGTGTTGATAACGACGGAGAACAGTGCCCGTGCTTGATAATAATATGTTGTGTTGATAACGACGGAGAACAGTGCCCGTGCTTGATAATAATATGTTGTGTTGATAACGACGGAGAACAGTGCCCGTGCTTGATAATAATATGTTGTGTTGATAACGACGGAGAACAGTACCTGTGCGTGATAATAGTATGTTGTGTTGATAACGACGGAGAACAGTGCCCGTGCTTGATAATAGTATGTTGTGTTGATAACGACGGAGAACAGTGCCCGTGCGTGATAATAGTATGTTGTGTTGATAACGACGGAGAACAGTGCCCGTGCTTGATAATAGTATGTTGTGTTGATTACGACGGAGAACAGTGCCCGTGCTTGATAATAATGTGTTGTGTTGATAACGACGGAGAACAGTGCCCGTGCTTGATAATAATATGTTGTGTTGATAACGACGGAGAACAGTACCTGTGCGTGTTAATAGTATGTTGTGTTGATAACGACGGAGAACAGTGCCCGTGCTTGATAAAAGTATGTTGTGTTGATAACGACGGAGAACAGTGCCCGTGCGTGATAATAGTATGTTGTGTTGATAACGACGGAGAACAGTACCTGTGCGTGATAATAGTATGTTGTGTTGATAACGACGGAGAACAGTACCTGTGCGTGATAATAGTATGTTGTGTTGATAACGACGGAGAACAGTGCCCGTGCTTGATAATAGTATGTGGTGTTGATAACGACGGAGAACAATGCCCGTGCTTGATAATAATGTGTTGTGTTGATAACGACGGAGAACAATGCCCGTGCTTGATAATAATATGTTGTGTTGATAACGACGGAGAACAGTACCTGTGCGTGATAATAGTATGTTGTGTTGATAACGGCGGAGAACAGTACCTGTGCGTGATAATAGTATGTTGTGTTGATAACGACGGAGAACAGTACCTGTGCGTGATAATAGTATGTTGTGTTGATAACGACGGAGAACAGTGCCTGTGCGTGATAATAGTATGTTGTGTTGATAACGACGGAGAACAGTACCTGTGCGTGATAATAGTATGTTGTGTTGATAACGACGGAGAACAGTACCTGTGCGTGATAGTAGTATGTTGTGTTGATAACGACGGAGAACAGTACCTGTGCGTGATAATAGTATGTTGTGTTGATTACGACGGAGAACAGTACCTGTGCGTGATAGTAGTATAATGTGTTGATTACGACGGAGAACAGTACCTGTGCGTGATAATAGTATGTTGTGTTGATTACGACGGAGAACAGTGCCCGTGCTTGATAATAATATGTTGTGTTGATTACGACGGAGAACAGTACCTGTGCGTGATAGTAGTATAATGTGTTGATTACGACGGAGAACAGTACCTGTGCGTGATAATAGTATGTTGTGTTGATTACGACGGAGAACAGTGCCCGTGCTTGATAATAATATGTTGTGTTGATTACGACGGAGAACAGTACCTGTGCGTGATAGTAGTATAATGTGTTGATTACGACGGAGAACAGTACCTGTGCGTGATAATAGTATGTTGTGTTGATTACGACGGAGAACAGTGCCCGTGCTTGATAATAATATGTTGTGTTGATTACGACGGAGAACAGTACCTGTGCGTGATAATAGTATGTTGTGTTGATTACGACGGAGAACAGTACCTGTGCGTGATAATAGTATGTTGTGTTGATTACGACGGAGAACAGTACCTGTGCGTGATAATAGTATGTTGTGTTGATTACGACGGAGAACAGTACCTGTGCGTGATAATAGTATGTTGTGTTGATTACGACGGAGAACAGTACCTGTGCGTGATAGTAGTATGTTGTGTTGATAACGACGGAGAACAGTACCTGTGCGTGATAATAGTATGTTGTGTTGATTACGACGGAGAACAGTACCTGTGCGTGATAGTAGTATGTTGTGTTGATAACGACGGAGAACAGTACCTGTGCGTGATAATAGTATGTTGTGTTGATAACGACGGAGAACAGTACCTGTGCGTGATAATAGTATGTTGTGTTGATAACGACGGAGAACAGTACCTGTGCGTGATAATAGTATGTTGTGTTGATAACGACGGAGAACAGTACCTGTGCGTGATAATAGTATGTTGTGTTGATAACGACGGAGAACAGTACCTGTGCGTGATAATAGTATGTTGTGTTGATAACGACGGAGGACAGTACCTGTGCGTGATAATAGTATGTTGTGATGATAACGACTGAGAACAGTGCCCGTGCTTGATAATAGTATGTTGTGTTGATTACGACGGAGAACAGTGCCCGTGCTTGATAATAATATGTTGTGTTGATAACGACGGAGAACAGTGCCCGTGCTTGATAATAATATGTTGTGTTGATAACGACGGAGAACAGTGCCCGTGCTTGATAATAATATGTTGTGTTGATAACGACGGAGAACAGTGCCCGTGCTTGATAATAATATGTTGTGTTGATAACGACGGAGAACAGTACCTGTGCGTGATAATAGTATGTTGTGTTGATAACGACGGAGAACAGTGCCCGTGCTTGATAATAGTATGTTGTGTTGATAACGACGGAGAACAGTGCCCGTGCGTGATAATAGTATGTTGTGTTGATAACGACGGAGAACAGTGCCCGTGCTTGATAATAGTATGTTGTGTTGATTACGACGGAGAACAGTGCCCGTGCTTGATAATAATATGTTGTGTTGATAACGACGGAGAACAGTGCCCGTGCTTGATAATAGTATGTTGTGTTGATAACGACGGAGAACAGTACCTGTGCGTGATAATAGTATGTTGTGTTGATAACGACGGAGAACAGTGCCCGTGCTTGATAGTAATATGTTGTGTTGATAACGACGGAGAACAGTACTCGTGCTTGATAATAGTATGTTGTGTTGATAACGACAGAGAACAGTACCTGTGCGTGATAATAGTATGTTGTGTTCATAACAACGGAGAACAGTACCTGTGCGTGATAATAATATGTTGTGTTGATTACGACGGAGAACAGTACCTGTGCGTCATAATAATATGTTGTTTTGATTACGACGGAGAACAATGCCCGTGCTTGATAATAGTATGTTGTGTTGATAACGACGGAGAACAGTGCCCGTGCTTGATAATAGTATGTTGTGTTGATAACGACGGAGAACAGTGCCAATGCTTGATACTAGTATGTTGTGTTGATTACGACGGAGAACAGTGCCCGTGCTTGTTAATAGTATGTTGTGTTGATAACGACGGAGAACAATGCCCGTGCTTGATAATAGTATGTTGTGTTAATAACGACGGAGAACAGTACCTGTGCGTGATAATAGTATGTTGTGTTGATCACGACGGAGAACAGTGCCCGTGCTTGATAATAATATGTTGTGTTGATAACGACGGAGAACAGTACCCGTGCTTGAAAATAGTATGTTGTGTTGATAACGACGGAGAACAGTACCTGTGCGTGATAATAGTATGTTGTGTTGATCACGACGGAGAACAATGCCCGTGCGTGATAGTAGTATGTTGTGTTGATAACGACGGAGAACAGTGCCCGTGCTTGATAATAGTATGTTGTGTTGATAACGACGGAGAACAGTACCTGTGCGTGATAATAGTATGTTGTGTTGATCACGACGGAGAACAGTGCCCGTGCTTGATAATAATATGTTGTGTTGATAACGACGGAGAACAGTACCCGTGCTTGAAAATAGTATGTTGTGTTGATAACGACGGAGAACAGTGCCCGTGCTTGATAATAGTATGTTGTGTTGATAACGACGGAGAACAGTACCTGTGCGTGATAATAGTATGTTGTGTTGTTAACGACGGAGAACAGTACCCGTGCTTGATAATAGTATGTTGTGTTGATAACGACGGAGAACAGTGCCCGTGCTTGATAATTATATGTTGTGTTTATAACGACGGAGAACAGTGCCCGTGCTTGATAATAATATGTTGTGTTGATAACGACGGAGAACAGTACCCGTGCTTGATAATAATATGTGTTGTTGATAACGACGGAGAACAGTACCCGTGCTTGGTAATAATATGTTGTGTTGATTACGACGGAGAACAGTGCCCGTGCGTGATACTAATATGTGGTGTTGATTACGACGGAGAACAGTACCCGTGCTTGATAATAATATGTTGTGTTGATTACGACGGAGAACAGCGCTTGTGCTTGATAATAATATGTTGTGTTGATTACGACGGAGAACAATGCTTGTGCTTGATAATAATATGCTGTGTTGATTACGACGGAGAACAGTGCCCGTGCTTGATAATAATATGGTGTGTTGATTACGACGGAGAACAGAACCCGTGCGTGATACTAATATGTGGTGTTGATTACGACGGAGAACAGTACCCGTGCTTGATAATAATATGGTGTGTTGATTACGACGGAGAACAATGCTTGTGCTTGATAATAATATGCTGTGTTGATTACGACGGAGAACAGTGCCAGTGCTTGATAATAATATGGTGTGTTGATTACGACGGAGAACAGTGCCCGTGCTTGATAGTAATATGTGGTGTTGATAACGACGGAGAACAGTACCCGTGCTTGATAATAATATGTTGTGTTTATTACGACGGAGAACAGTGCCCTTGCTTGATAAAAATATGTTGTGTTGATTACGACGGAGAACAGTGCCCGTGCGTGATACTTATATGTGGTGTTGATTACGACGGAGAACAGTACCCGTGCTTGATAGTAATATGTGGTGTTGATAACGACGGAGAACAATGCCCGTGCTTGATAATAATATGTTGTGTTGATTACGACGGAGAAAAATGCCCGTGCTTGATAATAATATGGTGTGTTGATTACGACGGAGAACAGTGCTAGTGCTTGATAGTAATATGTGGTGTTGATAACGACGGAGAACAATGCCCGTGCTTGATAATAATATGTTGTGTTGATTACGACGGAGAACAGTACCCGTGCTTGATAATAATATGTTGTGTTGATTACGACGGAGAACAATGCCCGTGCTTGATAATAATATGTTGTGTTGATAACGACGGAGAAAAGTGCCCGTGCTTGGTAATAATATGGTGTGTTGATTACGACAGAGAACAATGCCCGTGCTTGATAATAATATGGTGTGTTGATTACGACGGAGAACAGTGCCCGTGCTAGATAGTAATATGTGGTGTTGATAACGACGGAGAACAATGCCCGTGCTTGATAATAATATGTTGTGTTGATTACGACGGAGAACAATGCCCGTGCTTGATAATAATATGTTGTGTTGATTACGACGGAGAACAGTGCCCGTGCTTGATAGTAATATGTTGTGTTGATTACGACGGAGAACAGTGCCCGTGCTTGATAGTAATATGTGGTGTTGATTACGACGGAGAACAATGCCCGTGCTTGATAATAATATGTTGTGTTGATTACGACGGAGAACAATGCCCGTGCTTGATAATAATATGTGGTGTTGATTACGACGGAGAACAGGGCTGGTGCTTGATAATAATATGTTGTGTTGATTACGACGGAGAACAATGCCCGTGCTTGAAAATATTATGTTGTGTTGATTACGACGGAGAACAGTGCCCGTGCTTGATAGTAATATGTGGTGTTGATTACGAGTACGACGGAGAACATTGCCCGTGCTTGATAATAATATGTTGTGTTGATTACGACGGAGAACAATGTCCGTGCTTGATAATAATATGTGGTGTTGATTACGACGGAGAACAATGCCCGTGCTTGATAGTAATATGTGGTGTTGATAACGACGGAGAACAGTACCCGTGCTTGATAATAATATGTTGTGTTTATTACGACGGAGAACAGTGCCCTTGCTTGATAAAAATATGTTGTGTTAATTACGACGGAGAACAGTGCCCGTGCGTGATACTTATATGTGGTGTTGATTACGACGGAGAACAGTACCCGTGCTTGATAGTAATATGTGGTGTTGATAACGACGGAGAACAATGCCCGTGCTTGATAATAATATGTTGGGTTGATAACGACGGAGAACAATGCCCGTGCTTGATAATAATATGTTGTGTTGATTACGACGGAGAACAATGCCCGTGCTTGATAATAATATGTGGTGTTGATTACGACGGAGAACAGTGCCCGTGCTTGATAATAATATGCTGTGTTGATTACGACGGAGGACAGTGTCAGTGCTTGATAATAATATGTTGTGTTAATTACGACGGAGGACAGTGCTCGTGCTTGATAATAATATGCTGTGTTGATTACGACGGAGGACAGTGTCAGTGCTTGATAATAATATGTTGTGTTGATTACGACGGAGAACAGTGCTCGTGCTTGATAATAATAAGTTGTGTTGATTACGACGGAGAACAGTGCTCGTGCTTGATAATAATATGCTGTGTTGATTACGACGGAGGACAGTGTCAGTGCTTGATAATAATATGTTGTGTTGATTACGACGGAGGACAGTGCCCGTGCTTGATAATAATAAATTGTGTTGATTACGACGGAGAACAGTGCTCGTGCTTGATAATAATATGCTGTGTTGATACCGACGGAGGACAGTGCCAGTGCTTGATAATAATAAGTTGTTTTCATAACGACGGAGAACAGTGCTCCTGCTTGATAATAATATGCTGTGTTGATTACGACGGAGGACAGTGTCAGTGCTTGATAATAATGTGTTGTGTTAATTACGACGGAGAAAAGAACCCTTGCTTGATAATAGTATGTTGTGTTGATTACGACGGAGAACAATGCCCGTGCTTGATAATAATATTTTGTGTTGATTGCGACGGAGAACAGTGCCCGTGCTTGATAAAAGTATGTTGTGTTGATTACGACGGAGAACAATGTCCGTGCTGTATAATAATATGTTGTGTTGATAACAAAGGAGAACAATGCCCGTGCTTGATAATAATATGTTGTGTTGATTACGACGGAGAACAGTGCCCGTGCTTGATAGTAATATGTGGTGTTGATTACGACGGAGAACAATGCCCGTGCTTGATAATAATATGCGGTGTTGATAACGACGGAGAACAATGCCCGTGCTTGATAATAATATGTTGTGTTGATAACGACGGAGAACAGTGCCCGTGCTTGGTAATAATATGGTGTGTTGATAACGACGGAGAACAATGCCCGTGCATGATAATAATATGGTGTGTTGATTATGACGGAGAACAGTGCCCGTGCTTGATAGTCATATGTGGTGTTGATAACGACGGAGAACAATGCCCGTGCTTGATAATAATATGTTGTGTTGATTACGACGGAGAACAATGCCCGTGCTTGATAATAATATGTTGTGTTGATTACGACGGAGAACAGTGCCCGTGCTTGATAGTAATATGTGGTGTTGGTTACGACGGAGAACAATGCCCGTGCTTGATAATAATATGTTGTGTTGATTACGACGGAGAACAATGCCCGTGCTTGATAATAATATGTGGTGTTGATTACGACGGAGAACAGTGCCCGTGCTTGATAATAATATGTTGTGTTGATTACGACGGAGAACAATGCCCGTGCTTGATAATAATATGTTGTGTTGATTACGACGGAGAACAATGCCCGTTCTTGATAATAATATGTTGTGTTGATTACGACGGAGAACAATGCCCGTGCTTGATAATAATATGTTGTGTTGATTACGACGGAGAACAATGCCCGTGCTTGATAGTAATATGTGGTGTTGATAACGACGGAGAACAATGCCCGTGCTTGATAATAATATGTTGTGTTGATTACGACGGAGAACAATGCCCGTGCTTGATAATAATATGTTGTGTTGATTACGACAGAGAACAATGCCCGTGCTTGATAGTAATATGTGGTGTTGATAACGACGGAGAACAATGCCCGTGCTTGATAATAATATGTTGTGTTGATTACGACGGAGAACAATGCCCGTGCTTGATAATAATATGTTGTGTTGATAACAAAGGAGAACAATGCCCGTGCTTGATAATAATATGTTGTGTTGATTACGACGGAGAACAGTGCCCGTGCTTGATAGTAATATGTGGTGTTGATAACGACGGAGAACAATGCCCGTGCTTGATAATAATATGTTGTGTTGATTACGACGGAGAACAATGCCCGTGCTTGATAATAATATGTGGTGTTGATTACGACGGAGACAGTGCCCGTGCTTGATAATAATATGTGGTGTTGATTACGACGGAGAACAATGCCCGTGCTTGATAATAATATGTTGTGTTGATTACGACGGAGACAGTGCCCGTGCTTGATAGAAATATGTGGTGTTGATAACGACGGAGAACAATGCCCGTGCTTGATAATAATATGTTGTGTTGATTACGACGGAGAACCATGCCCGTGCTTGATAATAATATTGGTGTTGATTACGACGGAGAACAATGCCCGTGCTGTATAATAATATGTTGTGTTGATCACGACGGAGAACAATGCCCGTGATGGATAATAATATGTTGTGTTGATCACGACGGAGAACAATGCCCGTGCTTGATAATAATATGTTGTGTTGATTACGACGGATAACAGTGCCCGTGCTTGATAATAATGTGTTGTGTTGATCACGACGTGGAACAATGCCCGTGCGTGATTATATTATGTTGTGTTGATTACGACGGAGAACAGTGCCCGTGCTTGATAATAATTTGTTGTGTTGATCACGACGGAGAACAATGCCCGTGCTTGATAATAATATGTTGTGTTGATTACGACGGATAACAGTGCCCGTGCTTGATAATAATGTGTTGTGTTGATTACGACGGAGAACAGTGCCCGTGCTTGATAATAATATGTTGTGTTGATAACGACGGATAACAATGCCCGTGCTTGTTAGTAATATGTTGTGTTGATTACGACGGAGAACAGTGCCCGTGCTTGATAATAATATGTTGTGTTGATTACGACGGAGAACAGTGCCCGTGCTTGATAGTAATATGTTGTGTTGATTACGACGGAGAACAGTGCCAGTGCTTGATAATAATATGTTGTGTTGATTACGACGGAGAACAGTGCCCGTGCTTGATAGTAATATGTTGTGTTGATTACGACGGAGAACAGTGCAAGTGCTTGATAGTTATATGTTGTGTTGATTACGACGGAGAACAGTGCCCGTGCTTGATAGTAATATGTTGTGTTGATTACGACGGAGAACAGTGCCCGTGCTTGATAGTAATATGTTGTGTTGATTACGACGGAGAACAGTGCCCGTGCTTGATAGAAATATGTTGTGTTGATTACGACGGATAACAGTGCCCGTGCTTGATAGTAATATGTTGTGTTGATTACGACGGAGAACAGTGCCAGTGCTTGATAATAATATGTTGTGTTGATTACGACGGAGAACAGTGCCCCAGCTTGATAATAATATGTTGTGTTGATCACGACGGAGAACAATGCCCGTGCTTGATAATAATATGTTGTGTTGATTACGACGGATAATAGTGCCCGTGCTTGATAATAATATGTTGTGTTGATTACGACGGAAAACCATGCCCTTGCTTGATAATAATATGTTGTGTTGATCACGACGGAGAACAATGCCCGTGCTTGATAATAATATGTTGTGTTGATTACGACGAAGAACAATGCCCGTGCTTGATAATAATATTTTGTGTTGATTGCGACGGAGAACAGTGCCCGTGCTTGATAATAATATGTTGTATTAATTACGACGGAGAACAGTGCCCGTGCTTGATAATAATATGTTGTATTAATTACGACGGATAACAGTGGCCGTGCTTGATAATTATATGTTTTGTTGATTACGACGGAAAACCATGCCCGTGCTGTATAATAATATGTTGTATTATTTACGACGGATAACAGTGGCCGTGCTTGATAATTATATGTTTTGTTGATTACGACGGAAAACCATGCCCGTGCTTGATAATAATATGTTGTGTTGATTACGACGGAAAACCATGCCCTTGCTTGATAATAATATGTTGTGTTGATCACGACGGAGAACAATGCCCGTGCTGTATAATAATATGTTGTGTTGATTGCGACGGAGAACAGTGCCCGTGCTTGATAATAATATTTTGTGTTGATTACGACGGAGAACAATGCCCGTGCTTGATAATAATATTTTGTGTTGATAACGACGGAGAACAGTGTTCGTGCTTGATAATAATATGCTGTGTTGATTACGACGGAGGACAGTGTCAGTGCTTGATAATAATAAGTTGTGTTAATTACGACGGAAAACCATGGCCGTGCTTGATAATAATAAGTTGTGTTGATTACGACCGAGAACAGTGCCCGTGCTGAATAATAATATGTTGTGTTGATTACGACGGAGAACAGTGCCCGTGAGTGATAATAATATGTTGTGTTGATTACGACGGAGGACAGTGCCAGTGCTTGATAATAATATGCTGTGTTGATTACGACGGAGAACAGTGCCCGTGCTTGATAATATGTTGTGTTGATTACGACGGAGGACAGTGCCAGTGCTTGATAATAATAAGTTGTGTTGATTACGACGGAGAACAGTGCTCGTGCTTGATAATAATATGCTGTGTTGATTACGACGGAGGACAGTGCCAGTGCTTGATAATAATAAGTTGTTTTGATTACGACGGAGAACAGTGCTCGTGCTTGATAATAATATGCTGTGTTGATTACGACGGAGGACAGTGTCAGTGCTTGATAATAATGTGTTGTGTTAACGACGGAGAAAAGTGCCCTTGCTTGATAATAGTATGTTGTGTTGATTACGACGGAGAACAATGCCCGTGCTTGATAATAATATGTTGTGTTGATTACGACGGAGAACAGTGCCCGTGCTTGATAAAAGTATGTTGTGTTGATTACGACGGAGAACAATGCCCGTGCTGTATAATAATATGTTGTGTTGATCACGACGGAGAACAATGCCCGTGCTTGATAATAATATTTTGTGTTGATTGCGACGGAGAACAGTGCCCGTGCTGTATAATAATATGTTGTGTTGATCACGACGGAGAACAATGCCCGTGCTTGATAATAATATTTTGTGTTGATTACGACGGAGAACAATGCCCGTGCTGTATAATAATATGTTGTGTTGATCACGACGGAGAACAATGCCCGTGCTTGATAATAATATTTTGTGTTGATTGCGACGGAGAACAGTGCCCGTGCTTGATAAAAGTATGTTGTGTTGATTACGACGGAGAACAATGCCCGTGCTGTATAATAATATGTTGTGTTGATCACGACGGAGAACAATGCCCGTGCTTGATAATAATATGTTGTGTTGATTACGACGGAGAACAGTGCCCGTGCTTGATAATAATATGTTGTGTTGATTACGACGGAGAACAGTGCCCGTGCTTGATAATAATATGTTGTGTTGATTACGACGGAGAACAGTGCCAGTGCTTGATAATAATATGTTGTGTTGATTACGACGGAGAACAATGCCCGTGCTTGATGGTAATATGTTGTGTTGATTACGACGGAGAACAGTGCCCGTGCTTGATAGTAATATGTTGTGTTGATTACGACGGAGAACAGTGCCCGTGCTTGATAAAAATATGCTGTGTTGATTACGACGGAGGACAGTGTCAGTGCTTGATAATAATATGTTGTGTTGATTACGACGGAGGACAGTGCCAGTTCTTGATAATAATAAGTTGTGTTGATTACGACGGAGAACAGTGCTCGTGCTTGATAATAATATGCTGTGTTGATTACGACGGAGGACAGTGCCAGTGCTTGATAATAATAAGTTGTGTTGATTACGACGGAGAACAGTGCTTGTGCTTGATAATAATATGCTGTGTTGATTACGACGGAGGACAGTGTCAGTGCTTGATAATAATAAGTTGTGTTAATTACGACGGAGAAAAGTGCCCTTGCTTGATAATAGTATGTTGTGTTGATTACGACGGAGAACAATGCCCGTGCTTGATAATAATATTTTGTGTTGATTGCGACGGAGAACAGTGCCCGTGCTTGATAATAGTATGTTGTGTTGATTACGACGGAGAACAATGCCCGTGCTTGATAATAATATTTTGTGTTGATTGCGACGGAGAACAGTGCCCGTGCTTGATAATAGTATGTTGTGTTGATTACGACGGAGAACAATGCCCGTGCTTGATAATAATAAGTTGTGTTAATTACGACGGAGAAAAGTGCCCTTGCTTGATAATAGTATGTTGTGTTGATTACGACGGAGAACAATGCCCGTGCTTGATAATAATATTTTGTGTTGATTGCGACGGAGAACAGTGCCCGTGCTTGATAATAGTATGTTGTGTTGATTACGACGGAGAACAATGCCCGTGCTTGATAATAATATTTTGTGTTGATTGCGACGGAGAACAGTGCCCGTGCTTGATAATAGTATGTTGTGTTGATTACGACGGAGAACAATGCCCGTGCTTGATAATAATAAGTTGTGTTAATTACGACGGAGAAAAGTGCCCGTGCTTGATAATATGTTGTGTTGATTACGACGGAGAACAGTGGCCGTGCTTGATAATAGTATGTTGTGTTGATTGCGACGGAGAACAGTGCCCGTGCTTGATAATAATATGTTGTGTTGATTGCGACGGAGAACAGTGCCCGTGCTTGATAATAATATGTTGTGTTGATTACGACGGAGAACAATGCCCGTGCTTGATAATAATATTTTGTGTTGATTACGACGGAGAACAGTGCCCGTGCTTGATAATAATATGCTGTGTTGATTACGACGGAGAACAGTGCCCGTGCTTGATAATAATAAGTTGTGTTAATTACGACGGAGGACAGTGCCAGTGCTTGATAATTATAAGTTGTGTTGATTACGACGGAGAACAGTGCCCGTGCTTGATAATATTTTTGCTGTGTTGATTACGACGGAGGACAGTGTCAGTGCTTGATAATAATAAGTTGTGTTAATTACGACGGAAAACCATGGCCGTGCTGTATAATATGTTGTGTTAATAACGACAGAGAACAATGCCCGTGCTTGATAATAATAAGTTGTGTTGATTACGACCGAGAACAGTGCCCGTGCTTGATAATAATATGTTGTGTTGATTACGACGGAGAACAGTGCCCGTGCTTGTGAATAATATGCTGTGTTGATTACGACGGAGAACAGTGCCCGTGCTTGATAATAATAAGCTGCGTTGATTACGACGGAGAACAGTGCCTTTTTCTTGATAATAATAAGTTGTGTTAATTACGACGGAGGACAGTGCCAGTGCTTGATAATAATAAGTTGTGTTGATTACGACGGAGAACAGTGCTCGTGCTTGATAATTATATGCTGTGTTGATTACGACGGAGGACAGTGTCAGTGCTTGATTATAATAAGTTGTGTTAATTACGACGGAGAAAAGTGCCCTTGCTTGATAATAGTATGTTGTGTTGATTACGACGGAGAACAATGCCCGTGCGTGATTATATTATGTTGTGTTGATTACGACGGAGAACAGTGCCCGTGCTTGATAATTATATGTTGTGTTGATTACGACGAAGAACAGTGCCCGTGCTTGATAATAATATGTTGTGTTGATTACGACGGAGAACAGTGCCCGTGCTTGATAATAATATGTTGTGTTGATTACGACGGAGAACAGTGCCCGTGCTTGATAATAATATGTTGTGTTGATTACGACGGAGAACAGTGCCCGTGCTTGATAATAATATGTTGTGTTGATTACGACGGAGAACAGTGCCCGTGAGTGATAATAACATGTTGTGTTGATTACGACGGAGAACAGTGCCCGTGCTTGATAATTATATGTTGTGTTGATTACGACGGAGAACAGTGCCCGTGCTTGTTAGTAATATGTTGTGTTGATTACGACGGAGAACCGTGCCCGTGCTTGATAATAATATGTTGTGTTGATTACGACGGAGAACAGTGCCCGTGCTTGACAATAATATGTTGTGTTGATTACGACGGAGAACAGTGCCCGTGCTTGATAATAATATGTTGTGTTGATTACGACGGAGAACAGTGCCCGTGCTTGATAATTATATGTTGTGTTGATTACGACGGAGAACAGTGCCCGTGCTTGATAGTAATATGTTGTGTTGATTACGACGGAGAACAGTGCCCGTGCTTGATAATAATATGTTGTGTTGATTACGACGGAGAACAGTGCCCGTGCTTGATAATTATATGTTGTGTTGATTACGACGGAGAACAGTGCCCGTGCTTGATAATTATATGTTGTGTTGATTACGACGGAGAACAGTGCCCGTGCTTGATAATAATATGTTGTGTTGATTACGACGGAGAACAGTGCCCGTTCTTGATAATAATATGTTGTGTTGATTACGACGGAGAACAGTTCCCGTGCTTGATAATTATATGTTGTGTTGATTACGACGGAGAACAGTGCCCGTGCTTGATAATAATATGTTGTGTTGATTACGACGGAGAACAGTGCCTGTGCTTGAATGTACGGGTGATAAATAATTGTTTATTTTTCTTTATTTGACATCCTGCCCAGGGACTGCTACCTTATCGTGGTGGGCAGGTTTGCGTGCTTTGTTGATCCCGAGAGCTATGCCGGCGGTAACGTATGCTCCTGGTAGGGCCACCCTAACGGGACAGGTCGAGGAGAAGATGACAGACAAAATGCAGTCCACATCGTCCCCACTACCTTATCCTCCCCCTTCCCTCCCCACTCACCCACTTGGCGTTTCCTCCAAACACCCCCCTATTTCATTTTCTTATTTCACCTACTCATCGTCTCGATTAGCCAAGTTGCAAAAATATGAGACGTTAGGCCAAAATATCTATCCATCTTTTTTTGACATCCACCTTTCAGGTTGTTTTGTTTAACAATGATAAAACGAGCGACGGTTTGTTTTCGATTGAGTTAACTGTATTATTATGAACATAATTTTCTTATATTTTATTCACTTCACTCAGGATTTGCAATGAATGTTGTTTACGTCAGTGACTCCGTTAAACACTTCTTTTTTGTCCTTGAAACGAAAATCAAAAAACAACTTTCGTAAAAATTCAAGCTCTTCCCGAATTAGGTGTAATTGGGGTAGTTATAGGTAGCAATCGATAACAAATTACTTCTAACTGAGTTGTTGTTTAGATGCACGCAATAGAGATCAATAAGTTCTATAATGACTACCGAGCCTAGAGTCGCGGTCGGTCTGGCGCGGTGGAGGGAGGATGGAATTCGAGGGGAAGTCGCATAGCTTGGTCCTCCAGAGAAAGGTTCTTACAAAGGGCCGTTTACATAAATGACTAGTGATCAGTGACTAGCCCACTTGACTAAGCCACAGGCTTCTTTCATTGGCTATGAGTGAGAATACTGCGCTCTGATTGGCTGGACTTGACTAAGGAATAGAAATATGGTCAATTTCTTAGTCAAGTCAAAAGGTTTGTTTGTACTTGACTAAGGAATAGAAATATGTTCAATTTCTTAGTCAAGTCAAAAGGTTTGTCTGGACTTGACTAAGGAATAGAAATATGTTCAATTTCTTAGTCAAGTCCAGACAAACCTTAGTCACAGCCAATCAGAGCGCAGTATTCTCACTCATAGCCAATGAAAGAAGCCTGTGGCTTAGTCAAGTGGGCTAGTCACTGATCACTAGTCATTTATGTAAACAGCCCATTACTGATAGAGACGGGGGTGGGAGGAGTG
Source organism: Isoperla grammatica (assembly GCA_945910005.1). Lineage (NCBI taxonomy): Eukaryota > Metazoa > Arthropoda > Insecta > Plecoptera > Perlodidae > Isoperla > Isoperla grammatica. The sequence goes on from OX246744.1 coordinate 37,966,462, forward strand.
AGTGAACAGCGACGCCACTAGCCAACGTTGTGGCGGGCTTTAATACTCACACACGCATTTCATAAAACCATCTTTTTTCTAATTGTTTCAAGGCTAATTTTGAAACATCAAGAGAACCAAGAAAAGAAGTAACTATAGATATTAGGCAGAGATAAAAATAAAAAATCTCCAATGGGAATTTTTCATTATTTTATAACACTAGGAAAACGCTCTGTTTGACGCGTTGATAAGCGAGCGCGTCCATATCTACGAACGTTCTGGCGAAAAGATCTCAAAACTAAAAAAACAACAACAACAATTCAAGAATGCTCATTGCAAAAATGTTTCTAATTTCCATAGCTATTATAATTCCCGATATTGTTGGAAGCAGTGCAATGTGCGTTGCTAAGAATTTTCGTTGTCATGTTTTCGCCGCGGTCCGCCACCGTTACTAACAGTTATTGACAGCAATAGGAATGTAATTTCTGCCTCTTATACGTATCCGATCACGTTTAAATTAGTATATTCCTAACCGGACGAAAATTTACAACAAGATAGCCACCTAACACTTTGCTGTTGCTGTGTTTCAGAACAATATTTTCGAGTAACTTTTGTGTAACTTTGCCAATATTTATCAGCGATAAAATGAACATATTCATGACCGGAAAAAGCTTTAAAAAAATATGGCTACCTCACATGTTTCCGCCATTTTGTTTCAGAAAAATATTTTGCAGTACCTATGGTGTAACTTTGTAACTTTTCAAACGATTTTGCCTCAAAACTATACACCTTCAATCCACATCGAGGCTTGTGGATGGTCCAAATTTCAAGTTGATCGGACTTTTCGTTCGACCGCTATCGACGGACATAAAAAAAAAAAGAAAAAAAAAAAAAAAAGAACGAAGTGCCATAAGAGTCTCGTGGAGATGCTCGCTTAGTAAAAAAAACTTCGTGAAGCAATATTCACATCTTTCGTAGACATACTTCATTGTTTAATATTAATTATTTATTTGCAATGCACTGATTACTTAGCAGTTTTGTGACTGTAAACAAGTGATGCAACCACAATTACAATATGACAATTCTGAGGAACAGTATGCCTGTACTAGCCCAAATGTAAGTATTCGCAAACCGATCGCATCATTATATCTAGGGCCCCTTTCATACGCGCTAATTGAAGGAACATCAACAGAATCCTGGCGTTCTTTCACACATTCATAAATTCAGTCTTCCCAAGTAGAACATGATGTTGGTAACCTGGCCTCGGCTATGTCGTAAGCATGAGAATACTTACGTTGAGCCAACTATAGACTAAACTTAAATGATAGATAGAGACTTCTTAAGTAATTTCACTTAAGTTATTTGAAAGTAATAAGTTGAGTAGCCATCAGTATAAACTACAACATTGACGACAAATGTTTAAACCCCAATATATATATATATATATATATATATATTAGGGATGACATCGGGTAGTAAAATCTGGATTCGATTCCAGCCCCTCAAGGATTCGGGTAACCCGAATCCTAGAAGTGTTTAAATCACGTCGCTCAACATGTTATTTGAAGGCCTTTGACCGCCCGTGGCAGAAGCTGCCAGCGTGCGTTTTGTCAGCCAGTGATGACGTTCGGGGAGGGGTGGGGGTAGGCCGAGAGCCAGTGGGAGCATAGGCATACCAGAACTCAATTACACCACATAAAATAGGCTTAGTCTATTTTTAATCAAGCCGATAATGGATACATAATGGAGCGGGAAAGTATTTTATTTAATGGAAACAAGTCATTTTGTTATTACCAATGTTGGCGCATTGTTGAAGCATACAACACTTCAACTAAAAATGAACCAGAACAAGATTCGAATCCTTAGAACGGATTCGGGTAATTTTTGGATTCGGGTAACCCGGATACCCGGATACCCGATGTCATCCCTAATATATATGTATAATATATAACTCCCCTATCTATCGTCCTAGCATGTTAATAATCATGGAGAGTCTCTGCAGTATCCCCGTATTATGTACAACGTATTATTTCACGTATTAACTGTTGCTCTATTCATCGTTTGACCATGTTTATCGTTGATTTTTCCAGCCCAAAATGATAAAAAAACTTAATCGACCATTATAATTAATAAAAAGTGTACGATACTACGCTGTATACAGCCATGACCGTCGTGAGACGACGATGTTTTCAACCGACTGGAGACGCGTCGGATCGGGTCAGTGTGAACAGCCACATTAATTTATATGGGTGAACCATCCTAGTCGCCCTATTTACGTCGTCATGAATTTGGTCAGGTCGGTTTGGTGTGCGACCGGCCTAGGTGTCAACATGCCACCAACGAAGCCTGTGCATTTTTATTCGATTTTAGAGGAAATCTTCTTTGTCGATTATAATATGTACAAATGTATATATACGTATATGTATAAGTAGCCTGGTACCGGTAGGCTTACAGTGGTTTCCAACCGGTGGTCCGCAGACCGGCATCGGTCCGTACAGTGTCTGCTTGTAATTATAATTATATCTTAGAAACATGTAAAAATTCCAAAAATTTGTTCTACACATTATGTTGCGCGTACTCTGGCTAAATGGTATTTTCTCAGGAGGGGACACTTGCTTATAATTTAAACAATACCGACTATACAAACACCCACTTCTACCGACACAGATAGTTGAGAGCATTGATGGCAAGGAACGACCCGAGACTAGAAACAACCACGATTCTAAACGCGCAATCCTAGGTTAAATTATCAGTAAAACATCATAATAATTAACACAAACAAAGTTTTTACAATCGAAAATTAGTAATTTATTTATATATTATTAACGGTGATTTGAATTATTTTTTCTGTGTTTACATTCTTCCAGTTGCCCCTTCCCTTTGTCTGCCTTATTTGCTCAGATCACTGTGGATGCTGTTTCGGGGTATAAGTACACCGGAAATATTTTCGCCTCCATTTGCTGGCGCTACACAACAGACCCCTTGTAGTCACGCCAGTCCTTACGCATAAATATATCATATTGCCGGTCCGTGAGGTGATAAAGGTTGGGAACCACTGGCCGAGTATAGTAGTCGTACAGCAACTACGGGAACGCTTTCGTCATCAATCAATGACGTGTTTACGGTCTCAGCAAACCTGAGCAGGTATTTGAATTAGCCGGTGAATTAGGTGGTTGGCTGCCGCTCACCCACCCGTGACGGAAGCATTTCCAAAGTTGTTGTAAGACAACCATATACATATGTTATGTCGATGTAGTGTCTATTGAGAACACAAGAAAAACCTGTTGACTTTAATTTCCCATGAATGATTTTAAATAAAGCTTACGCTAAAAAGCGATTACTACGATCGTCGGGGGCAGCTTGTGTACATACACGTCATCGTATAATAAAACAAAATGAACACCTATTATGGGGGCAGTGTTGAGCAAGGTAGATAACGATAAGATAATCACATGAAACAGTCACCTAGATAAAGATAATACTATCAATGAAATAGAAAATGATCTAGATGATTTCAGATAACCAGATCACTATAGAGTAATTGCATTGATCGAAGTGTTGTGAACATAATGGATTAGTTTCAATGTAGGCCTATTTAATATTAATATGAGCAATAATCATGTCATCGGCTGCTACGAAGTGAATGTATTATATTTTCACTTGAGTTAAGAAGTTAGGCCTACTTTTTCATGAACATGTATTTAAAATGCACTACAGGGTCATTCCACCAGAATCTTACCAAGGGTGGTTGCTTCACTACTTTCAATATTTTTTAAACTTCTGTCATCAATAAATACGTATATCCTGAGTACAAAACCGTTTTAAAAATAATTTTAGCTTGTACCGTTTAGAAGTTACGGGCTTTAGAACATTGCCCGACGACGGAAAAGTTAACAATTTAATGTTCTGCGGTAGATGCTACAGCTTGCAGACGGCTTGAGATAATGGAACGAAACAAACTTTTTTATAATAAGAAAACATTTGCCTTTCAGATTATGTGCATACATTTTACCTTGAGTACCTACATAATTGTGTGAGTTAGGCGTAAAGTTTTCATATAAAATAGTGTTTTTTTGTCTTTTTGGGGCCCAATTACTCAAAAAGGGAAATGAATTTCAACCCCATTTTTTGGGTACTCATACTATGTCCATATGAGTGTTTAAAATGCCTTTAAATTTCTTGAAATTCCCATCCCTTCTGGGCAAAAAATAATCCCAAAGTCAGAAGAATTCCCATTTGTGACATTTTCAAGGTCAAATTTCACCAAAAGGGGGACTTCTTAAAAATATGAAACTTTGTAGTTTGCTTGACATCTATGAATACAACAAAACCTCCAATTTTGGTTTTGTAACTCAAAGTGGTTTAAAAATTACAGCACTTTAAAAATGAAGTAATTTTGAGTTCATTCTACAGGCGTACATCGAGTTTCACACACATATAAAATGAGATAATACCACAAAAGCATAGAGCAGGTCTAGTTTTTTAATACAGGTAACTTACTGAGGGCAGAACAGCTGGTTTTCCTAATTTACTCCCTTTGAGTAAATATATTGTTGATCTCAACACTCAACTCCTGGCTGATGTTGTGCGATCTGCTTGTCGCAGTAAAAAGTTCCATCGCCGATACGTTTGGAGGATGTTGGAATGAGGAACCCATGATGAATCACTGCTTGACAGCTTGAAGACAGTTGATGGTCCAGGTGGATGAAAGAATTTAATTTCATAGTCATTCTTCTCATTACACACTTGTTGTACTTCTCCTAACCACCACTGTTCACCTGTTCACTGTTCACACATGCAATGTAGTCTTTTACTTTGATGGCATTCTTAATTAGATTTCTATGAAATGCACCTTTTAGAACCTCAACCTCCAGGTATCGTACTGAAAAAGATGTCCGTTGCACTTTCATGATGTTATCATTCTTGGGGATGAAGCAGTGATTCTCTCGTGTGTTCGGAATTGCAACAGAGTTCTCATACCGTGTAGTGGGAGACTTGGCATATTTTTGCCACTTCACATGGCAAAGGACCGTGCGATAGAATCGGTTGCACTGTAAAAAGACTGACAGCAAAAGCTAACCTCCAACGCATTGAAAGTGGCCATATTTTAACTCCACCCAACATGTTTGATTTCTGGGTGGCAGAGTAAAAGGGATACATTTTGTGTATGTTGACCACCAAGAAATTGAAGAAAATTAGAAGTCTCTCACTTCACTGTATGAGAACTCTGTTGCAATTCCAAATACACAAGAGAATCACTGCTTCATCCCCAAGAATGAATACATCATGAAAGTGCAACGGACATCTTCTTTAGTATGATACCTGGAGGTTTGGGTTCTAAAAGGTGCATTTCATAGAAATCTAGCTAATAAGAATGCTATCATAGTAAAAGACTACATTGCATGTGTGTATAGTGAACAGTGGTGGTTAGAAGAAGTACAACAAGTGTGTATTCATTCATTCACTTTATTAGCATCCAATTCCAAAGACGACAATATATAATGAGAAGAATGACTATGAAATTAAATCCTATCATCCACCTGGACCATCAACTGTCTTCAAGCTGTCAAGCAGTGATTCATCATGGGTTCCTCATTCCAACATCCTCCAAACGTATCGGCGATGGAACTTTTTACTGCGACTAGCAGATCGCACAACATCAGCCAGAAGTTGAGTGTTGAGATCAACAATATATTTACTCAAAGGGAGTAAATTAGGAAAACCAGCTGTTCTGCCCTCAGTAAGTTACCTGTATTAAAAAACTAGACCTGCTCTATGCATTTGTGGTATTATCTCATTTTATATGTGTGTGAAACTCGATGTACGCCTGTAGAATAAACTCAAAATTACTTCATTTTTAAAGTGCTGTAACTTTTAAACCACTTTGAGTTACAAAACCAAAATTGGAGGTTTTGTTGTATTCATAGATGCCAAGCAAACTACAAAGTTTCATATTTTTAAGAAGTCCCCCTTTTGGTGAAATTTGACCTTGAAAATGTCAAAAATAGGAATTCTTCTGACTTTGGGATTATTTTTTGCCCAGAAGGGATGGGAATTTCAAGAAATTTAAAGGCATTTTAAACACTCATATGGACATAGTATGAGTACCCAAAAAATGGGGTTGAAATTCATTTCCCTTTTTGAGTTATTGGGCCCCAAAAAGACAAAAAAACACTATTTGATATGAAAACTTTACACTTGACTCTCACAACTATGTAGGTACTTAAGGTAAAATGTTTGCACATAATCTAAAAGACAGTTGTTTTCTTATTATAAAAAAGTTTGTTTCGTTCCATTATCTCAAGCCGTCTGCAAGCTGTAGCATTTACCGCAGAACATTAAAATGTTAACTTTTCCGTCATCGGGCAATGTTCTAAAGCCCGTAACTTCTAAACGGTACAAGCTAAAATTATTTTTAAAACGGTTTTGTACTCTGGATATACATATTTATTGATGACAAAAGTTTAAAAAATATTGAAAGTAGTGAAGCAACCAATTAATTCTGAATTGGTAAGATTCTGGTGGAATGACCCTACAGTAGTTAGATAAAAGCTGAAAATGTAGCCAATTAGGCCTACCTCGTTTCCATTGGTCTGTATTAAGCTAATATATTTGCCTACTGATCCTATATACAAGTACCAAGTAGCCTAATTTGAATTATTTATTAATTAGCTGCGTTCCAGAATTCATCCGATTACTAATCCAAGTCAGCCAAGTGTCCCTAAATGAATCTCAGATTGCAATCCAAGTGTTCCGGAAATAAGCCAAAACAAATCAGATGCGCATCCGACTCATCCGACCCGCAAGGAGATGACTGGGATGAGATTACCAGTTTTAGCGGGAAAATGGAAGCGAGTGTGGATATTATTGATATTATGGTTGAATATGAAGGGAACATTTACACGTTGACCGTGTCATATGACACGGCCATAAAAATACAAAATGGTGAGTACCGGTAATTTGTAATTTAACACGTTTGAATAGAAATTAGGCCTAGGCCCTAGGGTCTAGGCCTAGGCTAGCCCGTGATCTGGTTTTTAGGTTATGTCTACCCTGTCTTTGGTTTGAAAGCTTTTACGTGTAGGCCTAGCCTAGTTCCTAGCACAAAACTGAATACAATTAGTCTTATTTTAACCTTATTTATTTCCAGATCCAGAATTTGCTTTAAAATTTATGAAGGGACAACAAGCTACGTTTGGTCCTGCCATATTTCCCGCCATAGTTGTAATCCATCTGTTCCAATATTGTTTTGATATCCAAGGTATCCTGACGTCATAGTAGGGTATCTGGGATTACTCACGAGATGAATTCTGGAACGCAGCTAATGACATTGCCACTAATGTGTAATTAGTAATGACTGATTGCAAAACTTTGTTAGAACTTTACGGTCACTGACCCGACTTAAAAATAATAATCTTATTTGGATAAATGGTTAATAATATTTACTGTCTTACACAACTAAGATGGACAAAATATATTGAATATTCACTCCAGATTTACATTTCATTAAAAAAACAGTTAGATTTGAAGTTACAGTTTGATACGGCAACTTCTGGTTACTTTAATCTGTCCCGAGTTTCCTTATGGGTTTTAAACAGAACCAAGCTCATGTTTATATCTATGGGGGAATCAACCAACATAACAGATAAGCAGAAATATCATCTTATATAATAGATAACTGTGGTTTGTTAATAAAGATGATCATGAATAGTTATCTAGATGATTATATATATTATATATATCTAGATAATGTCCAAGTGGGGGGGGGGGGGGGGGGAATTGTATTCGCAGCAGTTACACACGCGTGAACGGCGTAGTTGTTTGCGCTGTGTTAAATTATAATAAAGTTGGAAATCAATGAACCTATCTGCATCCAGCCCAATCATGGTAGGCCTAATTATCTATTGAGGCAACCCAGTTTCTTGGACGGTAGGCTCCGCAAAAATCAAGAACTGTAGTTTTTTCAAATACTAGTGAGAGCTTTCTTTTCCGTGATGAACTAGCCATGGCTTACGACTTATAACGTGGCCATACAGCAACCTTCCTCATGCTTTCGTCACAGGCGAGGAATCCGCCCCCACTCGTAGTCGATCAGTGATCGGTATTTGCGTGGGCTTGTCTCGGGCGGTTCGCTGGTTGTCTACGAGCTGCTCGCCCGAGACGAAAGCATGTGTAAGGTAGTCTAGGGGCGAGTTTACACTTAACTGATCACAATGAATGCAAGAGAAGGTTAGTAGATTGTCTTGGACCTGTAGGCCCTACATACCTCGTCTCGGGCTTCCTAGCGGGATCTGCGCTGACAAGAGTATATCTCGGAAGACAACTATCTGCAACAACAATACAAGTCAATCAAAACAGATCCTGTGTGTCCATTGGTCAATAATGGGCAAGTTAGGACTATTCACACACCACTATTCAGGCCATTCACAAGACATTCATTATGGCATCAAAATATTGTATTTCCTAGCCTATATCAATTCAAAGTGCATAATATACAAACACTTTTATTTTTTTAATTTGCCCATGTATGTTATCGCTTTCACTATTTTCACGTATGTATTCAACAGTATGTTTTTGGCAAAGATTCCAGAAAAACGATACATTGGGATTTCACTGTAATCGACATCACCATACGTTTCATGTAATAGACTTCGAAACTCAAATAAATGCCATTATTATTATTTACTCTTAATACACAAGAGAACAAAATATTTCACTGGCATGATTTGATACAAGAAAACTGAAAATATTAACATTTAAAACATCAATAGATAACAAAACACGACTAGGTAGGCTTACTGGAAAATAGAACTAAAATTGATATTTGCTATTATTAATTAGTAAATATCTAGAAATGTGTGAGGCCAAGCAGTATTTGTCTCATTGTTAAAACATGTCCTCTATTTATCTATCAGCAAATGGACATAGACGACGCCATCTGAACATAAAAATCAACAATATATTTATTTATTTAACAAGATAAACATGTTCTGGTGATTAACTCAGCCAGTTTGGCCTCTCCATCCAAGTATACACAACCAATTAATTGACAATACACACTATGAGCCCACAGCAGCAGTAACCCTGCAACGACAGACATTATTGTTGCCGAATGTCCCGAGTTAGTCTCGTTGCCAACGGGTGGGATTCAGGGGACCGCGTATTTGCGAGCCAGTGCGGAGGAGTTTCCCACCAGTCTTAGGAAATAGACGCTCAACAAAACATCAATGCCGAGAATAACACAACACCGCTGTTTAATGGATTAATCAAGACGACGGCTGGCGTCGAGTGGTATTTGTATTAGTACCGGTCTTCGTGTTGGTAAATGTTACTATCTCGAAACTGCGTAGCGGCCAACTCGCAATTTATCGTTTCAACGCATTACCAATTATTTAAACCGTGTTTTGTGTGAAGGTGAAAACAGAAATAGCAAAGAAAAAGGTCCCATAGATTTCTCTACGGACAGATTACTATTACAAATTATTGTAAATCTATAACATCTGTATTCGAGGTTAAAAGTTGCAATACACAGTTACACACTCATGCGATAGAAATGCGAACTAATGGACTCGTGATGCCAGCGCCCTTTGTGTATGATTTTAATGTTGAGTTATATAATACGGTGGTTATTAATAGCTGGGAGACTGAGTGCAGTGACCCATACATAGCTAGTAATTCACATGCATTGCAACAAAGCATATGAATGAAATTACATCCCCCACTGAAAGTTACTTCATGTACTTAAGTGGTTGCATAATAAACAAAATTTGTCATACCACCCAGTATGGTAGCCACATAAAATACAAATGTGACGATATTACGTCACAAATTACGTGTACACAAAGCTGGCGTAGTCCAACGCTGGCTGATTGGTAACGAACAAGGTTAATATTACTGTTAAGTAGGCCTAATCATCAAAAATCTAGATCAGGGGTGCCCAACTTAATTTAGAAGTGGGCCACATAGCATAATTATTCAATGTTTGCGGGCTACATCATATATACACGTATACGTTGTCTGGTTATCCTATATCTATATCAAATTCCCCGTCAGCAAATGGTGTTCCCCCACTGCTTGTAAGTGTGCACTGTGCAACACGAAAACTATCGCGGACAGACGCTTGATTCTCATTTACCTTCTTTTTAAACATACTTTGCTGCGAAACAAGATTTACTTTTTCAATTCGAATTAATCCTTCATTTTATTACACTCGCTTTTGTGCTTCGAGTCATGATGCCTTTGCAAGATCACAACTAAAAGGGTGATACATATTTGGGGGGACACTTGTAGGCCTAAAACCAGTAGCATTTGTTATCTGTGCTAGTAGAGTCCTCGCCAGTTAGTATAAGTCGGATGTCGCCATAGAAAACAAGAATACCCCCCCCCCCCCCCCTCCATGGCTTCCAAGAAACTAGGCTTGAACGAGAACAAAACTAGAATTAGAAACAAAAGAATTGTGATAATTTTTCGCTGCGAAGTCTAGAATATAGTTATAGGCTACAGTACACTATCCATTGAATAAATTTCAAAACAATGTTGTGCTTTCAAATAAAATTGAATTTTCTTCGTGGGTTTAGTTGTGAGACTAGAATGTAAATGGGAGGTGTGGGCCAGATGAAATGGCTTGGCGGGCCGCGCAGGCCGTATGTTGGGCACCCCTGATCTAGATAGTGCATATGACTTGTTTAATATTGTTGTAGAGTTATTATTAGTTATAACATTCATTCATATTATATGTAAATCAAGCAACAATTTGTATTGTGTGTAAACAAATCACTGCGATGTTACCAAAACACAGCTAATATTAGGACCACATTTACTACTGTCGAATGGTGCTGTCTACTAATATCAAACATTGTTTATAATTGTCTTAGAAAAAAATAAAAATGCAATAAAAATCTGGTCAATAAATGTAGAACCAGTTGACTAGCCTAGCATTTCAACACGCACGAAGCGCCAGCCCTACAGCGATCATGTATGTGGCTGACGTGAAGCGCGGGGCAGATGGAAACGAGTGTGCCGGAGTGCCAGATCTGGGCAAGGAAGAATATTGTCAGACCGTGGGCTAGGCCCTATCAAGGCCTAGCATTCGTCTTTATACTTTCAAGTCTATTGCTACATTTATCAAGTGGACTGGGCTCGCACTTGGCGGTAAGAGCCGAGTTTAGTGCGCACCAAGTTCAACTGATAAAGACGTCAGCTCGAGCTTATTTCAGTTCCGTTAAGAAGCCAATCTAGTCTGGTTTGATAGAACTAGGGATGGGGTTTAATAGGAGTGCGGAGTGAAGTATGCTTGCTAAGCGGGTTCCGAACTCACTGCGTACTGAAGTCAGTCCGAACCCAGTCCGCTAGATAAACGTAGTGTATGGCTAGGCTAGTAAGCTATGCCTAGCACTATGCACTTCCGTGTCTGTTACAAGGCTAGTAGGCCAGACCCTAGTAGGTCTAGCCCTTCCAAGTTTGTGGCAAGGCTAGTAACAGCTACGCAAAGGCTAGGCCTAGCCCTACGTCTTTGTACGTCTATCAATCCTATGGCTAGGCCAGACCCTAGTAGGCCTAGCCCTTTCAAGTTTGTAGCAAGGCTAGCAAGAGCTAGGCAAAGGCTAGGCCTAGCCCTACGTCTTTGTACGTCAATCAATCCTACGGCTAGGCTAGTAGGCTAGACCCTAGTAGCCTAGGCCTGCCAAGTTTGTGGCAAGGCTGACAAGAGGTAGGTAAAGGCTAGGCCTAGCCCTACGTCTTTGTAGGCCTACGTCAATTAATCCTATGGCTAGGCTAGTTGGCCTAGGCCTAGCCATTCCTAGTTTGTGGCAAGGCTAGCGAAAGCTAGCCTTCGTTTTAGGACGTCAAACAATCCTAGGCCTAGGCTTAGCCTTCGATGTTTCGAGTCCATGCCTAGCTAGGGTACCTAGGCTCTAGGCCCTAGGTACGCCTAGCCCTAAGCTTTTGTACGTCCATCATGTTGCTAGCCTAGGCCTAGTGCAAGGTCACATGAATCCCAGGCAGCGCCGTTATGCTAGCGCTTACCTTTAATCCTTGTTCTTGACTCCTACCATTGGGTTCAAATCAAACCAAATGCTCCTACTAGGCCTAGGGCCTAGGCATTGTGTATAAAATCCCTCAATGGCCTAGGCCCTACACCAATGAAACCACGACTGACAAAGACAAACTAGGCTAGCGTAATTAATCTAGGTGGCAAATGGCAATATTTGTAAGGTGTTATTAGGCCTATTGGCCGAAAGAAACTTACAGCCCAGTTAACCTTGATCCAAACAAGCAATTAAATTAGCAATTAATTAATAAGCAAGAACATCAAGCAGGAACCAGGAAAAGCAATGGAAGTGACGAAACGAGTGTTTACTGTTTCCTATCGATCGATACAGCCAAAATTATTTCAACCTATCGATTGCTGTCAAAACGAGAATTTCTTGCTGATCAGCCTCCTCCGTCTTCCGCTAGATGGGGTAAAGCTCGCTGATAGCGATGACACCTAGTGGAAGGCGGAGGTACTACTGGCCAACCGGCATCGGTCACTCAGCCAATACAACTACTACCACGCTGTAGCGGCAATCTACGTACTACGTGGACATCGCTCCCTCGCGGTAATCTCACAGTATAGGTCATCTTGGTCTCACAGTGTGTTCGGAAATTCAACCAGCAGTTGGCAACCAGCAACCTGGTTGCGCACGGTTTTAAGCCTAAACCAACCAGACTTTACGAACACCATACTCAACCAGTTGTTTACAAATCGGCGGCAATTTGTAAATAGTCTTTCAAATAATCCTCGAGCCAAGTTCTAGGCCTAATTATTGAACTGTATGATATTTATTTGCATAATGTCGAACCCTCATGCACACGATATGCTTGGGGCATAAGTCATTTCCTATAACTAACTGAGAGATAAGTATAGGCCTAGCCCTCGTTTATAGGCCTACGCCTATAAAATATATTGTTAAGTTAGAAACTGCAGGCCTACTTTAGGCCTAATACGGATAAGGTTCACGGTCCAAAACTTTTTGTGAAACTGAACCGTTTTGAGTTTCATTTGATGCACCGGTACGACAAGATTTATCATACCTTTTTGGACACGGCGTTTTCACAAAAACATTTAAAGTTCTTGGAATATATAGTCACAGCACAGATAACTAATTCATGCCGTTATCTGTTGTCCTAGGCCCTAGGGCCTAGGCTAGGCTAAGTTGACGAGGCCAAGACGTAAAAAAATAAATGTAAATTCAATAAAATGCATTAAATACAGTTTAAATTAAGGAATAAGCAAGAAAACTAGATCTGTCTTTGAATAGTCTTCTCGTTCAGTTCTAATAATAGGTACAGAGTGACGTTTTTACCCACAGCACGTTTGAAATTGCCATTTAAATTTTGAATCGGTGCGCATTTTGGTGGATGCCAAACACGCAGCACCTATTTTCTTGGTTGCCGTGGGCTCGGCACGGCACGGCTTGGTTGCCATCCAAGTTGTGGCCACGCCCACTCAACCATGGACTTTACGAACACCTTTGGCATCTGGTTGTGCTCAACCGGCAACCAGGATGCTTAATCGAACACACTGAAAATGGAGAATGAAAGCATTAATTCCAATTGACATCCCATTACTTTATGAGGTTTTTTCAGAACAATGTTTCCTACCTACGTTGACAAATAAAAACGTTTGCATATTGAAAGTAAATAATTACCTACTTCTGTCAGTACCTTGAGGTATCAGTTTTCTTAAAGGACATCGAAACCCTAGCTCTATTTAATATCCATAACATCTATTGATTTATTTTAAAAATTATAGCGAAAACTAGAACCCTCACACCCACTCCGGGAATAAGCTATAAATTATTTTCGAGTTGATAATATTCCCTTGAGCGCGGCCGTTTTTTATGGTCGTGACGTATAGACGGAGAGCCAGCAACATAAAAGCTCCCCTCATAAGGTACATATGTTTTGACTTTTGAAATAGGAGCGGAAAAACTACTCTACTAACAAAACGCGCGTCTTACTCCTCAACGTGGGGGCTTTTAGGCCCCACAGGGGGCCAAAAAAGCCGAAAAAAGGCCCAAGGATCCCCTCATAAGGTACATGGATGGAGTAAATGCCATTTTGTAGAGATAAGTGTCCCAAATAGGAATTCGAAGAGTAGGACGGGATATTAGGGGGCGTTTACCGATCAGACGCCATTTTACCCAAAAAGGGCCATTTTTTATTTTCGCACATGCATGCGCTTAAACACTCAAAACATATCCGGAAATGTCTCGAGACGTAGAAAAACATACATTTTAAAGAAATTTTGGGTTATTGTCCTCGCCAGACGCCCTCGAAAGGGGCCCAAAAAGGCCAAGGTTCCCCTCATAAGGTACATGAATGGAGTAAACGCCATTTTGTAGAGATAAGTGTCCCAAATAGGAATTCGAAGAGTAAGACGGGATATTAGGGGGCGTTTACCGATCAGACGCCATTTTACCCAGTTGGGCCATTTTTTATTTTCGCACATGCATGCGCTTAAACACTCAAAACATATCCGGAAATGTCTCGAGACGTAGAAAAACATACATTTTAAAGAAATTTTGGGTTATTGTCCTTGCCAGATGCCCTCTAAAGGGGCCCAAAAAGGCCAAGGTTCCCCTCATAAGGTACATGAATAGAGTAAACGCCATTTTGTAGAGATAAGTGTCCCAAATAGGAATTCGAAGAGTAAGACGGGATATAAGGGGGCGTTTACCGAACAGACGCCATTTTACCCAAAAAGGTCCACTTTTTATTTTCACACATGCATGCACTTAACACCCAAAACATATCCTTAAATCCTGACGTTGATAATAATAAATACTGGTATATTAAAGTTAGGGGTGAGCGAAGCTTCAAAACTATCGCATCCGGATCAAGGCTGTGGGGGGGGGGGGGGGGGGGGGGGGCTGGCGAGGACATCACACAATATCTTAGAAATGTATTCACCTCTAGGGGCATTTAAGGATATTTTTTGGGTGTTAAAGCGCGTGCACGTGTGAAAATAAAAAGTGGCCCTTTTTGGACAAAATGGCGTCTGATCGGTAAACGCCCCCTAATATCCCGTCTTACTCTTCGAATTCGTATTTGGGACACTTATCTCTACAAAATGGCGTTTACTCCATTCATGTACCTTATGAGGGGAACCTTGGCCTTTTTGGGCCGCTTTTGAGGGCGTCTGGCGAGGACAATAACCCAAAATTTCTTTAAAATGTATGTTTTTCTACGTCTCGAGACATTTCCGGATATGATTTGAGTATTTAAGCGCATGCATGTGCGAAAATAAAAAATGGCCCTTTTTAGGTAAAATGGCGTCTGATCGGTAAACGCCCCCTAATATCCCGTCCTACTCTTCGAATTCCTATTTGGGACACTTATCTCTACAAAATGGCGTTTACTCCATCCATGTACCTTATGAGGGGAACCTTGGGCCTTTTTTCGGCTTTTTTGGCCCCCTGTGGGGCCTAAAAGCCCCCACGTTGAGGAGTAAGACGCGCGTTTTGTTAGTAGAGTAGTTTTTCCGCTCCTATTCCAATAGTCAAAACATATGTACCTTATGAGGGGAGCTTTTATGTTGCTGGCTCTTGGACTAGTAGCATTTACTAGTCCCGTGCCGCTAGCATCGGCGGGAGACGCGATATGTCGTGCGCGCGTCTATTTACCCTGTCATAGCAAACGAACTATTAGCGATAGCTCACTGAACTTAATTACACGTTAATCTGCAATGTTTTCTCGTCCTACTCAATGCTTCAACGAGAAGAATATCTAGCTTACGTAATGGGAAAAATTGATTTTAAATAAACCAAGTTTTCCGTATTAACTCGCCTATTTCCAAGTATGGTTAGTATATTTTGCGACATTTTTGCCGATTTGGAAGGCTTGACATAATACGACATGCATGAAGAATTATTAAAAAAATACGGTATTGTAATTTGTGTTAGGATGTGCGTACAGTTATGTGATATGTATTCACGTTGTATCACTGTTTTTACGCCCGCACTGCGCTTGCAGCGTTGGTGTTGTCCACCTACTCTTGACGTGCTATCGTTTAGTACACATTCCAAAAACATTAACCAGCAGAGCATGAAGAATAATGAATATCAGACAAATTGTACCCACTATGTTAGTGTACAATAGGGATAAAGTTCAATGTACAATGTTTTAGCTTTGAGTATAATTGTACCCAATATATTGTACAATTGGGATAATGTACAAAGTACGATGTACACTAGCTGATAGTTTAGCTTTGAGTATATACACTTCTCAAATGTACTAGCACACAAGCCTCTCATTCGCCAGGTTGTCGGTTCGATACCCGCTATTGGCAGTCGGCATCCCTAAATGAATAGTTATTTCGATTTATTTTTGTCATGATGTTTTTGTTGCAATTTAGTCCTACTACCAACCCTCAGACATCCCCCCTCCCCCACCTGTCAGCCACTTATCCTAATGCCAAAATAGCTCGTTAGTCACGCGAAGAATGTTGGCCCTGGGCAGGTTACATACAGACTTTTCTATTAGTAAATACAATTATATAGTATCAGAACTCTCTATAAGCTGAACATTATAGTTATGATCTGCAGCAGTAAATCGACATTGAAACGAATGTAATCTTAAGTTTTATTGAGTGTTATATTATTGTTGCATTCGCTCTGAGTGATTAAAAGTAAAATAAATAAAAAATCGAACCAACTGATGCTACCAAGAAAACTAGACCTGATGTTTTTGGAAATGCTTTGCAGACCGACCACTTCCTAGCCGCCGCTGACAACCTTCTCCAGCCAGGCTAGTTGCCCAGGTAAATGTCAAATACCAACACTTATTCATTAAATCACTGCTTGCGGGTTATCTTTAATATCGACATACCGTATTTTTTTAATCATTCTTCATGCATGTCGTATTATGTCAAGCCTTCTAAAATGGCAAAAATGTCGTTGCAAAATATACTAACCAGACTTGGAAATATGCGAGTTAATACGGAAAACTTGGCTTATTTAAAATCAATTTTTCCCATTACGTAAGTTCGATATTCTTCTCGTTTAAGCATTGAGTAGGACGAGAAAACATTGCAGATTAACGTGTAATTGAGTTTAGTGAGCTACCGCTAATAGTTCGTTTGCTATGACAGGGTAAATAGACGCGCGTACGACATATCGCGTCTCCCGCCGATGCTAGCGGCACGGGACTAGTAAATGCTACGTCACGACCATAAAAAATGGCAGCGCTCAAGGGAATATTATCAACTCGAAAATAATTTATAGCTAATTCCTGGAGTGGGTATGAGGGTTCTAGTTTTCGCTAAAATTTTTAAAATAAATCAATAGATGTTATGGATATTAAATAGAGCTAGGGTTTCAATGTCCTTTAAGTACCCCCCCCCCCCCCCCCCCCGACCTTAATGCAAATTGGTTGATAGAACAGTACGCCAACATTTTTTTAAAAACTAAAATGTAACAATTTATTACTGACACTATTGATGTTATTATCACAATATTATATAGACAAATAACATTATAAAGTATAAACAGATAATGCTTTTTTTAAATATGGCCTCCTCTTCCCCTTAGCCACACCTGTTCCCACCACTGTTTTGCCACTGGATTCTTCGAATACTGCCGCCTGGTGGCAACACTAGACACTGTAAGTAAGTAAGTAAGTAAGTATTTCTTTATTTTTATGTTAACATGTATGAATACAGGGTTACAAGAAAAAAGGCGAGGTTCAAAATATAAATTTTTGTTCTTCCACCCTACCATAATATCTTAACATATTTTAAATTTATATATGAACAGTTGACAGACTCTCGTCAGGTGAGATAAGACGCCCGTTTTAGGGAAACGTTTACACTTGAGTGGTAGGTAGAGAACTCAGAAACTCTTCCAAGTTGTAGAAGGGATTTGCAAGGAGGTACTTTTTAAATTCAAACAAATTTCCCTGACTTACTGGTACTTTTGCTCATGACCAGTTTTCATTACCACGACTTTCCTTGGGTTTCCAGTTTTTTGGGAACCGTGATCGTTCATGTATTTTGACAAAACCTAGGTTAACGAGAAAGGGATATTAAAAGCGCCCAAAATTTATGTCCTTTATTATACCATCAGAACGCTTCCTACTTTGAAAAAGTGATTCTGGTCATGTCTTTGGTTTTGTATCAGCTACACAATGGGTTTAAAAACATTCACAGCTTGTTGTCGTTATGATTGTCATTTTATTTAGGACTTAGTAATTAATAATTACCAAAAAAAATTAAATAACGATTGTAAAAATATTTAATTTTAAAAGCCGTTGTGTAGCTGATACAAAAAAAAAGACAGAACCACAATCACTTTTTCAATATTTGGAAGCGTTCTCATGATATTATAACAAACATTAATTTTGCGTAGTTTTAATGCCCAGTCCCGTTAAGGGGAAGGACTACTCGCCAATATTAAACCCCACGAAATTAACGTATTTTCGTCATATCTCAATAACGCCACACAATATCGAAAAAGTGACAAGTATGCACAATTTGGGTTCCTAAGAGCTCAATATTATATGAAAAAGATTTATTAGTTTGCACTAATTATAATTATTATTTCGAATTTAATTAATTGACAAGTTAATTACAAATTACAACTATAATTACTACGATCCACACAATCTTTTTCATGTAATATTGAGCTCTCACGAACCCAAATTGTGCATACTTGTCACTTTTTCGATATTGTGTGGCGTTATTGAGATATGACGAAAATACGTTAATTTCGCGGGTTTTAATATTGGCGAGTAGTCCTTCCTCTTAATGTAGATTGATAATGTAAAATAAACTTGATGTGATAAAAATGAAAAGGTCTCAGTATCATTGACATTGTGTCACCTCGTTGCTTTTCTTGTAGTATTGTGTTCTCATCACAATGTTGCGTTTGTTCTGTTTGTTTCTCGTTTTGTATGCGCATCACTTTAAATTATATTGCTGCATGTTTTTATTACTGATAACATATGCTTATTTCATACTTATACTTCTTTGTGTTTTCAGTCTAATACTCTTCTTTTTGTATGTTGTAATAACACTTTATTATCTTACTAATAGCTACTGATAAATCAAACCAATATTGTTAGTACGTGTTCGTAATTCCGTGGCTGTTTTAATGATGTGGGTTGAGTTCGATCAGAGACTACGTCTTCTAGATGAATAATTACCATGGCGTAACTCCTGGTACCGTGGCTGGCGTTTAGTTTTGGTGACGTCATCAAGCTGGCCGCCATTGAAACTATTAACATTGTCAATATATCCCTTCGTTTTGGACGGACTTCAATTTGTTATGGCCTCATTTCAAAGGTGTTTATATACCTGTCGGTACCCTGTGTTTGTCCACCCTTGTCTAGGGCAGGACACAGTCAACGACTCAGCTTGCCAGGCTTTTATTGCGATACAAAGCAGTAAAGAGAAACACGTACTTTGCATCAAAGGAACATAACACACCGCAATTCTTCCACCAGACGTCTATAGGCTTCAAGGAGAATAACACAAGGACATTCACAGATGGGATTCTTATGAAACAGGGGGGCTAAAGGAGAGAAATATGCAACACTGTCATGTGTGGCATGTGTACAGAACACTTTCCTTTATCAACATATTACTTTAAGGTTACATTGACGATAGCTAAATGATAAATGAAACAGAGAACAGAAATCCAATAAGCATTGCAAGCATTAAATACATATTACAATTTACTACATTAAACAATCTACATGCACAGTAAAAGAGAACAATAAGAGCAGTGCAATACATACATATTTGGTTAATAAAATGTGAAGACAATGTATATTTAAGAGCATTGCTAGCTTTCAATAGAGGCTAAGATTAATAATATATGTAAAAATAAAAAAACTTACAACCATTGTCTAAGTTAAATTCAACATAGTTATAATGAGAATACTTAAAGACTTATGGAACCATGCAACATGTACAGTACACTCTTGGCCAACAGTCTAAAAATTACATCTAGTTCAATGATTAAACAGAGATAAGGTAGCAATGCAGGAATTCAATCGCTGTGAAAAATAAAAAATGACTGTGATATTTTTACAACAAACTCTCATGGATAGAAAGGTGTGCATCAATCGTTTTCATTTTTCTAAAATATGCATTCTATACAAAGCACAGGGCTTCCACTGCCTAACCTCTCCAAAAAAAGTGACAAAAGTGACTGAAATGTGTAAATAAGTGACTAAAAGTGACTTAGTATATCAAATTTATTTGTCTTTTTTTTCACTTTTTGAAAATTCAATCATAATACACTTTACCACAAGAATAATAGTGTAATATCAAGGTGAAATTGTTCAAGGTCAATCAAGGTCATATTGTTGGTGTATGATAAGTGTTACAAGGAAATAGAGTTCAAGTTCATACTTGACTTCAATAAGAAGCTGATTACGTGAGATATAATAATATATATATATATATATATATATATATATATATATCTTGACCCCGTTTCCAACATTAATTTATTGGGTAGGGGGGAGTAGCAAAGTACTCCATGTCTAGGGCTAATGTCTTCGTTGCCGGCTAATAACTTTATTAACAAATATAATTACAAGGTAATCAAACATAAAGATAGGTATATAGGAATAGGGAAGTCTCATCAAAAATAAATATTCCTCAAAGTACCTAAAAATGGAAGATCATTATCTAAAAATACGGGCGGTATAATTTTTATATCTGAGAAGCGTATATTTCCAATTCTATTAGCATTTTAAGTTTGAAATTTGGAACTTCTTGTTCCGTAATTGAAAAACGGCTCTTGACGTCATATGTCATGTAAACAACTGCCTCCTTGAAGTATTCTTAATAATATCAACGATTTTAAGTTGGACATTTTACAATATCTAGGATGCAGTGACTTTACAACAATGCCTTTTATACCACTGTTTTCTTCAGAAAATACATTTTGATACAATATTTACCAAAACGTGTTTAAAATAATGCAATTATTTAACATATTGTTGTTAATTAATGTTGAGCAGTGTTCATTTACTAACTAGAAATAAACGTTGGTTCAGTTAAAGTCTTATGAGAGCAATAATCTACTAAAGGGTGGGATTTCAGTACTATTTGTATGATATAAAATTATTGTTTACTGAGATATGACGTCAGAACCTTCTAATCACGAGCAAGATGGCGCAGGTCCGTTTCTGAGCGTGTTTTGACTTTTGACAGCAATATCTTTGACTTGCTGTTAAAGCGATGTTAATGCACCTTTCGAGCCGAAACCAATTAGTTCCCGTTTATTTTAACTTGAGGTAACCAGTAAGCAAATAAAAAAAATGTGTGAGCCTTCCTTATTCCTAGAACAAAAACTGAAGAAGCTGATTAAGATTAGGTAAGCCTACTTTCATCCCTTTTAGAAAAAATGTTGTTATCAGTCCATCTTTCTTAACCTTAATCACAGCCTTCAAAAATCCACACCTCACAATCCACTGCACTCTTACGAATGTATGAAAAATGCGGTGAATTTAAAAAGTGAAAACATCACTTCTGAAGCAAATACAGCAACTATTTTAATTAAATGTTTCATAATATTTTTGAAAATTTGAGAAAATATGACAATTTTTAATATGATTTTTGCCTTTACTATGAAATCAAAAACATGAACACTGATAGTTAGTAAAATTGGTGAAAAAAGTGACATAAGTGACTAAAATTTCAAATAAGTGACTTTGAGGTGACTTGGAAAGAAAAAAGTGACAAAAAGTGATTTAAGTGACTGAGTGGAAGCCCTGAAAGCATTAACTTTGAAATTGAACCATTGACTTCAGAAAGTACCCAAAATATTTGTTTCTTATTTTTTTAGGGCCGGTACTGGTACCGTGGGCACATTTGTATCAGTAGATTCAAATAATCATATGCCATCTACTGTATGATACAATCAACTGAAAATACTTTATACCAAATACCAAGTATGAACTGAAGTGAAGGAAGTAATGAAGGAAGGACTTTAACCACAATATAATTTGTGTATCACCACCACGTATTTCGTGCAGGCAGTAGATTATAATGAAGCAGATTTCAGATTTGCAATATTGGCTGTATCGGCCGATGGAAAATTATGAAATCATATTTTTGGTACTTTGTGAAGTCAAAGTTAACCTTTTGTACGTGCTGCGTATTTTAGAAAACTGAAATCGGTCAATGCACACCCTTAGAAAATATTTGTTATAAGAATGGTGCATTTTAATTGATGTAAATAACCCTCTGGAACATAAAAAGCAAGATTATTATGTAGATAATTTTGTTATCAATAAGTTTACAAGAAGAAAAGTTTAACTATGAAAACAATGACTAAATTAAACTCTACGTACTAAATAATAACGCAACCAGGACAATGCAGCCGTGCAATATGTGCACACCTTGTCAATACAGACTCAAATTTACATTTCATCTAGCCGAATGATTAAAACAACTATAACTATCAAAACAAAAGAACATAGGGCGTTAACCACTAACAATGAACATTTCTTTATAAAGATGGTACATTTATATGGCAGCTAACATGCCTTGTCATCTGTGTGGGAGACCATCCTGGGGTCAGCGAACACGCACATCTATCTATTGTGCTGACATACGATATATAGAGTGTATTCTTAAACACTTAGGCTGAGTCTCAAATCGATGTTTTTCGCTAGTCGACTAGCGTAGCCGACTAACCTAACAATTAGTAACAATTAATTATAACAATTGGTAATTGTTGTTATAGTTGGCGCGGTAGGCGAAGCAGGCCAAAATAGAGATTTGAGATATGCCCTTAGCATTGTTTAGTTTAAAGAAGGCTACATTTTAGTAATAATTATAATTAGTTTTTATCTGAAATAAGGGTTACAAAATATTAGACGTGGTCCTAAAAATGTGATCAAAACATTATTTTTTGAAACAGAATGTTTATCAACACTATGGATACAATAAAAACTACTATAGGGACCAAATGGAAACCAAATGGAAATACAGTGGAACGGAATTACAGAAAATCAACCGAGTGTATTATTTTCGCATTTTTTATGATTGATGCTTAAGCTCGAGAAAGTTCGCCATAATTAGCGTGAATTCGTATATTTCGCGTTTATCACATAAAATGGGAGTTTTTCGTTTCGCTTGAATTTGCACGAAACAACTTTTATAAGATGCATAACTCTACCAAAGTTTATGATTTTTTGCAAATAATAACATAGTTAATGCCAATTTCACAGTTGCTTTTAATATATTATATGATAAGTACATGCATGAAAATAGCAGAGTAAGTACGTGCAATAATGGAGCTGTAACAACATATAAAGTGTTTAGGGGTCCCAATGTAATATTCTTCAAATCTCAATAAATATATTATTCATAAAAGTAAAAAAAAAAAAGAAAAAACACTTGATACAATAGTGAACAACACCTGCGTCTCACTTCAATCCGTTGAGGCATTGGAAGCAGTGTCGGCATTACCAAGGTAAGCTTTGGAATTCTTGCGCACTAAGCAAAGCCTTTATTTCATCAGCAAACCCTGAGGTTACAACTTCCACAATGTCCACTTTACAAATCAGACTATCTTGTTGCAGACATGTGTCAAGACATTTCCCCTCCAAGCTCACACAGTTTGAAGAACTGAACATGTCCTCGACGCTCTCGATGTCGGAACACAGGTTCCTGCGGTAAGTATTGCGCATGTCTTTGGTAAGAAGTGTGAGTTTAAACCTAAACGCGTGCCTGTCCTCGGGCGCGCCCACGTACCTGACGGCCGCCCGGAACGTGCGCCCCTCCCCGTCGTACCCGCGATGTAGCGTGAACACTCTGCCGTGCGCCGCGAGCACGTCCGTGAGCAAGAGTCCGCGCCGCTGCACAAACGTGCGTGGCAGTTTGGGCCACGTCCGGTCCGCGTGGGCTGAGAGGGCGTGGCCCAGCATCGCTTCGGGCCGGCCCCTCCAACCGCCGCACGCCAGGGGACAGTCGTAATCGCGGCGGGGACAGACCGCGCCGTGTCCCCCCAGCTCGCACGCGGGCATGCGCAGCAGGCATTCCGTGCACGGTAGCCGGATGTCGGCACTTAGGCTCTCCGCAAGAAGACTCCTCAGAGTAGAGAACTGTCCGCGACACAGCGGACACACTGTGGTCCTGTCGTCAGACCAGCAAGCGTTACAAAGGCTGTGTCCCGCGGTGCATTGGTGTATCGGTGCGCACATCACCTTGAAGCACACAGGACACTCCAAGGTTCGCATTATGATCTGCTCCCAATCCGTTATGTCTTCCCCCACCTTTTCATCAATCCCTATCCCACACTGCGCTGAAGGTGCGACGATTGACGTGACCAACAGTAGTAAATATGTTCCAGCAAAAGCCACCTGTTGAACCACCAGCCCCGGTGACTTCGGCAACAGGGTCGCCACCGAGAGGTTATTCTTCCCCTGACCCAGTTCACCACTTGTTCCTCGGCCACACATAAACATGTCTCCTGCCCTTGTCAACACCGCAGTGTGGTGACATCCAGCGATAACCTGGGAGACAGTCTGGCCCTCGAGGCGAATCATTCTAGTGGGGGCGGATCTCTTGGTTGTGTCACCGGTACCCAACTGACCTTCAACATTATGACCCCAAGCCCAGGTCGTCCCATCGACTCCGAGGGCCACAGTGTGGTAAGAACCACAGAACACGGCAGCCACAACTGTTGACGGCACCGATACTAGTGTGAAGCTGGACACGCTTCTGAATGCACCAAGCCCAAGTTGACCACTGTCATTTCTTCCAGCCATCAAGAGAACCCCAGAGGCCAATACAACAGCTGTATGCCCGCTGCCACACGATATGTCAACGATGGCCTCGGGGAGGTTAGTCACGCGAGTGAATGAGGTTCGCAGGTTTCTATGACCGAGGCCTAGTCGGCCCTCGCCGTTGCATCCACACACCCAGACATCACCGCCATTTGCAAGTACCACCGTGTGGAACCACCCAGCAGCAACCTTCTTGATGGGCGGCAGACCGGCAACTAGGACGGGTGTGGGGGTGTAACAGGTGTGACCAAGGCCAAGCTGACCCCAGTCATTCAGTCCACACGAATACACCTCACCCTTGTCAGTGAGGAACACGGTGTGTTGATATCCACAAGCAGCCTGGGATATCCTAACAGAGCTGAGAGTGTCAACAAGCCTCGGCTCAGCGACCGAGCCTTCGTTCATCATCCGTCCAGTGTCTCGTGTTACACAGAAGGTGTAGACGCGGCCAGACTCGCAGACAACTGCAGAGTGGTCATCACCGCAAGACACCTGAACGACGGTCTCATCTTGGGAGAACGACACAATGCTCGATCCAGCAGGCAGGCCTCCACCCAACACCAGGACACCAGGCTTGGTTATAACGAACCGAGCGTCATGTTTCTCAGCCATCCTGCAACCAAGTGAGATGTTGGACACAGAAGAGGACTTAAGTTAGAGTGGGGTATAAACCAACAAACTGGATGAATGTTTAATAAAAAAAAAAAAAAAAAAAATTTTTTTTATTAATATTTGGTTCTTTTACTATGCTGTACTACTAATGTTGTATGTACTTTACTTGTACTGTACTTTACTAATGCTGTATGTTCGCTTAGCCTGGGAAACTCACCATTTTGGTCAGTTAAATTGCTTTAAAGTGTGTTTAAGTTGTCCCAAATGTAAATCAAAATATGTCATCCTGTATAGAAAAGTGTCTTATGAATGTTTCTTTGTTCCAATCAATATTTCCATTTTTCAGATGATCATTATTACATTTTGTTTATTATCACTTTTTGTATCTTTTTGCTTAACCTCTTTCACATCTAATTTAGATACCTGCAAACGGAAATATTTACTGGAATAAAAAAACATTATTAAGAAAGAGCAGTAAAACAGCGTTTCCCAAACCACGGGTTGCGACCCGGTTGCCGGGTGGGGCGCAATGGGTTCGATACCGGGTCGTGGGAGACCGAGTGAAATGCTAGCCACTAATAACCATAATATGGTATACGTATGTATTTTATTTTGGCACAAATTGTTATGGTCCATATTTGTATTAAATAAATTTATTTCGGGAAAATGCCGCGTTATATAAACAAATATGAATTTAAAATTCCCAACGTTTCAAAAGGATCACACCTTTCATTTTCAAGGGACAACACAACTAAAAGCGATACAGAGAATAAAAACATGACAACATATCGAGGGTTAAGAGGCAATACCTTGTATCTAGCAAAAAACAAATAGTTCTGGAGAGATGAAAAACCTTTTATTTATAAACTGGTTACTGGTATACTTCAAAAAACGAATGAAATATACAACAAATTTGATTTTAAATAATAATGTCAAGCTGTTTACTGTGATTTTGAGAAATGATGATGATGATGATAGTGATTAATTACAGTAGAGTCTGTGGAAGGACATCCCATTCCCATACCATTCATCCGATTAATGTTATCCAACAGAATTAAAACATAAACACTATTAGACCGAGAGCCTGTGACAGTTTGGTTTACCTCATAAGGTACATAAGGTTTGACCAGTGGAACATACGCGGATTTATATGGGTTTTTTCAAAACCCGCGTCTTGCGCGTTTACTTGGGGGCGTTTGGGCCCCATCGGTGACCAAAAAAGGCCAAAAAGGGCCGTGGTTTACCTCATAAGGTACATGATGGGACTAAACGCCAAAATATGCGGAAACTTGTCCAGAAATTGGAACCGTAACGCAAGACGCGCTACTTGGGGGCGTTTCCGTTTCAGACGCCCCTCAAAAGGGCCAAAAAAGGCCCTGGTTTACCTCATAAGGTACACGATTGGAACAAACGCCATTTTGTGCTTTGATATGTACAGATTACGAATATGTATAGTAAGACGCGTTTTCAGGGGGCTTTTGGCCTTTCAGACGCCTATTTTGTGAAAAGGGCCCTTTTTTGTCCAAAAAGGTACAGACTTGAAAATGGTGTCAAATTAACCGGGACGGTGTCTAGAGCTCAAAAATATATAACAACATAACGCTTAAAGGACCCTTACAACCATACCACGCATTTCAAAAAGACCCAAATAGGGGGACATGACACCACATGGGGTAAACGACGAACACTAACGCCACTGTTTGCATAAGTGTGTCTTGATTACGAATATATCGTATAAGACGTAATTTTAGCGGGCCTTTGGCGTTTCGGATAGGTTTTTGGGGAAAAAAATGGTCCCTTATTTTCATTATTGTGTAGAAAGTGAAGATTTATAAGTGCTGTATTAATACCTGTGTGTGTGTCTAATTTTGTAATCTATCTCGGGGTGGTCTAATTAAATCATTTAACTTCACTCTAAATGATCCCTTATATGATAACGTCTTCATTCAGCTAGGAGGTTTCCACATTGAAATGTCCTTCTTTAAGACTGTGGGTAAATTCATTGATGGGTCGGGTGGCCCTCATGTACTTGTGGAATCCGGTGTGCTGGCTGAAGGATCTCTTAATGGGGTTATATCAGGAAAACACTTCAATAGGTGCAAACGGCTTCACCCACTTCTTGCATGTGCTAAGGAAGTATTACATTTTCGTGCATTCCTTGCAACCAGCGAGCCCGTATCCAGCACAGTTATTGAAGAGCTTGAAATGCTAGGTTAGTTTCAAGGTGATGCAAAAAGCCCACTCTGTTTATCCACGGAACTGACGGATCTTCTAGACAGGTATGATGAATACTGCAAAGATACAGAAGACGGATTGCACGGAATGACAGCGAAGTACTGGATGATGTACATTCAGTTAATTCACCTATATCACGAGTTTTCTAGAAGCATACGTACTGGTGATCATACTTTGTATGCATACTGCCTTCCAAAAGTTGTGACATTGTTCTTTGCGTTCAATCATCAGAACTATTCCCACTGGCTTGTGCGATTCCATGACAATATTCTAAAAATAAAGGAGTCGCATCCAGGATTGGAAGAAGAGTTTAAAAACGGGGGATTTTCTCTTCGTCGAACTGAAAAAAACTTTTCAAGAAGTCCTATAGATCTATGCTTGGAACAGTCAATAAATGCGGACGCGGCAAGTAAGCTCACAGGAATATCAGCGTTTACTAATTCGATATCATCCCGGCAGCGATGGGCCAAAAGCCACTACCTCCGTACAAGCATTGTTTCGTGCTTGTTAAATCTAACTGGATTGAAACGCTCAGAAGATGTTTCCCAAGAGACCTTACCTCACAAAGTGGAGAAAGACACACATGATTTAGCTGCAATAATGGATCAGATCAAATCCTGTCTCAACCCGTTTGACATGGACAAGAACCGTGTGCTGTTCAACATAGCGACTGGTAAAGCGGCATCTGAACCAACTCAAAAGTTTTTGCTGAATGTGTTCATAATCGGAGAGAAAGCTCGAGATGAATTTATTGATGAAGTATCAAAAGATCCTAGCAGATTTGAAAAAAGTATCTGTAGACTGAAGGGTTCCACGTTTGCCTCAGAAG
This sequence comes from Isoperla grammatica, assembly GCA_945910005.1. Lineage (NCBI taxonomy): Eukaryota > Metazoa > Arthropoda > Insecta > Plecoptera > Perlodidae > Isoperla > Isoperla grammatica. Next base: position 37,994,912 of record OX246744.1, read on the forward strand.
AAGTGAAACGAAAGAAAACACGAGCTGATGGCAAAGTTATTGAACTAAAAATGGAAAGGGACCTTATGGGAAGAATCCTTTGCATAGCACTTGAGAAAAAAATAGACATGGGACTAGTCTTAGCATATCCCTTAACACCTATTCCCTTATCATTGTGTCACGTAGATGGAACCATTCACAAAACAGATAAGTCAGCTCTGTTCAAGTGCTTGGAGAGTCGAGTAACAAATAATCCACCACCTTACGTTGATTGCGTCATTGTTGATGGCTTCTTCTTTCTGCATTTACTGGGTGATATTCCCATCACTATTGGCAAGATTTCTGCGCACATCCTTCAAAAGCTATGCAGAATTAATGCCTCAAGAGTAGATATTGTTTTTGATCGAACCGTTTCACCCTCCATAAAGGATATAGAACGAGACAGGCGAGCCTACTTGTTGGAGAGGCAAGATAACTACACGATTACTGGAGCATCGCAGCAACGACCACCTGATTTCATCAAAGCTTTAAGAAACGATCATTTCAAGTAAGCGTTAATAACTTTCTTGACAGAGAGTTGGAATGATGACTCTTTCTCTGGCATTCTTGGAACTAAGGTCGTTTATGCAACATGCAATGAGATTTGTTACTCGTACAAGAGTTTAAATCATAAAGTTGTAAGAGTTCTAGAAGAAACGTTAGCATGTAATCATGAAGAAGCTGACTCAAGAATGGTTTATCATCTCGCCCAAGTTATTTTCCGGCAAACGTTGTGATTCGCACCTCCGACACTGATGTGATGGCTATCGTACTAGGTAATCTGAATGAGATCAACACTTTGACCAAAGTATGGTTGGAAGTTGGACTTCCAAGCAAAAACACCTTGAGGTACGTAAATATGTCTTCTCTGTATGATAATCTAGGGCCTCTTTTATCTAGTGCCGTCCCCGCTTTCCACGCATTTACAGGATGTGATTACACTGCAGCATTTGCAAGGAAGGGGAAAGTCCGTCCATTCTCTCTTCTTGAGAAGAATGTAAGCGTTCAGAATGCGTTTGCCTCTCTTGGATCACAAGAGGCACCAGAAGATGGAGTTACTTTGGAAATTGAGAAATTTGTATCTTGCATGTATGGGAAAAAAGACATGCCGATTAATGAAGCCCGGTTGGATACGTTCCTAAAAGTATACAAACCTAAAGGAAATCACCCACTTGAAAAAAATAAAAGGAGTAGATGGCAGTACACTACCGCCCTGTCGTGCAGTTGTCGCCCAACAGATTCTCAGGACAAACCTAATTTGCGGTATCTGGAGAAATGCTACAAAAGGTACTGCTCCTGCATATCCACCAGAAAGCAGTGGCTGGGTATTAGAGGACGGAAAATACCACATTCAATGGTTCCTTGGTGACCAGTCACCTCCGTCAGTAGATGAAATTACTCCTATTGAACTTCCAGACTCTGATGAAGATGAAGATGCTGCAGTTCAATGTTCAAGTGATGACGACGTGAGCGATGATGATGAAAATGCTTAGAATATTTGTCATAAATCGATGAAAGTATGCATATACACCCTACATATATATATATATATATATATATATACACACACACACGTGTTACATTATTAGGTCATTGTAGATCAGCATATGGTTTGGAATCATACTATTCTTATTTCCTTGCACATTTGTATTAACGTATTTTTTTAAATTCCCTATTTAATTTAATTCTTATATTTGACTAACAAATCTTCCAAGAGCTGTAGTATATAGTATAGCATACTAGAAATGAAATCACAGCTTGATATCATATTAAACTTATTACTTATTAATTGTTATATACTATTATTTCAATTATTATTAAGCTATTTAATTAAACTCTTATACTTGACCTTTTTACAAATCTTCCAACAGCTGTGGTATAGCATACTAGAAGTTAAATCACAATCACCTGGGTGTAAGTGTATTATATACACCAGGTAAATTGAAATGCTTGGACACATTTAATCATTCCTTATTCGTTACGCCAATGTTATTGTGATCTGTTTAGTTTACAAATAATACTTATGATAAATTAAAAATTAATTTTGTAACACTATCGACAATTTAATTTATCGCCACTCAAATCCTTACACTCATAATTAATATGCCACTCCATCATCAAATCCTTATAAATTAAACTACGTGGAACATTATTTTTTTGTTTAAACAATGTATAAGGAGATGAATACCAATGTTTAAACGTTTACCAATGTATTTTATTTTTAATAACTGTGTTAACTTTGTTTTCTTATAAATATATCCAGTTTAAAAGGAATGCATATAACTTATGTTAAAATTGTATTCCTTCCAGTGTCAATTCGCCAATTCATTTGTGGACAATGTCAACTTTCTGCATACAGTCAAAACGGTGAATATCTCTAATTCAGGCAAACGCTTTTGAACAGCCTAAGGTAAGCGGGTCTCGTCGGGATTCGAACCCGGGACCTCCCGAATCAGAGACTCTGGCCTTAGCGCTTGAGCTTCATCGGTCGGTTTATTTAATATGTTAATTGCAATCTAGACACGTAGTACAAAATATGAAATAACAGAGTTAGTTACAGTTGTGATATTATGTATTTAATAATTGGCCCTTTTCTGTTTGAATGTGCTTAAAATGTGTAATAGTTCTCTCTTAAGCGTGTTGTTACGTATTTTTGAGCTTTAGACACCGTCCCGGTTAATTTGACACCATTTTCAAGTCTGTACCTTGTTGGACAAAAAAGGGCCCTTTTCATAAAATAGGCGTCTGAAAGGCCAAAAGCCCCCTGAAAACGCGTCTTACTATACATATTCGTAATCTGTACATATCAAAGCACAAAATGGCGTTTGTTCCAATCGTGTACCTTATGAGGTAAACCAGGGCCTTTTTTGGCCCTTTTGAGGGGCGTCTGAAACGGAAACGCCCCCAAGTAGCGCGTCTTGCGTTACAGTTCCAAATTCTGGACAAGTTTCCGCATATTTTGGCGTTTAGTCCCATCATGTACCTTATGAGGTAAACCACGGCTCTTTTTGGCCTTTTTTGGCCACCGATGGGGCCCAAACGCCCCCAAGTTGACGCGCAAGACGCGGCTTTTGAAAAAACCCATATAAATCCGCATATATTCCACTGGTCAAACCTTATGTACCTTATGAGGTAAACCAAACTGTCACAGGCTCTCCGTCTATATCTCTTTCAGTGGCATTGCAACGCATGCCGGGTTTGCTAGTATAAAATAAACAACTAGAAACCCCCACACATAACGCAACGTACCGTAACGTGGTATTTTACCGTAAAAAATTAATTTTAAGATTATATAAACCGGTATATATATGTCAATCTCACACTCACCTGAAGATGCCCGGTAAGGTGGTGATGACCTAAAATAGATTATGTTTGCCTAGCTCAATCGGTTTCACACAATTACGGTAAATAAAATTAACATACATTTGATAGGATGCACAGGACATCAGAAATTAATCAATCAAATTGTTTCCATGGACTGTATTAGCATATTATGAAACACAGCAACAACAACAACAACTCCCTACTTGGGCCCAAAGTGATTTATAATGCTCAATCCCCTTATCAACTAATACATCAACCAAGTTGCCAAAATGTTAATATTAGTTTTTTATCTTAATAACGTTACATGTTCGTAATATTCCTGGGGTTCCGGGTTATCCACGGATTGTAGATCGAGTTGATGGTGGTGGTAGGATGGTCTTTGTTACGTGACAGATGTCGTCGTATTCCTTCGATTGGTTTCTTCACGGCTTGGAAGATCTTGTTGATGGTGATTACGGAAAGATGATTGTTAATTGATTGTTACTGATTGATTAGTGATGATTGTTTTTAACACATTGAGGTGCTATGATTACGTTGACGCTGACATTTCACACACAAATTAAAGCCACAACTTAAAGGATTAGTCAGATGATAAACTAAAAAATCAGCTCTCAGTCATAAGTGCATAAAATTCAGTTATGTGTAAAATAAAATTGATATAGGTTGCTTCAATGCAAGAAAAAAAATAGTGAACATTTAGGTGTTCTATAAGATTCACTTCGATAACTCTGCTGCATTTTTCTTTTAAAGCGTAGTACAGCTGTATCGGTTCTGAGGTCGCTAACGCCTGCCTGATAGACAGAGCACTCATTGTGTAATACGAGACCAGCCCGCGCTCCGCGAAACACTCGGCGACTGCGGACAGTACCGCTCAAAACAGATTGCAACTTTTCTTAACATCAAGTCACAAGAAAATTAATTGCAGGGCATTTTGTAGAAGTACATGTTCGTACTAAGAAGCATGTTATCTATAGGGAAACGATGCACACTAAACCTCCTGATCGATTTTTGATGAGTGCCCTATTTTAGCGGTTGTTTTACTATCTCGAGGCAACATTTTTTTCATATGGGAATAACCATGAGAAGAGTTGCTAGGTGCTACTTGGTAGCAACAAGCCAAAAAATTGCGGTTTTCTTTAATCTTTAAACCGCCTGCTTATAAAGTATGGTATCGTTTAGTCATGTTTTCTATATTTGAGGGTGGACATCTACAAATGATAGTTTTTTAGTTTCCCATCTGACTAACCCTTTAAATATTTGACGATTGTGCTGACGCTGACATTTCACACACTTGACTTAAAACAATTTAAACATTTGACGATGATGCGGATGCTGACATTTCATACACTTGACTTAAAACAACAACTTAAACATTTTACGATAATGCGGATGCTGACATTTCATACACTTGACTTAAAACAACAACTTAAATAAATAAATAAATTCACATTTAGAGTCTACCCACTCAGTAACTAAACTGATTTGCAGTGGTAGACTTAAATTTAAAGTGACTGAACCAACCCTGTAGGCTTCGAACACCATCGACGAGTGAGCGATAACCAATCAAAGATCGATATTTCAAATACGAAACATATGAATCAGTGATTGGACAGTGCAAACACCTGCGGAAAAATGCCAGAATCAACAAGGCCGATTCAGAACAACTTTGAATTTATTGAGTGCTTCGTTGCTAGGACGGCTCCAAAGTCACCGTTTACTTATTCCTAAGCCAAGAAGTAATGGAATTGAATCCACATTGGAAGTTAAAAAACTTCTGCCTGAGCGGGATTTGAACCCGGGACCTTCTGCATTGGAAGCAGGGATGCTAACCACTGGACCAACGAGCCACCTAAAAAAAACATTTTACGCTATATGATTTGCCACTCGAGGCAATGTGGTAATATTGTAATGTCCGGCGTGGGACTTGTCCATTTGTCACATTAATTCTCTCTTATTACGTGATTTACGCTATTTGATTCAAGACATGATGAAGCAATCTCATAACATTTTCTGTTTTGTGTTTGTACTGCTCGCAATTAGGTTAATGCTGAGGTTGTAATCGTGTCACCATCAGTCTAGGGCAACAACAATACCATCTGATTACCGACACATGCATAATAATCATAATAATAGTTTGGTTATTTTGCTGTGTCAGGGGTTGGCCGGGAGGCCCAGGCTTGATTATAGACGATTGATTGTTATTGTTGATAGCTTTGGGTCTTGGGATTGTTTGGTGACATACGTCATGTGTTGGGGAAAATGCCAGAGAGAGGGGATAGCAGGGGGAGTATATAATTTGGGCACGTGGCTTGAACGGGGTGGAACTGATCGGAGTGTCGAGGGAAGATGGTCGGGCACCAGTGAGCACGTCGTAGCTACGAGGGTCAACGTAGAAGAGCTGCAGGACGGCGGGTCGAGGAAGCTGCATTGGAGACTCGAACGTGGGAATGACCGTCGACGGGCAGACTACGAAATGACCAGGTACAGCTGACGAGGTGCGAGAACGGGATGGTATTGTGTAATCTTATATAGCCTAAGCAGGGTCGCCACATCATTGCCAAAGTTAGGACAAATGTGTTTCAATAATTAAAAATACGGTTCCTTATTGTTGTTTGAACCAAGTCTAGTTATTTCGCATCCTGAAATCCTAACGTCCTCAGACATTGCATCGATCCTAATTGTACAAATTCACTTGAATAAAGAGTTGCGCTCCCCGCAAGCTTTATCTATAGATTCCTTGCTCTACCAGTAGTCCTTCATTTAACGTGAAAAATAGTCTCAATCATATGGGCAAAGGGTATCGTATATGGTTGAAATCACAGAACTTCAGGGAATAACGCCTTGTATGATACTTTTGAAATCACCGACTCAACGAGGCGTCACGACGCTTTGAACTTGAACGACGCCTCTTTTTTTTGGTAGCGCATGACAATATTCAAACAACTATAACTAGAGAAGATACGAACATACCATGTTTATTGTAGTTGTATTTTATTGACAAGACCTCATGTAGTAGCAATATTGTGCATTATTAGTGTTTTTGTTAGCAAAACAGTCTGTTTCAAAGGCAAATAGACCTTGTTTTATAATTTATTTTAGATACACCTGACTTTCGATTGCTCTGAAATCTACAATTTAAATCATAAACTTGTAATATTCTGCATTAATATGAAACATCTAATTGCAAATAAAATGGCTATTTTGGATTGTTTACAAAAAAATTTGTTTGTATTTTACATAATTTTCTGTATTGTGGCGTGCCGCGCATTGTATGTATCTCGCGTTTACGCCCGCCCCGCTTACGCCGACATTAAAGCTACGTTTCGTCTCATTTTTGAACACTGAGTATTTAATGCCATTGGAGGACTTGAGATAATGATTTAGGATGATTGTATTTGTATGTTGATAGTCTGTTAAAAAAAAATAAAAATAAAATAAAAAAATAATAATAATAATAATAATAATAATAATAGTTACCTGGTAACCCCTAAAAGTCTACACGTTCCCAGTCGCTGCTGATAATATATCGCATTTCAAAGGGAAAAAGCTGTAATCAACCAACAATTTTCACGGCATTGAGATCTACGAGTGATTTACTACAAGAAGACATAAAGGGAAGTACCAGTATCCATTACTTTGTATATAAATAGAAGTTTAATTTTGTAGGCTTACATTTTAGTCCAGGGCCTTGCTTGAGAAACATAGGAACAGTTGGATTTAGTGTTGATTTTGACAGATTGAAGCTAGATCTGGACACGTCAAGGTTTTGTACTTGTAATTTGATTCGATAATATTGTAACTAGATATATGTTTTACGGTTGTATGTAAGCACTTTGTATTTGTTTCCAGAATTAAGAAGATTTCGTCTTCAAAATCTGTGAAATTTGAAACTGTCATTCAACTCCAACTCAGCGCCTTGTAATTGCGTGTGTTATTTATTGACGGGGCACGGCCAAGTTGTGAGTGTAAAGAAAAGTGTGACATTAAGTGCTTTGATTTCTTTGAAAAACAATATTAACTTTCTGTGACAAAGAACTTAGTTTGACAGAACAATGAACTTTGACATTTAGTAAATAAACAAACAGATTATGGATGCTTCTGATGTATTATCGCAACAGACCACCAAATCTGGAAGAGTGAGGCAGCGTATCAAATGGACAGATAATATGAACATTTGTGTGATGCGCAACTTCTATAGAATTACGTTATTAGAAACTAGATTAGTTGGATATCGACAAGAACTGCACCGAGCATTTACACGTGAATACCCATTAGTAGATGTAACCGAACAAAGAGTAGCAGACCAAAGGAGAATAATTGTAAGTAATGGTATGCTACCATTTAATCTATTGAACGTAATAAGACATGAAGTAGAGGAAGAACTAAAAATAGATCAAGAAAATGAAGAGGATTTGGCGAACGAGGAGCACATCATGGAAGCATCAAGAAACGATGACCATCTACGACAAGAATTAATGGAACAAGTAGATCTACCAGAAGGTCAGAACACACAAGAGGTACATCACCAACATCCACCTATTAATAACATTGAACAAGAAGAGAATACAAGAGGGAACACACAAGAAATAGACGAGTTAAAGAACATATTACATTTAGCTTTTGAAAATGCTTTGACAGAATTTGCACATATAGAACCGAACAAGAGACCTAGAATTCCTAAACCTAAACAGTCTAAGCAAATGGACATAGTAATGCACGTAATGAACGCACATATATTGTTAGATTACGCGAAGAAAGAATTGTCGTTTGAGGAAGTGCATGCAGCAATATATTGTGGAGCCGTAGCAGTGGTCAGACAATTAGGATTAAAAATAAAGTTGGTACATTCTCAGAACATAAAAACAAATAAGACTCCAAAATGGGAACGAAGATTAGTCAAACGCATCAACGAGTTAAGGAGAGATATTGGGAGATTAGAACAATTCAGGATGGGTAATAGATCTAAAAAGATATTACAATATTGCCAACACATATTTGAAAGGTTTAAAATTCATACTGTACATGAAACACCGAACGAGGCTACAAACGAATATTTGGATACTCTAAAGCAAAAAGTAAGTGCATTAGCCAAAAGACTACGAAGATATAAAGAGTGTAGTGATAGAAAAGAACAAAACGAAATGTTTAAAGAAAAAGAAAAAGAATTCTATCAGCAAATTAACAATAAAGAAGAAATAGTAGGCAATGGTATACCATCGAAGACAGAGATTGAGCAGTTTTGGGGTGGGATATGGAGTAACCCATTAATGCACAATCACAATGCAACATGGATTCAAGATGAAATTGAGGCAATGAGTGATATCGAAGAAATGACATTTGATGGCATCAGTGTAAATGATATAAAATCAACGATACGAAATACTCATAATTGGAAAGCACCCGGTAACGATAACATTCAAAATTTTTGGTACAAGAAGTTTTCAAACATGCACACCCAGATTGCTAAATGTCTTAATGAATTTATATTAGGAGACAAGGATTTACCAGATTTCTTTACTGAAGGAATAACATTTCTTAAACCAAAAGATAATGACACCAAAAATCCAAGTAAATATAGACCAATTACATGCTTACCTACTATTTACAAAATCTTGACATCGTGCATAACAAATAAAATATATAGTCACTGCGAAGAACACAATATATTAGCTGAAGAACAAAAGGGATGTCGTAAATTGTCGCAAGGGTGTAAGGAACAATTAATTATCGATTCTGTTGTAATGAACCAAGCTTTCAACAAGAAGAGAAACATTCACGTTAGCTATATTGATTACAAGAAAGCGTATGATTCGTCACCACATTCGTGGCTAATACAGATACTGGAAATTTATAAAGTAAACCCATTGATAGTAAACTTTTTGCGGACAGCGATGACGAGTTGGAAAACAACATTAAAGTTAAACGTAGGCAAAGAGCAGATATGTACTGACCCAGTTAACATCCGACGAGGTATTTTTCAAGGTGACTCGTTTAGTGCGTTATGGTTTTGTCTTTCATTAAATCCATTATCTCATATACTAAACAAATCTACACATGGTTTCAAGATAAAGGACGGTAATACGGTTTGCCACACACTTTCACATCTATTCTACATGGACGATCTCAAGCTATATGCTTTAAATGCGACACACATGACGAATCTTCTTAACTCAACGTTAGAATTCAGTAGAGATATATGTATGGATTTTGGAATTGATAAATGTAAGTCACTTCATGTCATCAAAGGAAAGATTACGAAATTAGAAGAGTTTGAAATTGACGAAGACAACCGGATTGGAGTAATGGACGAAGAAGATATATACAAATATCTAGGATTTGCGCAGGCTAAACGAATTGATCATAAACTGATGAAAAGTACACTAATTTCTGCATACAAGAAACGAATAGGATCCATTTTAAAAACACAATTGAATGGTAAAAACAAGATCAAAGCAATTAACACTTATGCTATACCGGTACTAACATATTCATTTGGAATTATTAACTGGACACAGACAGAACTTCATGCCCTAGAAATTCTCACCCGCACAACATTCACCAAATACAGAAGTCATCACCCTAAGTCAGCAATAGAACGAGTGACTCTACCTAGAGAAAAAGGGGGAAGAGGCTTGATTGATTTAAACAATTTATATTATAAACAAATTGAAATTCTGAGAAAGTACTTTTATACAAAATGCCCACATTCACAACTTCATAGAGCTATAGTATCGGCAGACAAGTCGCTTTCTCCCCTCAATTTAAATGACGGAAATTTAAACTTGCTTCAAAAACTAAACTCTGACACAGCAAAAGAGATCAGAATATCAGAAAAGACGTTGCATAGCAGACATTATAAAGAACTTCTTAAGGATAGCGTCGATAGGGTAGCATCGAACAAATGGTTAACGTCCGGGGACATTTTCAGCGAAACAGAGGGATTTATGATCGCTATTCAAGATAAAGTAATCAAGACTAACAATTACAAAAAATACATACTGAAAGACGTAACAGTGAATGATAAATGTAGAAAATGTAATATGAACGGCGAAACAATTGAACATATTGTATCTGGGTGCAAAATGCTTTGTCAAACAGATTATCTTCATAGGCATAACCAAGTTGCAAACATTGTACATCAAAAATTAGCCATGAAGTATAAACTTATAAACACAACCACTGCGTATTACAAATACAAGCCTGAAAAGGTATTAGATAGTAAAGACTACAAATTATATTACGACCGGGCAGTTATTACAGACCAAACCATACATCACAATAGACCGGATATTATATTTATTGACAAGAAGAAACAAGAAACGATTTTAATTGATGTTGCCGTCCCTTTATGCCACAATGTAGAGACAACTTGGCGGGAAAAGATAAACCGATATAAGGAACTATCTATTGAAATAAAAAGGTTGTGGAAGCAGAATAATGTAACTGTTATACCGTTAATTATATCAGCAAATGGCATTGTTCCACGTAAACTCCATGACAGTATTAAACTAATTGGTCTCCAACCGAACGTATACATCGAGATGCAAAAAGCAATTATTTTGAACACGTGTAGGATAGTGCGAAAATTTTTGAACTAAGAAGAATGAAGACTTCAAGAAGTTCTCCATCCCGATGGTGGTTTTCGTGGTTTCCACCGTACAAAGAGCGAATGCTGGGATGAGTACAAATCGGCCACGACCGTACATAGCATCCACAGTTCGGTTTGGAAAAAATAATGTGGACAGTGATATATTAAGTAGTATAGCCAAATGTGGGCATTTGAGAAGCAGAAGAAGAAGAAGAAGATATATTAAGTAGTTCTAAGTAGATTTTAATAAGGTAAACACATGGAAATACTTGACATTTGTGTCCGTACAACATGTTTATGCCGGTTTTGACCGAGTTTGTATGTATTGCAACAATACAATAATAATAATAATAATAATTATAATAATAATTATAATAATAACACAATCAACATTGCGCATTGTGAAATACAAGCTTTGTTATCACACCTACTGAATTTATTCTAGCCTTGGAATTTAATTTAACGTGAAAAATAGTCTCAATCATATGGGCAAAGGGTATCATATATGGTTGGATTCACAGAACTTTAGGGAATAACGCCTTGTATGGTACTTTTGAAATCACCGACTCAACGAGGCGTCACGACGCTTTGAACTTGAACGACGCCTCTTTTTTTCGCCAGCGCATGCAAACATTAAAATCACTATAACTCAAGACGACTCTCATAACTCGTCTCATTTTTGAACACTGAGTATTTAATGCCATTGGAGGACTTGAGATAATGATTTAGGATGATTTTATTTGTATGTTGATAGTCTGTTTTTGTACAAAAAAAACAAAAAAAAACGATATTGCATGTGTTTTGTAAAAAAAAACGACCATCTTCATCTCATAACAATATCATATCATACCATGTATTTAACATAATTTTAGAAAAATAGATATCATGTAACTAAATTAAGCATATCATTTAGATATTACTTTAAAGAACTAGCCTGTACCAGTCTACCTGCATCTTCGAACAATGACATACATATGATGTGTATTTGTCCTCGTACTGCTCACTTGCTCTGAATATTCATGTTGCTCACTGTGTTATTTATCGAAAGGATTGAATGTGCCTAGAATAAAGAGGTTTAGTGAACGCGTGAGTTTTAGTTTACGTTTAATCGGGGAACTCAAAATAGTATTGACTAATCTTTTACCTTTCTTTCGGTGTCCTCGTTTTCAGAATCGGTAGAATCCATGGGCTGAACGTTAATGTTTTCGTCATCGTCATTTTTCTCGCCTTCGATTTTAATTGACAATACCACAAGTTTTAATTTTATAAGTATACGTACATCGGAGTCCATTACACAACAGCATGAGGTGACGATACATTGCCTAGCTAGAGCGTGTACAAGAAATCAGCTCCAGTACTGCAGTAGGGGCAGGCTCGCAGTTCATCCAATCAATCTAAATCGAGTGTGCATTATTCTTCCATCCATGAATATCTGCTGGAGGAATATTTAGATTGCATTCCAGCTCTCGAACCCAGATACCTAGCTGATAGTTGCTCTAAGTAAGTGTTTCAGAACGGTATGTTGGCATGGTGGAAGGTTTTGAGATTCAATAAGTCCCTTCCTCGAACAGAAGAGGGAATAGCGAAGGTTGTTGACTTCTGATATGTTCTTGTCACTATAGAATTGGCACACAAACATCTTTGATCCTCGTTAGACATCGATCGACAGGCAAGTCAAAATCGTGTCCTAGTCTGGATAGAGGCAACAGAGATGTAGTTGAGCGGTACATTCTCATTTCAGAAGTGAGGGAGACGTTTCTCCACCTATTTAGATAGTTCACTGATTGCAGAAAATTCCAAAGGCATTGTGCACCACGATATCGTTGGCTAGAATAAAGTAAGCCTACACTAGGGGATCTGTTATGGCCCCAGTGGAAGTTATGGTGACAATCTGGAATATTCCATTCGAAAAATCACCACTAGTTAGTATGACAAAACGAAAGGCTTGATTGTCACTCATCCATTACAAACGATTCGCCACAAGCACAAGAAAAGGGAGTCCAAAAACACAAAGAATTTAAATGCAGGTATCTGTCATTCAAAATAGAACAAATCACAAGGAATCCTTGCACTACAAAGAATGAAACTAATGGCCTTTAATGGCGCAAGAAAGGATCTATCAATCTTTACGTTTAATAACGCAACGACCAACATGATTATTCTGACCAAACATGCAATACAAGAACAATGACTATTCATAGTATGTAAGTAAATCATGTTCGCAGATTTAGGTAGACTATGGTATAGACTAAGGCTTCTTTCAAATACATTCTAAGTGACCTGTTTAATAAGTAATAATCTATTTCCATGAAACTTATTGTTCTAAAATAATGTTCAGTAACGGCAATGTATGTTATTGATGATGATGCTCGTATTTCACAACACATTTATTATTTATTATATTTATTTATTATATTTAGGTATTGTTTATATTTATTGCGATACTAATTTGTACGAATATGCAATCTGTATACTAATACTGTAGACTAATAGCGTAGGCTAAATAAAGATGCTTGTTTGATAAGTTGATTGATTGATTGATTGGTTGATTGATTGATTGATTGATTGATTGATTGAATGATTGATCGATTGTTGAATGATTGATTGATTGTTGAATGATTACAGCACACGTGAAATGTTTTGTACATATATCGTTTTTTTTTTTTTTTTTTTTTTTTTTTACAAAAACAGACTATCAACATACAAATTTAATCAATAATCAACAATAATACAAACACAAATGTCCTATAATGGCATAAAATACTCAGTGTTCAAAAACGAGACGAAACGTAGCTCTAATGTTCGTGTACGCGGTGCGGCCGTAGGTGCGGGATACCCACAATGCGCGGCACATCACAATACAAAACATGATCTAAAATACAAACATTTTTTTTATACACAATCCAAGATAACCATATTATTTATAATTGTTTGGTTCATATTACTGTTGAATATTACGTGGGTATGATTTAAATGGTAGATTTCAGAGCAATCGAAAGTAAGGCGATTCTAAAATAAATTATAAAACAAGGTCTATTTACATTTGAAACAGACTGTTTTGTTGAACAAACCACAAACAACTAAATAATATCTTGTCAATAGAATACACTAAGAATAAACACGATTAGTTTGTATCGTCTTGAGTTATAGTCATTTTAATGTTCGCATGCGCTAGCGAAAAAAAGAGGCGTCGTTCAAGTTCAAAGCGTCGTGACGCCTCGTTGAGTCGGTGATTTCAAAAGTATCATACAAGGCGTTATTCCCTGACGTTCTGTGAATCCAACCATATATGATACCCTTTGCCCATATGATTGAGACTATTTTTCAATATTGTGTCAGTTAAATGAAGGACTACAGTGAATCCTGGTACACAACAATATAAGCACATCTACGCAACTGACTGCATCTCCATTTTAGTTGGCAGGAGGTTGCCTCCGTACGTTCGACTGACCCGCAAACCTACCCGTTACTTGGTTTTGTATTCCCAAGGTTTTCTCAACACCCCCACTCCTCCTTGAGGTGGTATACCCGGTTCAGGATTTGATGCGTCCCAACCATACGCTCAACTGCCTTGGTTTCGGTTCCCCCTCTACATTTATTTACTTATCTCCTGAACATTTTTCTAACCCTCCCTAGCTTCCAGAACAAACCTAACTGCGTAGCGCGGTTGCAAGATGCACCACGTAGGCCAGGCGCGCTATAATGTCTCGTGTCTAGTGAAGCGAATATTAACCCCAATGATATTTTGTTCCTGTGTTAAATGCTATGCCAAAATTGTGTACTGAAATCCAAATTACTCCCTTATTAATGATCAGATTTGGTTCACCTAATGCTGGTAACTTGAGTGGTCATGTCCTCTGGCGATTGGTTAACTTTTGATTGCCAAAGAACTTTGTCAGTTACTTTTAATTAGTTTAAATACTTATTGTTTAGGTTTAGATTTGTTCTAGTCTTAAATTGTTATTGAGGTTGTTTTTATAGAGATAGATTGATAATTGGGGCTTAACGTCTCATATTTTTGCAACAATGGCTAATCGAGACGATAAGCGACGCTTGTTTTTATAAGCTAGCTGAAGGCTTCATTAATAGTTTCTGATATTTTTACATAAACATTGATTACTTAATCTCAGTTTACTTGAATTAATGACATTTATTTGCATACCCTTTGCTTATACGTAGTCAAAATGGACGGTGAGCCAGCCGTACTGTTAGCCTACATATATATATATATACATATGATTTCTTACATTTTAATGGTTATTCTTACATATATATATATATATGTATCACACGCAGAAACTTATTGACCCGGAAAAATGTTAAAACCACACACACAATTATAAAACGAAAACCAAGGTCACTTACTTTTAAAAACCACACACACAGTTCGTACAGTTCGTAACCTGTCGTCTAGGGTTCTGTCAGAGGGAGAGACTAAGCTACTTAGCAGAGGCCTTGGTTTTGCCACGCCCCCCAAGCAACTTGATCGAATTGACCTAGTGGTAGCAGTAGAAAGTGCAATACACAAGCTCCCTGCTGATCAGCGAGAGTTGTGCCGTACGCAAGTTAGAACATTTTTAGAACACAACTTGGAACTACCACGGTCTAATTTGAGCCCGGAAGAACTTACGGCTTTACGTTCACTAAAGATTGATGACACTATTATCATCCTCCCGGCGGACAAAGGAAAAATCACTGCCGTCCTCAATAAAAGTGACTACGACAAAAAAATGCTTGAGGTGGTGGACACACCTCAATATGACAAGTGAGATAAGGACCCAACAAAATCGGTTGAAAGTAAAATAAACAATATAATTAAAAAACAGAAACGCTTCCTCTCAACGTCATGTCAATCACGTCTGACGTCATATTACAGCAAACCGCCGCATATGTATGGGTTACCCAAGCTTCACAAGGAGAAGGCCCCCCTTAGGCCTATAGTCAGCTCTATTGGGGCGCCACAAGCACCCTTATCAAGATTCTTGCTCGATATTATAAAACCCCTAGTTAAACATACTTATTCGGTGAAAAACTCAGGGGATTTTATCAATAGCATTGTTGATATGCAGCTGGAACCCACACACACACTGGTGAGTTTTGACGTGGTAAGTCTCTTCCCAAGTGTTCCTACAGTCGAAACTCTAGCGATAACTCGAGAACTTTTAGAAAGTGACGACAGTTTGGAGACTCGGACTAATTTACCTGTGTCATCGATCATTGAGCTGCTGGGCGCTTGTGTTAATAACTGTTATTTCCGCCTAAATGACTGTTTTTACAAGCAAAACTCAGGTTTGGCAATGGGATCATGCCTATCCCCTGTGCTAGCCGAACTTTTTATGGAAAACCTCGAATCAAAGGCACTCGCTTCAGCACCGGTACCTCCTGTCGTTTGGTTCAGATATGTTGACGATGTGTTCGCAATCATAAATGTCGAACAGCAAGATATTAACACTTTTCTCAGTTTCCTGAACAATCAACACAATCGGATTGAATTCACCCACAAGTTGGAACAGGACGGAGCTCTACCATTCTTAGATACGTTGGTTTATAAATCCAACAATAAACTCCATACCAAGGTATACAGGAAACCGACGAACACATCACAATATTTGCATTTTGATTGGAACCACCCGTTACATGTCAAAAAAGGTATTGTGGAATGCTTGTGGAGCAGAGCTAAAAAAGTCTGCTCATCCACTGAGTCATTGGAGGAGGAAAAAGCGATTTTGACCAAGGATTTTATTTCGAATAATTACCCCCCGCTCATGGTGTCCAAAATTCTTAACAACAATAAACCGAGGGGGGAAAAACAAACGGATGATTTTTTAACAACTATTTCGATACAGTACTTGCCTGGAGTCGCTGAAAAATTACGTCGAGTTTTAAATAAATTCAGGATTAGAACTGTTTTTAAATCATCTAACACACTCCGTTCTCGCGTGTCACACACTAAGCCAGTGGATTCGGTTCAAGCCTCTAAGAATGTTGTTTATTCGGTGCCGTGCAAAGACTGCCCTATGACGTACATAGGCGAAACTGGCCGCCCTCTACACTCTAACAACAGATGACTAAAATTTAGTCACGAAGACACCGTTTTAGACACCAATTTAGTCATCTTTGTGTGCAGTGTTTAAATTTTAGTCATTTGAAGTAAAAATTAGACACCAAATTTATATTTTAAACACTCTTTTAGCAAACAGTCGGTGATTAGTGTCTAAAAAAAGTGACTATTTAAAAGTGACTAATTTGGTTAAACCAAAAGCGTCTAATTTTAGTCATATTTATATTTAAGCACTTAATTAGACACTTGACTGTCAAAATAGACATTTTACTTTAGTCACAGCTAGTCATTTAGTCGCATCCAGCATTGCTAAAGTTTATCGATGTGTCAACGTTGATTTGTGAAGGTAGTAATTATATAATTTGGTATTTTTTAAATCTACCAACTTAACGGTTTTTGATGTGTTTTATTTATTTAATTTTAAGAAATGCAATAATATAAAATTAAAATAAATAGCACATTCTTCAAATTGGAAATATTAAAAAAAACATCAAAAAACATCAAGCTCGTCATCTACAAATCCGTGCATAGCACTAGCCAAATCTACATATTTAAACTGGTTTAAAAATTAAAACATAATTACGAAATATTTATAACAGTGTCTTTTGTAAAAATTTTATTAAAAAAATATAAAGCGGGTAGATTTAAGAAAGATCTATAATTTTGAAGACGCTATAATTAATGCATAGTATGCACATTATATATAAGCCGCATCCTCTTCTTTCCATTAACCAAAACGTCTTTAATCTTTGCAAATTTGAACATGATCTTTGAATACGCGCGCGTATCAAAGCGGCAGACGGAAACGGAACAGTATTCAGTGTTTGGGCGAACTGCGCTGGCCGCTGCGTCACTAGTCTCCGCTGCCTCGCGGAGTGCGAGTTGTGAGACCATGCCTGCATCGAGATCTAACCGTTATGGCCTGATATTTCGGTAAGTACAACGTTTAGTTATTGTTAATATAATAATAATATAATTGAATTGTTCTGGGCCAAGCTTTGTTTTAGTGGAATTCTATACAATAACCTCTAGACTCGAGCTAGGAGGTTAACCTAACCTCACCTTTTGCCTAGTGGCAGGCCCTGTCGCACATTTGGCAGTCTCTATGTGTTCATCAAAAGACACGTAGGCCTAGGCCCTTAATATAGGCCTATACGTTCTCAGTACAATCATATTTTGTTTACATATCGTCTTGTAGGCCTAGAACCTAGGCCTATTTGTAAAATGTAGGCCTAGGCCTAGTGCATGATTGTAGGTCTTACTGTAGGCCTACCCTTGGTCTAGGTACGGTAGGGCCTACCTTAGCCCTAGATACGGTAGGGCCTAGGCCTCTCATTCGTGGGATTTACCAAATCCATTTCATAATCAATATTTTCTCAAGCTTGACGTAGCAGGTCTGCTTAGGCCTAGGCATAGCCTGCCTGTTTGTATAACAGAGCTCAATCGCAACCCATCATTTTGATTCATATCATGAAGTTTAGGGCATGTTTATGAGATCAAGTTAGGGCCTACTATTTTTTACAGTGTGTAAAAATTCACAATAAAGTCACCAAGATAATCTATGCCTACCCAGTCAGTGTGGTGTGTAGGCCACCTCCCACCCCGGGATTTCAAAAGGTGTATTGGATTAAAATTGTGAATTCCGTTGTTGTAGTGTACCTAATACCTAGTGTCCTTGCTTAGGTTAATACGTAGGGCCTACTACAATATAGGCCTACCATCAGTTTATTGTGAACGAGGAACATTTCCTTTATATTACGTTGCATCTCGATGCCGATACTTTGAGTCCCGGGTAACAGTATCAATAGGCCTAACTGTAATTACCCCTGCAATTGTAAGCATAGGCCCTAATGCAAATTTACTTGTTAAGCATCTAGGCCTCTATCTTACGATGAGAATGCACAATACCATTCCATAGGCCTGATGGAGTTTATTTTTCTTGGTAACTGTAAGGGAGTGGTCTCTAGTAGGCCTATCGAACTTGTCGTTCAGACTGCAAATTACACACACTGATAATATGTTACTAGTACTACCATATTGAGTATCTATCTAGACCTGTTATTTTATTGCACATTAGTGCTTACCATTAGGCATATAAAAGTTGTCATTAGACGTACTAAGACATACGGTACCTACCATTGGCCTACAAGCCTATAGTTTTCAGGATAGGCCTACTGGTAGGCCTTCTGTAGACCTTCACAAAGTTAGATTTAGACGTAGGCCTACCTTGCTTAAAAAGAAAAAAATAGAAAAGTATGACTAGTTACGAATTATGGAAAATAACTTAATCCTAAAACTTAATAGACCTATCAAGTTCGGTACACAGCAATCAATATGTACTAAAAAAAATATATATCAGTTAGCAGTTAGTTTATCAGTTAGCATGATACTAAGTCAGTGCATTAATGGAACAACATATTATGTAATCCACCGTTCAATGTTGACATTCTGTGCGGTTGAGGTAGGTCTATGTGAGTACGTATTTGATTGACTCAGAAGGTCTAGTCTGTAATTACCTGAATTGACCCACCTACTTGGAACATCACTTTAAATGTTCCATTTAAGTTTCTTTAAAATTAAGGAAAAATATGTCATCATCCTGCAATTTTTGTTTTTCCATTTTTTATAATTTAGGCCTAGAGACTTCAAAGCTAAGTCTTAACTCTATTACCTAAATAAGTTCCTGCTGATATCAATATTTATTTTTTCTTCCTAGAGGCCTTCCGATGACAAACTTATTCGCACACCTCAACTTGGGAAAGACAGTATGGACCCTGTTCTACGCCTAAAGAGACACCTTGGTCAAACATCATTTTTCCAGCTATCGTTTTCTGAAGGTATGTACAGTATAGTAAAATAACGTTGCCAACTTGCCATTGATGTAAAATTACAGCATCCGACATCGAAACAAAATATCAATGTTTACATTACGATGCTGACACGTAAAACATTGATGTCAAAAAAACAAAACTTTTTATAATTATAAATAAACTATACATAACTACCTATCAATTCCTTTTCTGAAGTTGTATTGATTGCATTGTTATCGATTGGTTTTCAGCCTTTTGAGCCCCCCTTGCAGAAATGGAATCTGCTTCAATAGAGAAGTAGGCTCTCAGTGCAAAACAGAACAAGAAGTCTACACATAAAATGTATTTCTTATCAGAACATCAATGTTTCTTACCAGAAATTTTTAATTGTTCTTTGAAGTAAATTATGAAATTGTTTAAATAAATGTACAAGTGTGTATAATTGACCAATAAAATGTGCTGTGGCATTTTTTCTTTTAAAATGTTGTTACTTTTGCAAATAGATACAAAGCACTTTATGTTCAACTCAATATGCATCTCTGTAACTCTATTCTATAGCCAGCCTAGTTGATTCTTATGTCTTGTCTGCATAGTTAAATGTGTAAATTATTTCTTTGAGAAGGGTGAGATATTATTTAGTTGACCATAAAGTTGCTTTAAATCCATGCCAATTATTTTCAGCTGCTGAACGCTTTCTCCAATTTTCAATAGTTTACTATTGATCTCATAAATAGTTTACTATTGCAGCAGCCAATTGTTTACTATTGGTCTCATAAATAGTTTACTATCACAGCAGCTAATAGTAATTTACTAATTTACGGTTGATCTTCTAGTTGACATGTTAAATCCCAAGAGTAATTTCACTCATTTTGTTTAGTAATTAATAATTATGAATAGTAAATCTGAATAGTTTGTCCAAATTTACTAGCACGTAATTTTTCAATAGTGATACCAATAGTAATCTCAACAGTACATTTTCATAAGGGAAGATTTACCTAGAGTAATTGGGTCGTAATTGCAAGTGACCCAGTTGTGGCAAAGGTTGCTGCAAAGGGAAGGTAAGGTATGAAAGCAGTCTGCCTGCAGGGGTGCCACACAGGACTAAAAAACTCTAGAGGGATGCCATAGTTTTCAACTATTCTGGTGTGGGATTAGCCCAATCGTTTGGGAATAAGGTAAGCAGACCTGCCAATCGATTACAAATTTCATATCGATAATCAATCCACTATCTAAGTAAAAATCTGCTATAGTAATTGGTTAATCGATAATCGGCGGCAAACCTAGAAATTACGTATTCGAGTTATTTTACCGGTTCATGTTTACACCACTAATGTTAAACTATTAAAATCGGAGTGTTTTCAACGTACGTGATTTTTTATATTAATATTATCTTGCATAGCCGGAACTTTTAAGAACCAGTTCTCATGGAACTTTTATGTAGGAAACCAGTATCAAAATCGGTACCGTAATGTAATCATGCTATATACTAGAACCGGAGCCTTTATGAATGAAACGTTCCAATCCCTGCGAGATACTAATAGGTGCTAACTCAAAACCCCTTTCTTCACTTCCTTCATCTTTAACTTCCTAACTCTCCTCCTTCCTCCATTCCAAAGTTGTTAGAGTGTATGTTTGATATTTTATTTTTTATGTGTTTTATATTTTATTTTTCATGTTTATATTTTATTTTTTATATTTTATTTTCACATGTTTTATATTATTCTTATATTTTATATTTTTGTATATTTATATTTTGTATTTGTTTATTTTTTTTTTAGTTAAATATTTCACAGGTTAGATATTTGGGTTGGGAAAAACTAGTGTGCATTTGTGATACTGCTTTACATTGTGCCATATGCTTGCCTACCCCTTGTCTACAAACTATGGGTAAATAATTTTCAATAAATAATTACAGTAGGCCTACATGTAATTAACCTTACAATTTTGTTGGTTTGAATAATATTCGTATTCTGAATCTCACACAGCTACCCACCACTTCAGGTAAGTTGTTGGTCTCCCTTCCCCAACCACAAGCACTAAAATAATATCAACATAAAATCCCATCCTTTCCATATAAATGTGTACATTTATGCAAACATGGTTGGGCAACCAGGTTGTGCAATGTGTGTATCTATCTCGACAGCATTGTCCGATGTATGAAGAATGTGGGAGTGTTTTTACCTTTTTACCTCTTTTACCCATTACATTTAACACCCCCCTAACACTTGTCCAAAGCTTTTAATTCAGTATCATATTTTAGCACCCAAATACCCCACTGTTCTATGAACAAACTAACTCCCCCCCCCCCCCCCCCAAACCATTTTCCGTTCACCTATCGTATTTCAGCACCCAATGCACAAGGTCCCCAACTTCCCCCAACTTAAACTTATGCTACCTTCACCCACCATACACCTCATCATTACCTTCTTATCAATAACCCTCCCACAAGCCCCTTCCTCACTGCCCCTCAACAACAATTTTGTTTTGAAATTTCAAAACTGTGGGGTCTCTTTTTGACCCCACGACCCCCGAGCGATTTTATTGTATCCGGAAGGAAGAAATTTAGTCGCCTATAAGTGACTAAAACTAGTCGTCTATAAGTGACTAAAATTAGAATAGATAGAATAAAATAGAATAGTCGCCTATAAGTGACTAAAATTAGTCGTCTATAAGTGACTAAAATTAGTCATTTAGGTAAATAGTCATTATAAATTGACTAATATTATGCGTTATTAGACATTCTAAACGACTAAAAATAGTCACCAATTGGCAATTATAACAAGGCTGCAAAAAAGGCACGTCAAAGATGACTAAATTTTAGTCATCTGTGTTTGGAGTGTACATATACGGGTCAGCGAACACAAGAATTGCGTAAAAAAGAATCAGTTTTTCGTTACTGGCTAAACACAGCAGGACTCAGGGTCACAACATCGACTGGGAGAATGCGGTGGCCATAATGAAGGAGCAGGACGTGTTTAAAAGAAAAATAAAGGAATCCGCGGCAATACGTTACTATGGCAACTCTATCAGCCAAGCCAGCTATACTTGGCCCCCAGTATGGGATCCCGTATTAGAAGATGAAATGGCCACCAGGAAGCGTCGTGGTACGCAACAGGGAGTCTCGTTGCAGTCAGCAACAACAGGCGGCGCTGCAGTTGCGAACAGTGTAAACTACCCGTCACCAGGGGCACAAGGAACCTCGGCGCAGTTGGCCTCGGTCTGAGGAAGGAGTAGGAATGGATTACTCCGAAAATTCACCGGTTTTTAAAAGTAAGTGACCTTGGTTTTCGTTTTATAATTGTGTGTGTGGTTTTAATATATATATATATGTATCACACGCAGAAACTTATTGACCCGGAATAATGTTAAAACCACACACACAATTATAAAATGAAACCAAGGTCACTTACTTTTAAAAAACCGGTGAATTTTCGGAGTAATCCGTTCCTACTCCTTCCACAGCCTCGGTTTGGCCTCGGTCTGAGGAAGGAGTAGGAACGGATTACTCCGAAAATTCACCGGTTTTTAAAAGTAAGTGACCTTGGTTTCGTTTTATAATTGTGTGTGGTTTTAACATATATATATATATATATATATATATATATATATATATATGTTTTATTTTTATATTTTGTTAGTACAAATGTTTTCATACCTCCCATATATATATATATATATATTTATTTCTAAGTTTTCGCGGACATATGTGTACATATTGCAATTCTCTGGGGCTTGTTGCCGCAAATAATTTACTAAAGGCAGTGCCTCACTGACTTACCCTTCCCTTATGTATATGTCGACGAGATTTGTAATAATGTCATTAGGAGGGCCCGGGGGCGGGGGGTATATATACAAGACCGCCCCACGGCCTTGGCCACTACGCAACACTGCGCGAGTTTTTATGTTGCCTGCCGGTCCAAAATTAGTCAAAATCGGTCCACATGCGGCCTAGTTGTGCTGGTTAACATGGTTGTATCGCCCTTGGTTTCTTCCCTTCTTTACGCGGTCTCTGCCTGTCCAATATTCGTCAAATTGGGTCCACAAATGGCCCAGTTGTGCAGAATCAAACGGTTTCAAAAGCTCATTCTAAATACTAAAGCCATGATTATCAACAGTCTTCGCAATAATCACTAGGCCACGTCATTATAACGCGAGCTTATCTATGCAAGCACGCTCGTACACTGGCAACAGAGACAACGGATTCATTCACCCCCCCCCCCCCAGGCCAACCTAATGACATTATTACAAATCTCGTCGACACATATAACACAATTACACGAATTCAACTAACAATACTATACTGTATTACATAACGTGGACATGGTATCTGTAAATCTGAACATAATTTCGTTGCATCAGATTTATTCTTACGCATCAAATGATAACGAGATCTACCTTCCTCGAATACGCTCTTGGCATATCATGGTTTAAATTATGTTTTAAAAATAATGATCTCCATAAATTATAGCAACGATTTTGCGTTTTCTCGCTCGATTATTTTAACGTTAACATCCCATTTTGGATAAATTGTAAATCCTTCATGATTAGCCTCGCTGTACGCAAACAGTGTGGAATTTGTAAATTTAGTTCACGGAAGTAGATAGCACACATGCATGTCGGCAGGCACACTGAATTTCGGCTGATCCGTTAAAAACAAATGCACGACCTCCCCCCTCCCCCCATTAACCACAAAGCCGGGGTACAGGGGGGAGGGAGCACTTAGCCCCTATACGATAGTGAGCGTGTTTAGCGTCAAATTGACCAGTTTCATCAACAGCGCTGCGGCGAGTTTTGGAAGCTCGCATATGACATAGATAACATTGAAGGCATAGGCGAAAACCCACTTATCTCGCTCTAGCTACGAAAATAATTTTTTAGCGGGAGACTTATTTGAAGTCGTTTATAGAAACACCAATTCTACGTATTTCGAAAGTATTACGGAAAATCTACATGCAGCGATAAGGGAATTATTGATCGTAAATTATCTTCTTGCGTGTGGCTGCTGCGGGAATCTCGCCTCTAAGGCGTGACCTTCTGTCGTATGAGCAGGCTGGGCCGTCGCTGATGCGCATAAGGTCGACTAGCGAGATTTGAGTGAGATCCACATTTCAAACGAACAAGCCGCGCGAAGAAACCGTTGTACAAGTTGGAAGTATGAAAATAGAACCTATCAACACGCTCATTGGATGTGACAGATCGGCGCGTCAAGTTGACTTGAATGTGCAATATTAGGTTCGGCATTTGTAAATCATATACAAATGAAGTGGAATTGTTTATTATTTTTAAACTTCTCACAAACGTCTGATATGTATACAGTACTTGTTAAAAAATGAATTATACATATAAGGGATAAACATATCGAGACAGAATGTTAAATTCAGTGCTATATTACCAGTTTCTCATATTAAGAAATCAACCGTAAGAAAAAAATACACTTGCTTGGTGATGTACACCATTCGCCGATCTATCAGATCCAATGAGCGTGTTGATAGGTTCTATTTTCATATTTGCTAGTTGTACAACGGTTTCTTGGCGCGGCTTGTTCGTTTGGAATGTGGATCTCACTCAAATCTCGCTAGTTGACCTTATGCACACCAGCGACGGCCCAGCCTGCTCATACGACAGAAGGTCACGCCTTAGAGGCGAGATTCCCGCAGCAGCCACACGCAAAAAGATCATTTACGATCAAAAATTCCCTCATCGCTGCATGTAGATTTTTCGTAATACTTTCGAAATACGTAGAATTGTAGTTTCTATAAACGACTTCAAGTAAGTCTCCCGCTAAAAAAATTATTTTCGTAGCTAGAGCGAGATAAGTGGGTTTTTGCCTATGCTTTCAATGTTATCTATGTCATATGCGAGCTTCCAAAACTCGCCGCAGCGCTGTTGATGAAACTGGTCAATTTACAGTTCAAATAGGCATAGTGGAAAAAACAAAATGTTCGACAATCTTGACTTTACCCGATGTGGAGGCCTCTTTTTACTCGAGTTGTATCACTGATTAACTTACGTCCTGAGTTCCAACAAAATTTAACAAACAATGGTCTATTTTGTATATTTTGTAATCATTAAGATAAGCCTCGCTGTACACAAGTGATGAGGAATGTTGTAGATTTAGATCACGGAAAGAGACAGTTCATGTGCAGTCGACAAGCACACCACATTTGGGCTTGATCCGTCAAGAAATAACCCCCCCCCCCCCCAAAAAGGGTTAAGAGGGGCATCAAGCCCAAATGCGATAATGTGAGCGTGTTCATCGTCAAATTTACAGTTCAGATAGCTGTAGTGAAAAACAAAAATGTTCACAATTTTGACTTTACTTGGGTTAGAGCCCCCCTTTTTTTAATTTACAATCCGTACTCAAGCAAAACCCATGTGTCGAATTTGAACAAAATCTCTGGCACTTTACTATATTGACTTTTCACGTCATATGTCTCGTCAGCAACGTCAGAATAGCCCTCGCATCACTCATCACGTGGGGCCAACGTGCATCACTCTTACCTATGTCCGCTTGCATGCACAAGTTTATTTATAATAGTAGAAATACATCTCGATACCCTCGTTGCGTATCTGTATTGTGTTTTCACGTCATATGTCTCGTCAGCGACGTCAGAATAGCCCTCGCTTCACTCATCACGTGGGGCCAACGTGCATCACTCTTACCTATGTCCGCTTGCATGCACAAGTTTATTTATAATAGTAGAAATACATCTCGATACCCTCGTTGCGTATCTGTATTGTGTTTTCACGTCATATGTCTCGTCAGCGACGTCAGAATAGCCCTCGCTTCACTCATCACGTGGGACCAGCGTGCATCACTCATTACATATGTCCGCTTGCACGCACAAGTTCATTATAATAATAGCAACACATCTCGATACCCTCGTTACGTATCTGTATTGTGTTTTCACGTCATATGTCTCGTCAGCGACGTCAGAATAGCCCTCGCTTCACTCATCACGTGGGACCAACGTGCATCACTCTTACCTATGTCCGCTTGCGCGCACAAGTTCATTTATAATAATAGCAACACATCTCGATACCATGGTTGCGTATCTGTATTGTGTTTTCACGTCATATGTCTCGTCAGCGACGTCAGAATAGCCCTCGCTTCACTCATCACGTGGGGCCAACGCGCATCACTCTTAAATATGTCCGCTTGCGCGCACAAGGTTATTTATAATAATAGCAACACATCTCGATATCCTCGTTACGTATCTGTATTGTGTTTTCACCTCATATGTCTCGTCAGCGACGTCAGAATAGCCCTCGCTTCACTCATCACGTGGGACCAACGTGCATCACTCTTAAATATGTCCGCTTGCGCGCACAAGGTTATTTATAATAATAGCAACACATCTCGATACCCTCGTTACGTATCTGTATTGTGTTTTCACGTCATATGTCTCGTCAGCGACGTCAGAATAGCCCTCGCTTCACTCATCACGTGGGACCAACGTGCTTTACTCTTAAATATGTCCGCTTGCGCGCACAAGTTCATTATATAAATAGCAACACATCTCGATACCCTCGTTGCGTATCTGTATAGTGTTTTCACGTCATATGTCTCGTCAGCGACGTCAGAATAGCCCTCGCTTCACTCATCACGTGGGGCCAACGTGCATCACTCTTACATATGTCCGCTTGCGCGCACAAGTTCATTTATAATAATATCAACACATCTCGATACCCTCGTTACGTATCTGTATTGTGTTTTCACGTCATATGTCTCGTCAGCGACGTCAGAATAGCCCTCGCTTCACTCATCACGTGGGGCCAACGTGCATCACTCTTAAATATGTCCGCTTGCGCGCACAAGTTCATTTATAATAATAGCAACACATCTCGATACCCTCGTTGCGTATCTGTATTGTGTTTTCACGTCATATGTCTCGTCAGCGACGTCAGAATAGCCCTCCCTTCACTCATCACGTGGGACCAGCGCGCATCACTCTTACATATGTCCGCTTGCATGCACAAGTTCATTTATAATAATAGCAACACATGTCGATACCCTCGTTACGTATCTGTATTGTGTTTTCACGTCATATGTCTCGTCAGCAACGTCAGAATAGCCCTCGCTTCACTCATCACGTGGGGCCAACGTGCATCACTCTTAAATATGTCCGCTTGCGCGCACAAGTTCATTTATAATAATAGCAACACATCTCGATACCCTCGTTGCGTATCTGTATTGTGTTTTCACGCCATATGTCTCGTCAGCGACGTCAGAATAACCCTCGCTTCACTCATCACGTGGAGCCAGCGCGCATCACTCTTACATATGTCCGCTTGCGCGCACAAGTTCATTTATAATAATAGCATCACATCTCGATACCCTCGTTGCGTATCTGTATTGTGTTTTCACGTCATATGTCTCGTCAGCGACGTCAGAATAGCCCTCGCTTCACTCATCACGTGGCACCAACGTGCATCACTCTTACATATGTCCGCTTGCACGCACAAGTTCATTTATAATAAAAGCAACACATCTCGATACCCTCGTTGCGTATCTGTATTGTGTTTTCACGTCATACGTCTCGTCAGCGACGTCAGAATAGCCCTCGCTTCACTCATCACATGGGACCAGCGTGCATCACTCTTACATATGTCCGCTTGCACGCACAAGTTCATTATAATAATAGCAACACATCTCGATACCCTCGTTGCGTATCTGTATTGTGTTTTCACGTCATATGTCTCGTCAGCGACGTCAGAATAGCCCTCGCTTCACTCATCACGTGGGGCCAACGTGCATCACTCTTAAATATGTCCGCTTGCGCGCACAAGTTCATTTATAATAATAGCAACACATCTCGATACCCTCGTTGCGTATCTGTATTGTGTTTTCACGTCATATGTCTCGTCAGCGACGTCAGAATAGCCCTCGCTTCACTCATCACGTGGGGCCAACGTGCATCACTCTTAAATATGTCCGCTTGCGCGCACAAGTTCATTTATAATAATAGCAACACATCTCGATACCCTCGTTACGTATCTGTATTGTGTTTTCACGTCATATGTCTCGTCAGCGACGTCAGAATAGCCCTCGCTTCACTCATCACGTGGGGTCAACGTGCATCACTCTTACATATGTCCGCTTGCGCGCACAAGCTCATTTATAATAATAGCAACACATCTCGATACCCTCGTTGCGTATTTGTATTGTGTTTTCACGTCATATGTCTCGTCAGCGACGTCAGACTAGCCCTCGCTTCACTCATCACGTGGAGCCAGCGCGCATCACTGTTACATATGTCCGCTTGCGCGCACAAGTTCATTTATAATAATAGCATCACATCTCGATACCCTCGTTGCGTATCTGTATTGTGTTTTCACGTCATATGTCTCGTCAGCGACGTCAGAATAGCCCTCGCTTCACTCATCACGTGGCACCAACGTGCATCACTCTTACATATGTCCGCTTGCACGCACAAGTTCATTTATAATAATAGCAACACATCTCGATACCCTCGTTGCGTATCTGTATTGTGTTTTCACGTCATACGTCTCGTCAGCGACGTCAGAATAGCCCTCGCTTCACTCATCACATGGGACCAGCGTGCATCACTCTTACATATGTCCGCTTGCACGCACAAGTTCATTATAATAATAGCAACACATCTCGATACCCTCGTTGCGTATCTGTATTGTGTTTTCACGTCATATGTCTCGTCAGCGACGTCAGAATAGCCCTCGCTTCACTCATCACGTGGGGCCAACGTGCATCACTCTTAAATATGTCCGCTTGCGCGCACAAGTTCATTTATAATAATAGCAACACATCTCGATACCCTCGTTGCGTATCTGTATTGTGTTTTCACGTCATATGTCTCGTCAGCGACGTCAGAATAGCCCTCGCTTCACTCATCACGTGGGGTCAACGTGCATCACTCTTACATATGTCCGCTTGCGCGCACAAGCTCATTTATAATAATAGCAACACATCTCGATACCCTCGTTGCGTATTTGTATTGTGTTTTCACGTCATATGTCTCGTCAGCGACGTCAGACTAGCCCTCGCTTCACTCATCACGTGGGGTCAACGTGCATCACTCTTTAATATGTCCGCTTGCGCGCACAAGTTCATTTATAATAATAGCAACACATCTCGATACCCTCGTTACGTATCTGTATTGTGACCACTTATAAAGTTACATAATTATTATCCTCCATCCCGTAGGGCCTATAGCTAAGACAACAATAAATCTTTTATTTGCATTTATTTTCAACAATGGTTTTAATATGAATAATAATGCAGTAGATTTATGAACGTTGTCTCGATAACCTTGTTGCACGGCGGGATGTAAACCAAGTATATTGCTACTACACTGTTCGATATGTATCCGTGTTGCAATCTCGGACGATAGCTTTCAGGTTGTAGCAGGCTGAGCTTAACTTTTTACAGACGTGTTCAATTTGTGTGTTCCATTTCATCCTGTAGTCGATCCATACTCCCAGGACTTCGGCTTCTTGTGAGATTTCTATCGGAATGTTGGGTTTGAACTCTTCGTTCCGTAGACAAAACGTGACTGCAACTGTTTTATTTCAGTTTAAAGCAATTTTGTTGGGTTTAATTAAGAGCGGTAACCCGAAAAGTCAAGTATGAGCACCACTTGGAGATTATTTTTGATAATGATTTTTCATGATATTTTAATTGTTTTTACTATATATTACAGAACTGACCATATTTTTGTATTGTCTTTCAGCCTGCGACACGTTTATTGGGGGTCTTTGGCTCCTTGGTTCCTTTCTATACACCAGTACCAATTGCCGCCAGTGCGCGTGCTTATAACTTGGTGCGTCTACATTTTCCTGAGAAATATCAAGAGTTGCTATTGATACCCTTATAAACCAACATATAAAAAATCACGTTAATTGTTTAGATGATATTTAGGCTTTACGTCTCATATTTTTGCAATGAGGCTAATCGGGACGATTAATTGTTCCCCATTCCCAGGTCCCCCTTTTCCTTTCATTAATTGTTTAGCCCAGGTCTTAAGTGAAAGGAAAAGGGGGACCTCGGAATGGGGAATGGGTGGAAAGGGGGGGGGGGGGGGAAGGGACCCGGGTCCCGGACTTTTAAGTTTGAAAAGCGCTGCTCCAAAGGATGAAAAATTTTGATTTTTTCTTGGGACTACTCAAAACCATTTTAACACCATTTAAACGTACCGAAAGTGGGTGTTCTGCAAGGTAGGTGAACTTGAACTGGAAGGTCATAATCCGTGTGCATTGCCGAAACCGATTTTATTAGCCTGCATTGTATTACACACGAGATACGAAAGGTCGAAATAAGTATTCAGTATTTGCACCTCACAGAATGAAAATATTTTGGGCTTTGGGTCAAATAACTTTTTGTTGTTGCCACTAAGGTTTCACAAATGGTGACCTTTGAATGACCAGCCCGTAGTTGCGACTACTCTGCACGGGCCAGACTACTCTATACGAGTCAGACTATTCTATGTTGACCGGATACTCCGCGTGGACCGGACTACTCCACACGGGCCGGACTACTCTACACGGGCCGGACTACTCTAGGCGGGCCGGACTACTCTGCATGGGCCAGAGTACTCTAACCTACACGGGCCGGACTACTCTAGGCGGGCCGGACTACTCTGCACGGGTCAGACTATTCTATGTTGACCGGATACTCCGCGTGGACCGGACTACTCCACACGGGCCGGACTTTCGTGTTTAAAACTACCGATCGCTTTTACTCCAAATGTACTGCTAACATTCATAATAATTTAATATCTAGGACAAGAGACTACAGTGTCTAGCTTATGTACATTTGCCAATTGCATTTGATTGTGTAAAATTACCGACCTATCCAATAGGAACAAAGAACTAAAACAAACTATCTCTGTTCAGCAAGACATTGTCAACCATGACTGTTGTTGATAACGTTGGGAATCATTCCATGAATAACTAAAGTAGAAATAGCTGGGTAATCTATGCGGCGATTACAGAGACAAGGCAGGTGACATACAAATTTATTGGTTATGTAGTTACATACTGTAAATTTGACTTCCGTGGAACGCCCCCCGCGAGACTTGCGCGATCTTGGGGACGATTAGCGTAGGCCTATCTGGCAGGAGAATCTAGTTCAGCAATGCAGCGCTCCAATACCTGAAAAATAATACCAGCTGTCGTCAGATTTCCATCACATTATTTTATAACTACCCTAATTATCTGTTTCGTAGCCCGGGTGAACATTAATGAAGATGCATATGGGAAGGTAGTGTACTCCTATATTGAGTTCCATATCCTCTCGAAGAAGAAATGCACTTGTAAGTCAACTGCAAGTGATCGACTGATTGGGAGTTGGAAGCCGAGCGCTTCGTAACACGAGCCGGCCCTCGGGTTATCACGAGGCATGCGCGTACCGTGACGTCATTGTAAGCCCACTAGTTTTTTTGCAGCGATATTTAAAAACTCAATTTTTCTTAGCCAGCAGATGTCTGATCAAGCTAAATCAAATACCTAACCACGAAATTGAATATTTTTTGGTATGAATGATGCGCCGTGTGACCGAGATAAGACAAGGACTTTAACGACCTTCATACTTCCAATCCAATTTTGCCTTTAGCCAAGGTAACTACCTACAAATATTAAAGAATGTTTTATTTGTTTTTTAAACTTACCAGTAATACTCTAGGCCCTACTTATATATGTAGTATTTTTTATGTAGTGTAGGCCTATTTATAATATGTACCTAGGCCTAGTCCTGATTATTTATCATTGTTCAGTAAATTTGTAATTATAATATCACATTGGTTCATTTATAACCATTTCTAAACTAGAGATGTTCGAAATCGAATCGAAAACACTGGAAATAAACACGTTTTGCATTGTTGCATGGGTTCTTTTGCGTGCACCGCAGCTGAAGCGGCAAACTTGCAATCTGATTGGTCAACGCGCCTGATGCGTGTGACGCGTCAGCCCAAACGTTCTACAGTAACGGGCGCTTTAGGTATTTACTCTTAACCCTAGATATTTGTACGTACAGCTTGTGGCTAGGCTAGGCCTATGCCCTAGTGTTGGGCCAAGGGGGTAAGCCTTCGCCTTTGTACTTCCGAGTCAGTCGCTAGGCGTGGGCTTTTGTACATAGGCTAGGCCAGGTAAGCTGGACCCTAGTAGGCCTAGCCACAGACTGGTTGTACAAAAGTGTAGGCCTAGGCCGTAAGAGTTTGTACGTCGAGCCTTTAGCTGCACTAAAAGTCTGGGCGTAGGCCTAGGCTTATGCCCAGGGCCGCTGTGTTTGAAAGTGTTAGGGCCTAGACCTAGGCCTACGCCTTTGCACGTCGTGTGGCTAGGCTAGGCCTAGGCCCAAGATATTAATATATTCGTTACGGCATTGCCCTAGGCCTAGGACGCCAAAATAACACGCGTGACAAACTAGGCCTAGGCCTAGCCTAACTTGTCACATTCAGATGTTACTATTACCTGAAAGAAACTTACAGCATAAATCCCGGGCAAATACTCATCCAAAGTCCAAACCACCAAGAGACGATCAAACAGAGAGGAAGAGCGTTTTCTCCAGCCAGGAAATGTAGGTCATAGAAATGATAGAAATGCACTTGCAACAGCTGATGAGCGGAACTTCGGAAGGAAGCCGAACAACGCCTGTGAAAAGGGCTCCAATATTTGTTACAACCAACCCGGCAATCATGTCGGTAAAATAGTCGTAGTACCAACACGGGTAGTGGCGCGCAGTGCGGCAGAGCTCGGAACATTTTTCGACCTATCGAATTTTCTCTACGCAGTCGACTGTTCCTACGTTTCGCGAGATTTGAAAGAAGGGAAGTTGTATAGGGTGTACCTTTGTCCCGCTTCTTCGAAAATGCAAAAACACAAATTTTGGATTTTCCAAACTTCACGCGTACTATTTCACATCCCTATCTTTATTAATGTATGGGGTGGAATAACTTCATCAAGACGGGTGCACAAGACTAAACTGAGTTGGCCAACTCAATTAGACCAACTTCGTCAAAAACAACCTTACCCTGTGGAGTATAAAGGTCGGTGCACAGTAGCCCGGTAACGATAACTGTAACGATAACGATAACGGGAAAGAAGTTCGATTTCATGTTAAATTACGATACGATGCACAATAAGAGCTTCCCGTTACCGGGCCCGGTAACGGTAACGGGAAGTTCGCCAAGTTTTAACTTAACGTTACCGTTCCCGTCCGTACGTTACCGGGACCAATCAGAATCAAGCGTCCACGGCCTGTTAAAAGTATAAGCAAATAGCCGAGCGTCTGCTTAACGGGCAATTGTGCATCGAATGCCTTCCCGTTACCGTTTTATCGTTATCGTTATAGTTACAGTTATCGTTACCGGGCAATTGTGCACCGACCTTTACTTTGAGTTTTATTAATTTTCATATTCAATAAATAATTACACTTCTTATATAATGTAATGAAGATAATTGTAAGTGGAGGTGTAGGTTAATGTAACGAAACCAATCAAGTTGACCACAAAGTTGGTGGGGTTTTACTTTTTAGAAATCCTATCTTGCAATGCTATTTGGAAATAAGTTGGCCAACTTAGATCAGACGTGTGCACCCGTCTATAGGTAATATATCTTGTGTGGAAACATAAAATAAGTTGTTAAATTTTGACTCGCTTTGTATGGAACGAATGCGGCCGTCGAGCGTGTTTTCCGTTATGTGGAGTGACGAGAAAAATCGGCAAAATCAATCCACAATGAAACAATAAAATCTATGATGATTAAAAACACCCACATGTTGACGATTACTGGCCACCCATGTCTTAAAAAATATCTAGTAGTATTTAGATCATAGAAGAGTAGCTGTATACTTACATGTAAATGCTATTTTGCATGACAAGATAAAATATTCAAGCCTAAAAAAGGGAAACTGTTTCCCTTCCTTGCTTCTATGGACCGCACGCAATTGATTCTCAGTACCAACTTAATGTATACTAGTTCTACTGCTCTAGTTCCTACCAGCTAATTAAACAGGTGCATTAGGCATAATCTACGACCTTCCATTGGATACCTGGAACAGTGGGCGTGGCTAATAAGGCTTGTGCACTTTTCAAAATGACGTGTGAAAAACCGCCAGAAATCTGTCGATGTTCTTTGAATTAGCGTGCATGAAAGTGGCATTAGATAAGGATGTGCGGTCAGTATGCGAATACTTACGTTGAGGCTAGAATATAGGCCTACAACATTAGATAAGGATGTGCGGTCAGTATGCGAATACTTACGTTGAGGCTAGAATATAGGCCTGCACACACATTAGATAAGGATCTGCGGTCAATATGCGAATACTTACGTTGAGGCTAGAATATAGGCCTACAACATAAGAGCTCTATTCATTTAATTCCTTTATGAATTTTGCAGCATACCCCTCAAGCAAATCAGCAACTTCTATATTAATTATTTATCTTCAAGTCTAGCTCATTTATGTTTTAAAATCACTTAGAAGTAATTAGTAGTGTGATGTGGACAGGATAGCCTTTCAATCAATATCCATTGATTGATTGGTAAAATTATAGTTTGGTAATCATGAACATGATTAGATAACTGTTCAGGACAATTTGTAGACTTATTGCTCAGCCACAACCAGGCCAGCTGACTAGCTTGCGAACTGCAAGCCTCGGTCACTGGATCACTGCTACCCGAGATCGCTGAGTAGACAGTACAAGCCTCTCCACATGTTTGTAGACTTAATGCTGACTAGCTTGCAAACTGCAGGCCTCGGTCACTGGGTCACTGCTACCCGAGATCGCTGAGTAGACAGTACAAGCCTCTCCACATGTTTGTAGACTTATTGCTGACTAGCTTGCAAACTGCAAGCCTCGGTCACTGGATCACTGCTACCCGAGATCGCTGAGTAGACAGTACAAGCCTCTCCAAATGTTTGTAGACTTATTGCTGACTAGCTTGCAAACTGCAAGCCTCCGTCACTGGATCACTGCTACTCGAGATCGCTGAGTAGACAGTACAAGCCTCTCCAAATGTTTGTAGACTTATTGCTGACTAGCTTGCAAGCTGCAGGCCTCGGTCACTGGGTCACTGCTACCCGAGATCGCTGAGTAGACAGTACAAGCCTCTCCAAATGTTTGTAGACTTATTGCTGACTAGCTTGCAAACTGCAGGCCTCGGTCACTGGATCACTGCTACCCGAGATCGCTGTGTAGACAGTACAAGCCTCTCCACATGTTTGTAGACTTATTGCTGACTAGCTTGCAAGCTGCAGGCCTCGGTCACTGGATCACTGCTACCCGAGATCGCTGAGTAGACAGTACAAGCCTCTCCACATGTTTGTAGACTTATTGCTGACTAGCTTGCAAACTGCAGGCCTCGGTCACTGGATACCTGCTACCCGAGATCGCTGAGTAGACAGTACAAGCCTCTCCACATGTTTGTAGACTTATTGCTGACTAGCTTGCCAACTGCAGGCCTCGGTCACTGGATCACTGCTACCCGAGATCGCTGAGTAGACAATACAAGCCTCTCCAAATGTTTGTAGACTTATTGCTGACTAGCTTGCAAACTGCAGGCCTCGGTCACTGGATCACTGCTACTCGAGATCGCTGAGTAGACAGTACAAGCCTCTCCACATGTTTGTAGACTTATTGCTGACTAGCTTGCAAACTGCAAGCCTCCGTCACTGGATCACTGCTACTCGAGATCGCTGAGTAGACAGTACAAGCCTCTCCACATGTTTGTAGACTTATTGCTGACTAGCTTGCAAGCTGCAGGCCTCCGTCACTGGGTCACTGCTACCCGAGATCGCTGAGTAGACAGTACAAGCCTCTCCAAATGTTTGTAGACTTATTGCTGACTAGCTTGCAAACTGCAGGCCTCGGTCACTGGGTCACTGCTACCCGAGATCGCTGAGTAGACAGTACAAGCCTCTCCACATGTTTGTAGACTTATTGCTGACTAGCTTGCAAACTGCAGGCCTCGGTCACTGGATACCTGCTACCCGAGATCGCTGAGTAGACAGTACAAGCCTCTCCACATGTTTGTAGACTTATTGCTGACTAGCTTGCCAACTGCAGGCCTCGGTCACTGGATCACTGCTACCCGAGATCGCTGAGTAGACAGTACAAGCCTCTCCAAATGTTTGTAGACTTATTGCTGACTAGCTTGCAAACTGCAGGCCTCGGTCACTGGATCACTGCTACCCGAGATCGCTGAGTAGACAGTACAAGCCTCTCCACATGTTTGTAGACTTATTGCTGACTAGCTTGCCAACTGCAGGCCTCGGTCACTGGATCACTGCTACCCGAGATCGCTGAGTAGACAGTACAAGCCTCTCCAAATGTTTGTAGACTTATTGCTGACTAGCTTGCCAACTGCAGGCCTCGGTCACTGGATCACTGCTACCCGAGATCGCTGAGTAGACAGTACAAGCCTCTCCACATGTTTGTAGACTTATTGCTGACTAGCTTGCCAACTGCAGGCCTCGGTCACTGGATCACTGCTACCCGAGATCGCTGAGTAGACAGTACAAGCCTCTCCAAATGTTTGTAGACTTATTGCTGACTAGCTTGCCAACTGCAGGCCTCGGTCACTGGATCACTGCTACCCGAGATCGCTGAGTAGACAGTACAAGCCTCTCCACATGTTTGTAGACTTATTGCTGACTAGCTTGCAAACTGCAGGCCTCGGTCACTAGATCACTGCTACCCGAGATAGCAGAGTAGACAGTACAAGCCTCTCCACATGTTTGTAGACTTATTGCTGACTAGCTTGCAAACTGCAGGCCTCGGTCACTAGATCACTGCTACCCGAGATAGCTGAGTAGACAGTACAAGCCTCTCCAAATGTTTGTTGACTGTCAAGCAGCATATGGGGATTTAGGCAGATCACTGTTCAATAATTACATATGACTGTCCTGCATAAGATAACATTGTGGGAACCAGGAGTGGATGAGGTAACCCCCTCCCCCACTCCTTGCTGCAGGAGCTTGCAATCGCTCTCTTATAATCTGGCAGCCTAGATCAGGGGTGCCCAACATGCGGCCCGCCAAGCCATTTCATCTGGCCCACAACATTTACATTCTAGTCTGACAACTGAACCCACGAAGAAAATTCAATTTTATTTCAAAGCACATTGTTTTGAAATCTATTTAATGGATATGTGTTTAACTATATTCTAGACTTTGCAGCGAAAAATTATCACAATTCTTTTGTTTCTACTTCTAGTTTTGTTCTCGTTCAAGCCTAGTTTCTTGGAAGCCGATGAGGGGGGGGAGGGGTATTATTGTTTTCTGTGGCAACATCCGAATTACTAACTGGCGAGGACTCTACTGGCACAGATAACAAATGCTACTGATTGTAATAGTGTCCCCGCAAATATGTTTCACCCTTTTAGTTGTGATCTTGCAAAGGCATCATGACTCGAAGCACAAAAACGAGTGTAATCAAATGAAGGATTAATTTGAATTGAAAAAGTAAATCTTGTTTTGCAACAAAGTATGTTTAAAAAGAAGGTAAATTAGTCCGCCTGTCCACGCTAGTTTTCGTGTTGCACAGTGCACACTCACTAGCAGCGGGGGAACACCATTTGCTGACGGGGAATTTGATATAGATAGATATAGAATAACCAGACTATATACGTGTGTGTTTATATAATATATAGTTAAGTTGATGTGGCCCGCCAACATGGAATAATTATGTTATGTGGCCCACTTCTAAATTAAGATGGGCACCCCTGCACTAAACTACTTTTATATATTTCTTTATAGTTTATTTTATTTATTTCCTACAATTTTGTCTACATGTCATATTTGGTGTAGGCTGCCGGATCCAATTTGTCTTATGACAAATTAGTTTAATACATAACATATTTGGAGGTGGCTGCCGGAACCTATTCGTTTTATGACAAATAAATAGGTTCCTAACATAACATATTTAATGTATGCTGCCTGAACTAATTTGTTTCATGACAAATTGGTTTAATACATCATAACATATTTGGTGGAGGCTGCCGGAAACAATTCGTTTCTGTGACAATTTGTTCTCTGATTACTTAATCGAGTCGCTAGTTTTGCTCAAGGCACGCTAGGATCTGGATACTCTCTTATCTTGTTGGATTACTTCCAACAAGTTTGTGTTTTTCATAATATTATTATTATTTCGTTTTGATTTCATTTATCACTCTACTGTGTTTTGGCTTTGATGAACCTACTTTTAAACGACAGTCATTTCAGCATCGCTTAATGACGCTGTTATCTCCAGCCGCAGATGCCTCGCCACACTGTTTATGTTATCTCCTCGGCCGAGCGGCCATCATCCATTCGTTGACTGTATGTGCGGGACACTGAAGCTTCCTGCCCGCTTCTCTGATGTCTTGATGGTTTCGTAGCTTCATGCTACGTCGAGGTTTGCTGCTTTAGGACCCATTCCATCTAGCAGAGCCCCGTTCGGGGCGAGCGGCTCACACACCGCTTTCCTTATTGTAAATTAGTTACACATTAACTTTCGACTGACTACTGAGTACTAGTTATTGCGTCACCTTGGCGCTTGGTTTATTGTTCTGAAGTTTAAGTTCAGCTATCGTGATTACCCTCGTTACGTAGGATGCGCTACCTTGTTTCCACGTTGAGGGGGGGGGGGGGGGGGGGGCGACGCCTTCCCCTCATCTGAAACCACGGCGAGGGCATTCTATGTAAATCCATCATCAGAGCATCGATGAACCCTTATTTGTGTTTCATGTTGTTTCTGGTCTTTCACGCTACCCAGCGATCTTGGGTTCGAACCCCATTCGTTTCGTTTTAGTCTTGGTGATCAATACGTGCATTACTTCAAGTTCGTTGTCACGTGTGTTGCACGTGGGTGTATATCACTTGCAGGGTTGCGCTCGCGTCATGGCTTTCATGCACTAGAGACATTGCAGCTGTTTCAATGTCATCCCGTCTCATGATAACAGCTCTCAATGTGTTGCACGTGGGTGTATATCACTTGCAGGGTTGCGCTCGCGTCATGGCTTTCATGCACTATAGAGTCATTGCAGCTGTTTCAATGTCATCCCGTCTCATGATAGCAGCTCTCAATGTGTTGCACGTAGGTGTATATCACTTGCAGGGTTGCGCTCGCGTCATGGCTTTCATGCACTAGGGACTTTGCAGCTGTTTCAATGTCATCCCGTCTCATGATAACAGCTCTCAATGTGTTGCACGTGGGTGTATATCACTTGCAGGGTTGCGCTCGCGTCATGGCTTTCATGCACTAGAGACATTGCAGCTGTTTCAATGTCATCCCGTCTCATGATAACAGCTCTCAATGTGTTGCACGTGGGTGTATATCACTTGCAGGGTTGCGCTCGCGTCATGGCTTTCATGCACTAGAGACATTGCAGCTGTTTCAATGTCATCCCGTCTCATGATAACAGCTGTCAATGTGTTGCACGTGGGTGTATATCACTTGCAGGGTTGCGCTCGCGTCATCGCTTTCATGCACTAGAGTCATTGCAGCTGTTTCAATGTCATCCCGTCTCATGATAACAGCTCTCAATGTGTTGCACGTGGGTGTATATCACTTGCAGGGTTGCGCTCGCGTCATCGCTTTCATGCACTAGAGACATTGCAGCTGTTTCAATGTCATCCCGTCTCATGATAACAGCTCTCAATGTGTTGCACGTGGGTGTATATCACTTGCAGGGTTGCGCTCGCGTCATCGCTTTCATGCACTAGAGACATTGCAGCTGTTTCAATGTCATCCCGTCTCATGATAACAGCTCTCAATGTGTTGCACATGGGTGTATATCACTTGCAGGGTTGCGCTCGCGTCATTGCTTTCATGCACTAGAGACATTGCAGCTGTTTCAATGTCATCCCGTCTCAAGATAACAGCTCTCAATGTGTTGCACGTGGGTGTATATCACTTGCAGGGTTGCGCTCGCGTCATTGCTTTCATGCACTAGAGTCATTGCAGCTGTTTCAATGTCATCCCGTCTCATGATAACAGCTCTCAATGTGTTGCACGTGGGTGTATATCACTTGCAGGGTTGCGCTCGCGTCATCGCTTTCATGCACTAGAGACATTGC
This sequence comes from Isoperla grammatica, assembly GCA_945910005.1. Lineage (NCBI taxonomy): Eukaryota > Metazoa > Arthropoda > Insecta > Plecoptera > Perlodidae > Isoperla > Isoperla grammatica. The sequence goes on from OX246744.1 coordinate 38,035,744, forward strand.
AGCTGTTTCAATGTCATCCCGTCTCATGATAACAGCTCTCAATGTGTTGCACGTGGGTGTATATCACTTGCAGGGTTGCGCTCGCGTCATGGCTTTCATGCACTAGAGACATTGCAGCTGTTTCAATGTCATCCCGTCTCATGATAACAGCTCTCAATGTGTTGCACGTGGGTGTATATCACTTGCAGGGTTGCGCTCGCGTCATGGCTTTCATGCACTAGAGACATTACAGCTGTTTCAATGTCATCCCGTCTCATGATAACAGCTCTCAATGTGTTGCACGTGGGTGTATATCACTTGCAGGGTTGCGCTCGCGTCATCGCTTTCATGCACTAGGGACATTGCAGCTGTTTCAATGTCATCCCGTCTCATGATAACAGCTCTCAATGTGTTGCACGTGGGTGTATATCACTTGCAGGGTTGCGCTCGCGTCATCGCTTTCATGCACTAGGGACATTGCAGCTGTTTCAATGTCATCCCGTCTCATGATAACAGCTCTCAATGTGTTGCACGTGGGTGTATATATCACTTGCAGGGTTGCGCTCGCGTCATCGCTTTCATGCACTAGAGACATTGCAGCTGTTTCAATGTCATCCCGTCTCATGATAACAGCTCTCAATGTGTTGCACGTGGGTGTATATCACTTGCAGGGTTGCGCTCGCGTCATGGCTTTCATGCACTAGAGACATTGCAGCTGTTTCAATGTCATCCCGTCTCATGATAACAGCTCTCAATGTGTTGCACGTGGGTGTATATCACTTGCAGGGTTGCGCTCGCGTCATGGCTTTCATGCACTAGAGACATTGCAGCTGTTTCAATGTCATCCCGTCTCATGATAACAGCTCTCAATGTGTTGCACGTGGGTGTATATCACTTGCAGGGTTGCGCTCGCGTCATGGCTTTCATGCACTAGAGACATTGCAGCTGTTTCAATGTCATCCCGTCTCATGATAACAGCTCTCAATGTGTTGCACGTGGGTGTATATCACTTGCAGGGTTGCGCTCGCGTCATGGCTTTCATGCACTAGAGACATTGCAGCTGTTTCAATGTCATCCCGTCTCATGATAACAGCTCTCAATGTGTTGCACGTGGGTGTATATCACTTGCAGGGTTGCGCTCGCATCATGGCTTTCATGCACTAGAGACATTGCAGCTGTTTCAATGTCATCCCGTCTCATGATAACAGCTCTCAATGTGTTGCACGTGGGTGTATATCACTTGCAGGGTTGCGCTCGCGTCATGGCTTTCATGCACTAGAGACATTGCAGCTGTTTCAATGTCATCCCGTCTCATGATAACAGCTGTCAATGTGTTGCACGTGGGTGTATATCACTTGAAGGGTTGCGCTCGCGTCATGGCTTTCATGCACTAGGGACATTGCAGCTGTTTCAATGTCATCCCGTCTCATGATAACAGCTGTCAATGTGTTGCACGTGGGTGTATATCACTTGAAGGGTTGCGCTCGCGTCATGGCTTTCATGCACTAGAGACATTGCAGCTGTTTCAATGTCATCCCGTCTCATGATAACAGCTTTCAATGTGTTGCACGTGGGTGTATATCACTTGAAGGGTTGCGCTCGCGTCATGGCTTTCATGCACTAGGGACATTGCAGCTGTTTCAATTTCATCCCGTCTCATGATAACAGCTCTCAATGTGTTGCACGTGGGTGTATATCACTTGCAGGGTTGCGCTCGCGTCATCGCTTTCATGCACTAGAGACATTGCAGCTGTTTCAATGTCATCCCGTCTCATGATAACAGCTCTCAATGTGTTGCACGTGGGTGTATATCACTTGCAGGGTTGCGACCGCGTCATCGCTTTCATGCACTAGGGACATTGCAGCTGTTTCAATGTCATCCCGTCTCATGATAACAGCTCTCAATGTGTTGCACGTGGGTGTATATAACTTGCAGGGTTGCGCTCGCGTCATGGCTTTCATGCACTAGAGACATTGCAGCTGTTTCAATGTCATCCCGTCTCATGATAACAGCTCTCAATGTGTTGCACGTGGGTGTATATCACTTGCAGGGTTGCGCTCGCGTCATCGCTTTCATGCACTAGAGACATTGCAGCTGTTTCAATGTCATCCCGTCTCATGATAACAGCTCTCAATGTGTTGCACGTGGGTGTATATCACTTGCAGGGTTGCGCTCGCGTCATCGCTTTCATGCACTAGAGACATTGCAGCTGTTTCAATGTCATCCCGTCTCATGATAGCAGCTCTCAATGTGTTGCACGTGGGTGTATATCACTTGCAGGGTTGCGCTCGCGTCATCGCTTTCATGCACTAGAGACATTGCAGCTGTTTCAATGTCATCCCGTCTCATGATAACAGCTCTCAATGTGTTGCACGTGGGTGTATATAACTTGCAGGGTTGCGCTCGCGTCATGGCTTTCATGCACTAGAGTCATTGCAGCTGTTTCAATGTCATCCCGTCTCATGATAACAGCTCTCAATGTGTTGCACGTGGGTGTATATCACTTGCAGGGTTGCGCTCGCGTCATCGCTTTCATGCACTAGAGACATTGCAGCTGTTTCAATGTCATCCCGTCTCATGATAACAGCTCTCAATGTGTTGCACGTGGGTGTATATCACTTGCAGGGTTGCGCTCGCGTCATCGCTTTCATGCACTAGAGTCATTGCAGCTGTTTCAATGTCATCCCATCTCATGATAGCAGCTCTCAATGTGTTGCACGTGGGTGTAATATCACTTGCAGGGTTGCGCTCGCGTCATGGCTTTCATGCACTAGAGACATTGCAGCTGTTTCAATGTCATCCCGTCTCATGATAACAGCTCTCAATGTGTTGCACGTGGGTGTATATCACTTGCAGGGTTGCGCTCGCGTCATGGCTTTCATGCACTAGAGTCATTGCAGCTGTTTCAATGTCATCCCGTCTCATGATAACAGCTCTCAATGTGTTGCACGTGGGTGTATATCACTTGCAGGGTTGCGCTCGCGTCATCGCTTTCATGCACTAGAGTCATTGCAGCTGTTTCAATGTCATCCCGTCTCATGATAACAGCTCTCAATGTGTTGCACGTGGGTGTATATCACTTGCAGGGTTGCGCTCGCGTCATCGCTTTCATGCACTAGAGTCATTGCAGCTGTTTCAATGTCATCCCGTCTCATGATAACAGCTCTCAATGTGTTGCACGTGGGTGTAATATCACTTGCAGGGTTGCGCTCGCGTCATGGCTTTCATGCACTAGAGACATTGCAGCTGTTTCAATGTCATCCCGTCTCATGATAACAGCTCTCAATGTGTTGCACGTGGGTGTATATCACTTGCAGGGTTGCGCTCGCGTCATGGCTTTCATGCACTAGAGTCATTGCAGCTGTTTCAATGTCATCCCGTCTCATGATAACAGCTCTCAATGTGTTGCACGTGGGTGTATATCACTTGCGGGGTTGCGCTCGCGTCATCGCTTTCATGCACTAGAGACATTACAGCTGTTTCAATGTCATCCCGTCTCATGATAACAGCTCTCAATGTGTTGCACGTGGGTGTATATCACTTGCAGGGTTGCGCTCGCGTCATCGCTTTCATGCACTAGAGACATTGCAGCTGTTTCAATGTCATCCCGTCTCATGATAACAGCTCTCAATGTGTTGCACGTGGGTGTATATCACTTGCAGGGTTGCGCTCGCGTCATCGCTTTCATGCACTAGAGACATTGCAGCTGTTTCAATGTCATCCCGTCTCATGATAGCAGCTCTCAATGTGTTGCACGTGGGTGTATATCACTTGCAGGGTTGCGCTCGCGTCATGGCTTTCATGCACTAGGGACATTGCAGCTGTTTCAATGTCATCCCGTCTCATGATAACAGCTCTCAATGTGTTGCACGTGGGTGTATATCACTTGCAGGGTTGCGCTCGCGTCATGGCTTTCATGCACTAGAGACATTGCAGCTGTTTCAATGTCATCCCGTCTCATGATAACAGCTCTCAATGTGTTGCACGTGGGTGTATATCACTTGCAGGGTTGCGCTCGCGTCATCGCTTTCATGCACTAGAGTCATTGCAGCTGTTTCAATGTCATCCCGTCTCATGATAACAGCTCTCAATGTGTTGCACGTGGGTGTTTATCACTTGCAGGGTTGCGCTCGCGTCATCGCTTTCATGCACTAGGGACATTGCAGCTGTTTCAATGTCATCCCGTCTCATGATAACAGCTCTCAATGTGTTGCACGTGGGTGTATATCACTTGCAGGGTTGCGCTCGCGTCATCGCTTTCATGCACTAGGGACATTGCATCTGTTTCAATGTCATCCCGTCTCATGATAGCAGCTCTCAATGTGTTGCACGTGGGTGTATATCACTTGCAGGGTTGCGCTCGCGTCATCGCTTTCATGCACTAGGTACATTGCAGCTGTTTCAATGTCATCCCGTCTCATGATAACAGCTCTCAATGTGTTGCACGTGGGTGTATATCACTTGCAGGGTTGCGCTCGCGTCATCGCTTTCATGCACTAGAGACATTGCAGCCGTTTCAATGTCATCCCGTCTCATGATAACAGCTCTCAATGTGTTGCACGTGGGTGTATATCACTTGCAGGGTGGCGCTCGCGTCATGGCTTTCATGCACTAGAGACATTGCAGCTGTTTCAATGTCATCCCGTCTCATGATAACAGCTCTCAATGTGTTGCACGTGGGTGTATATCACTTGCAGGGTTGCGCTCGCGTCATGGCTTTCATGCACTAGAGACATTGCAGCTGTTTCAATGTCATCCCGTCTCATGATAACAGCTCTCAATGTGTTGCACGTAGGTGTATATCACTTGCAGGGTTGCGCTCGCGTCATGGCTTTCATGCACTAGAGACATTGCAGCTGTTTCAATGTCATCCCGTCTCATGATAACAGCTCTCAATGTGTTGCACGTGGGTGTATATCACTTGCAGGGTTGCGCTCGCGTCATGGCTTTCATGCACTAGAGACATTGCAGCTGTTTCAATGTCATCCCGTCTCATGATAACAGCTCTCAATGTGTTGCACGTAGGTGTATATCACTTGCAGGGTTGCGCTCGCGTCATGGCTTTCATGCACTAGGGACATTGCAGCTGTTTCAATGTCATCCCGTCTCATGATAGCAGCTCTCAATGTGTTGCACGTGGGTGTATATCACTTGCAGGGTTGCGCTCGCGTCATCGCTTTCATGCACTAGAGACATTGCAGCTGTTTCAATGTCATCCCGTCTCATGATAGCAGCTCTCAATGTGTTGCACGTGGGTGTATATCACTTGCAGGGTTGCGCTCGCGTCATGGCTTTCATGCACTAGAGACATTGCAGCTGTTTCAATGTCATCCCGTCTCATGATAACAGCTCTCAATGTGTTGCACGTGGGTGTATATCACTTGCAGGGTTGCGCTCGCGTCATGGCTTTCATGCACTAGAGACATTGCAGCTGTTTCAATGTCATCTCGTCTCATGATAACAGCTCTCAATGTGTTGCACGTGGGTGTATATCACTTGCAGGGTTGCGCTCGCGTCATCGCTTTCATGCACTAGAGACATTGCAGCTGTTTCAATGTCATCCCGTCTCATGATATCAGCTCTCACTGTGTTGCACGTGGGTGTATATCACTTGCAGGGTTGCGCTCGCGTCATCGCTTTCATGCACTAGAGACATTGCAGCTGTTTCAATGTCATCCCGTCTCATGATAACAGCTCTCAATGTGTTGCACGTGGGTGTATATCACTTGCAGGGTTGCGCTCGCGTCATGGCTTTCATGCACTAGGGACATTGCAGCTGTTTCGATGTCATCCCGTCTCATGATAACAGCTCTCAATGTGTGCACGTGGGTGTATATCACTTGCAGGGTTGCGCTCGCGTCATCGCTTTCATGCACTAGGGACATTGCAGCTGTTTCAATGTCATCCCGTCTCATGATAACAGCTCTCAATGTGTTGCACGTGGGTGTATATCACTTGCAGGGTTGCGCTCGCGTCATCGCTTTCATGCACTAGAGACATTGCAGCTGTTTCAATGTCATCCCGTCTCATGATAACAGCTCTCAATGTGTTGCACGTGGGTGTATATCACTTGCAGGGTTGCGCTCGCGTCATCGCTTTCATGCACTAGAGACATTGCAGCTGTTTCAATGTCATCCCGTCTCATGATAACAGCTCTCAATGTGTTGCACGTGGGTGTATATCACTTGCAGGGTTGCGCTCGCGTCATCGCTTTCATGCACTAGAGACATTGCAGCTGTTTCAATGTCATCCTGTCTCATGATAACAGCTCTCAATGTGTTGCACGTGGGTGTATATCACTTGCAGGGTTGCGCTCGCGTCATGGCTTTCATGCACTGGAGACATTGCAGCTGTTTCAATGTCATCCCGTCTCATGATAACAGCTCTCAATGTGTGCACGTGGGTGTATATCACTTGCAGGGTTGCGCTCGCGTCATCGCTTTCATGCACTAGGGACATTGCAGCTGTTTCAATGTCATCCCGTCTCATGATAACAGCTCTCAATGTGTGCACGTGGGTGTATATCACTTGCAGGGTTGCGCTCGCGTCATCGCTTTCATGCACTAGGGACATTGCAGCTGTTTCAATGTCATCCCGTCTCATGATAACAGCTCTCAATGTGTGCACGTGGGTGTATATCACTTGCAGGGTTGCGCTCGCGTCATCGCTTTCATGCACTAGGGACATTGCAGCTGTTTCAATGTCATCCCGTCTCATGATAACAGCTCTCAATGTGTTGCACGTGGGTGTATATCACTTGCAGTTTGTACAACATTTGCAAAGATCATTCTATTATCGTGTGTAACATAGAGATCTTCATTTACCAGGAATATGTATCCAAGTATTTTGCTAACCGAGGAGAAAGATACTCCACAACAGCAATTTTTTGAACATCTGTATTTTTCAAGAGATTTCAATGCGTTTTAGAAGAAGCCACTATAGTAGAAACGTTCAACAAAAGAAGTACCTTCTTATGTATCATTATAAAAAGAAAACGCTCTGAGTGACGCGTTGATAAGCGAGCGGGTTCATATCTACGACCTCTTAGGCGAAAAACTAATAAAAACAACTTTTAACAACAATATAATAATGCGCATAGGAAATATTTTTCTATGGCTCTTATACTTCTCATCATTATTGGATGCTGTGCATTGTACGTTGCTAAGAATTTTCGTTGTCATTTTGTCAAGTGTTTTCTACGCGGTCCGCCACAGTTACTGACACTTTTTGACATTAATACAAATGTAATTTCTGCCTCTAATACGTATCAGATCGCGGTTAAATTAGTACATTCGTAACCGGACAAAAATTTATTATACCTCACATTTTGCCGTCACTGTGTTTTTTGTGTAAATTTGCCAATATCCATACGATCGCCATAAAATGAACATATTGGTTTCGGAAAAATCTTTATAAAAATATGGCTATCTCCCATTTTGCCGCCACTTTGTTTCAGAATAATATTAATATTTTACAGTAACTATGGGGAAACTTAGTAACTTTTCGAACGATGTTGTCACAAAACTACACACCTTCAATTTGCATCGTGGCTTGTGGATGTTCCAAATTTCAACTTAATCAGACTTCCCGTTCGACCGCTATCGACAGAGAATAAAACAAAAAAACAATCAAACAGAAGGTGTGTCATAAAAGTCTATTGGAGACGCTCGCTTCGCTCGGTTTATTTAAGTCATAGAGTGGAATATGGAATACAGATAATGTTTTTAGTTTCTTCAGTTATTGCGCCTTGGCCGAAGCTTTGAGCGCAGATAACGGAATCCGCTGTCTCTGCTTTGAGTATAAAACCACTAACCTTGGGTAGAGCTACAACGCCAGTACCAGTTTGTCCACCGCCTCGTACAGCCCCGTTTACACTTGTTAGCTAGTAGGAGATCACCGCGCACGCTTGGCGAGATTATACTACCCGACTACCATGCGTTGACCGGTATGACGTGGCAGTTTGTCCACCGCCTCATACAGCCTCACTTACGCTTGTTGGCTAGTAGAAGATCACCGCGCATGCTTGGCGAGATTATACTACCCGACTACCATACGTTGACCGGTATGACGTGGCAGTTTGTCCACCGCCTCGTACAGCCTCACTTACGCTTGTTGGCTAGTAGGAGATCACCGCGCATGCTTGGCGAGATTATACTACCCGACTACCATACGTTGACCGGTATGACGTGGCAGTTTGTCCACCGCCTCGTACAGCCTCACTTACGCTTGTTGGCTAGTAGAAGATCACCGCGCATGCTTGGCGAGATTATACTACCCGACTACCATACGTTGACCGGTATGACGTATCAGTTTGTCCACCGCCTCGAACAGCCTCACTTACGCTTGTTGGCTAGTAGAACATCACCGCGCAAGCTTGGCGAGATTATACTACCCGACTACCATACGTTGACCGGTATGACGTAGCAGTTTGTCCACCGCCTCGTAAAGCCTCACTTACGCTTGTTGGCTGGTAGAAGATCACCGCGCACGCTTGGCGAGATTATACTACCCGACTACCATACGTTGACCGGTATGACGTAGCAGTTTGTCCACCGCCTCGTACAGCCTCACTTACGCTTGTTGGCTGGTAGAAGATCACCGCGCACGCTTGGCGAGATTATACTACCCGACTACCATACGTTGACCGGTATGACGTAGCAGTTTGTCCACCGCCTCGTAAAGCCTCACTTACGCTTGTTGGCTAGTAGAACATCACCGCGCATGCTGGCGAGATTATACTACCCGACTACCATACGTTGACCGGTATGACGTGGCAGTTTGTCCACCGCCTCGTACAGCCTCACTTACGCTTGTTGGCTAGTAGAAGATCACCGCGCACGCTTGGCGAGATCATACTACCCGACTACCATACGTTGACCGGTATGACGTAGCAGTTTGTCCACCGCCTCGTACAGCCTCACTTACTCTTGTTGGCTAGTAGAAGATCACCGCGCATGCTTGGCGAGATTATACTACACGACTACCATACGTTGACCGGTATGACGTAGCAGTTTGTCCACCGCCTCGTACAGCCTCACTTACGCTTGTTGGCTAGTAGAAGATCACCGCGCACGCTTGGCGAGATTATACTACCCGACTACCATACGTTGACCGGTATGACGTGGCAGTTTGTCTACCGCCTCGTACAGCCTCACGTACGCTTGTTGGCTAGTAGAAGATCACCGCACATGCTTGGCGAGATTATACTACCCGACTACCATACGTTGACCGGTATGACGTGGCAGTTTGTCCACCGCCTCGTACAGCCTCACTTACGCTTGTTGGCTAGTAGAAGATCACCGCGCATACTGGCGAGATTATACTACCCGACTACCATACGTTGACCTGTATGACGTGGCAGTTTGTCCACCGCCTCGTACAGCCTCACTTACGCTTGTTGGCTAGTAGAAGATCACCGCGCATGCTTGGCGAGATTATACTACCCGACTACCATACGTTGACCTGTATAACGTGGCAGTTTGTCCACCGCCTCGTACAGCCTCACTTACGCTTGTTGGCTAGTAGAAGATCACCGCGCATGCTTGGCGAGATTATAGTACCCGACTACCATACGTTGACCGGTATGACGTGGCAGTTTGTCCACACCCTCGTACAGCCTCACTTACGCTTGTTGGCTAGTAGAAGATCACCGCGCACGCTTGGCTAGATTATACTACCCGACTACCATACGTTGACCGGTATGACGTAGCAGCTTGTCCACCGCCTCGTACAGCCTCACTTACACTTTTTGGCTAGTAGAAGATCACCGCGCATGCCTGGCTAGATTATACTACCCGACTACCATACGTTGACCGGTATGACGTAGCGGTTTGTCCACCGCCTCGTACAGCCTCACTTACGCTTGTTGGCTAGTAGAAGATCACCGCGCATGCTTGGCGAGATTATACTACCCGACTACCATACGTTGACCGGTATAACGTGGCAGTTTGTCCACCGCCTCGTACAGCCTCACTTACGCTTGTTGGCTAGTAGAAGATCACCGCGCATGCTTGGCGAGATTATACTACCCGACTACCATACGTTGACTGGTATGACGTGGCAGTTTGTCCACCGCCTCGTACAGCCTCACTTACTCTTGTTGGCTAGTAGAAGATCACCGCGCATGCTTGGCGAGATTATACTACCCGACTACCATACGTTGACTGGTATGACGTGGCAGTTTGTCCACCGCCTCGTACAGCCTCACTTACGCTTGTTGGCTAGTAGAAGATCACCGCGCATGCTTGGCGAGATTATACTACCCGACTACCATACGTTGACCGGTATGACGTAGCAGTTTGTCCACCGCCTCGTACAGCCTCACTTACTCTTGTTGGCTAGTAGAAGATCACCGCGCATGCTTGGCGAGATTATACTACCCGACTACCATACGTTGACCTGTATAACGTGGCAGTTTGTCCACCGCCTCGTACAGCCTCACTTACGCTTGTTGGCTAGTAGAAGATCACCGCGCATGCTTGGCGAGATTATAGTACCCGACTACCATACGTTGACCGGTATGACGTGGCAGTTTGTCCACACCCTCGTACAGCCTCACTTACGCTTGTTGGCTAGTAGAAGATCACCGCGCACGCTTGGCTAGATTATACTACCCGACTACCATACGTTGACCGGTATGACGTAGCAGCTTGTCCACCGCCTCGTACAGCCTCACTTACACTTTTTGGCTAGTAGAAGATCACCGCGCATGCCTGGCTAGATTATACTACCCGACTACCATACGTTGACCGGTATGACGTAGCGGTTTGTCCACCGCCTCGTACAGCCTCACTTACGCTTGTTGGCTAGTAGAAGATCACCGCGCATGCTTGGCGAGATTATACTACCCGACTACCATACGTTGACCGGTATAACGTGGCAGTTTGTCCACCGCCTCGTACAGCCTCACTTACGCTTGTTGGCTAGTAGAAGATCACCGCGCATGCTTGGCGAGATTATACTACCCGACTACACTGTAAAAAAAAAATGTAAATCTACATATCCAATGTACGTGTATATTTACAAAACGTGTATGTGTTAGGTACACACACCAATACATTATGTGTAATTTTACAATGTACGCCAGTAAACCAATGTAACCACTACATCAGAAGTGTAAAAATGCAATTTTTGTTTGTAATGCTACAGTTTTTTCCGTGTTTTTACAACTCTAGTGTATATGTGAAATTACGAATGTGTGTGTAAGTAATATTACAAAATCAAACGTCATTTAACCTATACATACTAACAGTAATTTAACACATACCATACTTTGGTTTCCTAATACAGTTGTAACTTTTCAAGTCTAGTGTATTTGTAAAATTACGAATACGTGTGTAAGTAATATCACACAATCAAACTTAATTTAACCTATACACACTAACTGTAATTCAACATATACCATATTTTGGATTCCTAATACAGTTGTAACTTTTCAAGTCTAGTGTATTTGTAAAATTACGAATACGTGTGTAAGTAATATCACAAAATCAAACTAAATTTAATTTATACACACTAACTGTAATTCAACACATACCATATTTTGGATTCCTAATAGAGTTGTAACTTTTCAAGTCTAGTGTATTTGTAAAATTACGAATACGTGTGTAAGTAATATCACAAAATCAAACTAAATTTAATTTATACACACTAACTGTAATTCAACATATACCATATTTTGGATTCCTAATACAGTTGTAACTTTTCAAGTCTAGTGTATTTGTAAAATTACGAATACGTGTGTAAGTAATATCACAAAATCAAACTAAATTTAATTTATACACACTAACTGTAATTCAACATATACCATATTTTGGATTCCTAATAGAGTTGTAACTTAACAAGTCTAGTGTATTTGTAAAATTACGAATACGAGTGTAAGGAATATTGCAAAATCAAACGTTATTTTACGTATATACACGCTAACTGTTATTTAACACAGTATATTTCGGTTTCCTAACAGAGTTGTAACTTTACAAGTGTAGTGTGTATATACAATTACGAATATCCTTATGTGTAAGTAATATGACAACATCAAACATTATCTAACCTATACACACTAGCATACTTTGGTTTCCTATTGAAACGTTACAAAAAAGGGGATCCAACGTAACTCTACAAATATGTGAAAGGCAATAGTATTTGTAGACTAGTATATAGTATAGTAAAGTATAGAATAGAAATAATAATAGACTGAGCATGTAGTAGTAAATGATTTGAGGCAGTGGGCAAATTGGAATACCCCTTAGGGCAATCATTTAGTGATTAGCGAGAACGGCGAGAGGGGGGGCTCTCAAACGGATCATTCAAGGAAGATACTATAGATTTTTTTTCAAATATAAGTTATAACGTGCATCAACGTGTTCCTCCACCCGTACTTGTCGGCAACGTGCGTCAACCCCGCATAATCGATTTTTCCATATTGATGATCTTTTAATCATGTCTCCCATCCTCAGCTATCAACCAATCATTGTATCCAATAAAAACATAAACATCTTGTGTGTGGGTTGATAAAATTTAGATGTCGATATGAAATATAATTACAAAATGTAGCTTCTCTGTGTTGAAGAAGATACATTGATTTATCCTCAACTTGGAGAGATTAACAATAGTCAGTCACCCAAAAAAAATTGTTTACTACCCTTGAATGGCAGGGTGCAACGGCGAGGCCTGGTCATAAACATTGGCTGCCAAGGACGCACCTTTTGTTGAGGAGCAGCTTTCACATTTTCATTGTGTAGTTGTTCCGTTTCCGATGGAAGTGGAGACGGCAAACGATGAACAACCTACACAGCGAATGTTCTAGCTAACACCAAATAATCTAATTCGTGCATTGAAAATGTGGGGAGAAACATTGGTGACCGTAGAGGTGGCTCAGCGGTAAGACGCGAGACTAATTCGGGAGGTCAACGGTTTGATACCGGACTCCAGGTTTTTCCAAGAGTTTCCTCAGTCACAAAACGAATGCTGGAATTAAGTCAGACTAACAGCCCTCGGACGTTAATTCACAACTATACCATTACAGCAATACCTATAGTTTGTCACCTGAGACATGGGTTGTCTCTGTGTAGGTTTCGTACGCAAAATTAAAATTATAACTAGCCAAGTATTGAACATTATGTTTACATGTATTTTTTTATCTGCGGCGTACTTTACTGTGGTTGTTGGTTGAATGGGATGTATAATCGGATTTGGATTTTATGTAACTCTGTTTGATTATTTGATTATTTAGTACTCAAAAACTAGGCTGTCATATGACGTCAGAGAGTGATTGGAGGACAGGGACAATTGGGAAAGAAAAGGGACGACTCATGAGGTATAACCTGGGCCAAATTCTACCCCAGGCCCAGACGGTGAGATAGGTCTAATCCTATGTATTTGGAATGTTAATTTAATATGCATTTCCTAGGTGATAGTTTTCATGAATATAATAATAACGTGTCGTGTGACCCATCAAATAAGAATCGATTAACTATATTAACTCTTGGTAGCAAAGCATCTTTTTATTTTTACGTATAATACCGGGCTCTTAGAAATTCCCAAGCATTTTTAATACTGCATACGCATAGTGCATATACAATTAATATATACCCTATGCATGTGAAACTGTGGGTGTGGATCTCATTGGTGTTTTGTACACCTTTAGTTCAAAACTTAAAATTACTATTTACAGCATAATATATCCCTGATAACATTTACAATAAGCGATTCGTTCATATAACATCTCTTTAGTAAAACGCTAAGTTTATACATCTCGATTATCACCATCACCTAAACTAACAGTAACGAATTCAATCAATAAAAAATTGATGGGCATTAATAAATTTCTTTTAAAAAAACAATATGCTGCATGATAAAAGTACTCAAATACATTACGCAAATTCTAACAAAATATTGTTATATGCTTTAGATAGAATTGATGTCCGACATTTACTTTTACGTATACAATATCTCTTAAATCATTTCAATGAAAAAATGTCTTAGTTCGTAAATTCACATTATTAAAGAAAGTGATTTTCCGCAAAACATGACGTGTGGCTTACTTATAAAAGGTACCGTGACGCGCCTTACTTCCAATGAAAGGTGGCAGTGCGCCTCCCTGGTTCGAATACATCACTGCTGCTTGTTAGTAATATACTCCAAGTGACAAATACATAATCAACGTATTAGATGGAGAGCTAACACCATAAAAGCATTCCCCCATAAAAAGGGACGGGGAGCTGAAAAAAAGTATATTCACAAAACACGCGTCTCACTCCTCAACGTGGGTGATTTTAGCCCCACTGGGATCACAAAGGTAAAAATGACACATTCCACTCAAGACAAATTAATCTGATTTTTTGAACAAATAAGAAAATATTGAGTCAGACGGACGAAGTGAGAGCTTTACTCAAGTCAAACGTCCTCAAACAGGCCCCAAAAGACCACGTCGTCTTACCTTATAAGGTACATGGATGGAGTCAACTTTATTTTGTAGAAAATGTGTTCCAAATGGGAATCCAAAGTGAAATGGACGAGATTTTAGGGGCTTTACTGATCAGACACTCTTTTACCCAAAAATAGCAAATTTGTCACTCATTGATGCGTCTAAACACTACAAAAATATCCGGAAATGTATTGAAACAGAAAATCATCATCATCATCATCATCATTTACGCTTTCAAGATATGTTATAGGCCACTGTCCTTGCCAGACTCCCCTCCCCCCCCCCGACCCATTCCAACAAAGTGATTGTAATTATGTAATTGGAAGATTTTAGACATTGTATGTAATGTATGTCTCCCAATACATACAGTGTGGTGTCATTACCTGTATAGCCGGACTTGTTTTCTACGATTACGATCCTATTGAGATTGCGAGCCCGATGCAGACGGAATTACTTGTACATGTCTGGTGACGTCGTCAACATGTCTATTGTCTGTTACGCTATTCACTTCCTTGTGTATTATACTTTATCCCGTACCATTCCCATCCCATGTTATCTTCAAATTGTAACATTTACGAATTCAACATTGTTTCATCTATGAGGAAATGCTTTTATTGTAAGGGTATTGCAAAACAATGTTCATCGATCATCAAAATAACCTGCCCAGACAAACAATTATTTATCTCTGCTGATAGTGACGTTGACTTGTGACCCGACCATGGTATTGTCAGATTTTGACAATGGTTGGACAATGGCTCTAAGTCTGTGTTGTAGGTTATGTACCCGAAAATATATGTAGGCCTACGCAGATAATTATGTAATTTTATCAAATGAAACTAATTACACTCTGTAAACAGATTCACATCACAATATGGTATTCTAATTTACAAATATGTATTTATAGACATAATTCGATGAGGTAAAGTTTGATTGTATACGTCAATTTAAGGACGAATTGTCATTATTATTATTATCTATTGATATTTTCTCACCCAAGACGAGAGCCAATTGTTGACAACACACCAAATTATCTGTGCCGTTTATCATGTGAGCGCCTGTAACCACGCATCGCGGCGTGCGGGTATGCTTGTCTGGTTGCCTGAGTAACGGGGGTTGTCAGGTGCCTTACCCCCCGTTTACGTTACTCTCATCTTACGATCGTAAGGTTACATTACCGACCAACCGACGGTCATTTTCCAAGTGTAAACGCTGCACAGTTAGTAAACCAGTCGGTAGGTCTACCAGAGTACACCTACGGCAGTTAGTATACTAGTTGCTATCTAAACTTGATCTAAAGAAATATCTATACAATACAACTCGATTGTTTCGACTAATACGTGACATATGAATTAGATCAAACCTGTTTCTACGCCAATTAAACAACAACGTAAAAGATAACCTCAATAATACACCAAGCTCCATCGTCCCGCCATTTGTATTTTTGAAATTGTGTTCAGTATTCCGTGGATCCGTGATGACTGTGTATGAACGCTGGTAGAGTTACGAACGTCAAGCACCCAGAACCTACGATCGTAACGATGAGGGTAACGTAAACGAGGTATAAGTCTATCACATCCGTTATTACACCTTTTTTAGGCTAAATAGGGTGAACGCATGTCCATAACCCAACACTGGCCGTCCTGTGCTGTCAAAGGACGGCTAAATTACAATAAATTTAATTGAATTTATACCTTTTTATGTGTCTTCGAGAAAAAGTGAACTGAGATTTACTTTCTTATTAGTCCTGATTCCGGTATGCAGCAAATATACATTTAGGTTCTGTTCTGGCTTTGGTTGAGATCAAAAGTAAGTTTAGCTTAAGATTAACCAAAGAATAATACAAATTTATGTTTCGGTTTGTGAACCCAAAATTGAAGTTTGATAATGCAAGGAAGTTTATAACGTTTACTGCATATTAATACTTAAGAATGGCTGTATTTCATACTTTTTGACTTAGATCGCGACGAAAATATGAGTGATTTAATTTGCTTGTTATTTTATTAACAATAGAGTGGTCGTCTATGCTACAAATTTCTATCTCAAATTAAATTATTATATTTTGTCTGAAATCTCAAATTTTGCAACGATGCTATAATCGAGACGATGTCTTCTTTCTTTGTAAATATGAAAACACTCCATAAAAGATGAAAAAATACACCCTCATACCCAATTCAGGATTTCAAACCTAAAACGCACATAATATAGTTACAACTACTCGTACGTTCTTGAACCGCAATACAAATTGTTGGTCACCTTCACGTACTTCTTGTAAAACTTAGCACAACGTGAAGTGTACTCAAGTTTCAAGTAGCATTATTGCCGGTACCGGCTGCTAAAAGATAAACAAAATAATGTTGGTATATTCTGAGTTCAATGTTTCAATTTCAAGGATACATTTTTGTATGTTACGCATATTTTAGAAAAGTAAAAACGGTGAGTGAACAGCCTTAAAAATATAACGTTTTTTCGATTTCTGTCTCAACTGTAGCTATTAACATTGATAGCCTACCTCATAAATTACGATAAAGTAAAAATACTGACATGCAATTATTAGCAAGTGCATTATAGGTTATGTTTCACTATCACTATTGATAATATTAGAATAATTATTCTTCCGCCTACGAACCCGAAACTGTTATTGATATTGCACGGATTAAAAATTTGATTCGTCAAGCTATAATTTGATGTCACGCGTTTCAGTCTTTATCGCTAAAGGGGCCCGATTTTCGCGCCCTTACGTTGTGGATATTATGCAAGGGGTGTGTGTGTGTGTGTGTGTTTAGGGTGTTAAGTGTGTCCGAGGGCTGTTAGTAGGACACAATCCCAGCATTCACCTTGCAACTGAGGAAACCCCGAGGAAAAACCTCGGAAAAATATTATCAAGATTCCCGGTGACCGGTATAGAACCGGTGACCTAATGAACTAGACTCTCGCGTCTTAACATAAAGCCATCTCTATGTGTGTACTTAGATACGGCTCACTACCACTACGGTAATTCATAAGAAAACGTCATTTCCACAATTGTTTACACTACTACTAATACTACTCCCCCTCTCCCTTCTCCTGTGTGGCGACTGTGAAACGCCGATTTCTTCTTATGTTCAGCCCAATTATTAAACATTACATTATATTTAAAAGTGGTTCATTGACAAACATCGTTGTACGCCCCTGACAGACCGTACCAAATGTATAATGCGCTAACATAACGAGATGTTAGTATTCATTAGTAGTTAGTACCACATATATTACGTACACTTAGATTTAGGCTGTTTAGAAAAATGAACGATCGATACAAACACAAGTTTTGTTTTTAAAAACTCGGCTTTGTAATAATAAAATATCAAAGCTAAAATTGCATCATGTGCTAAATGACAAAAATATGATGTAACAAAAACTGGCAAGTGAGCAACCGAGAATTGTTTGTTAAATAAGACCATAAAACCCAGCCCCAAAATCCAACCCCCCCCCCCCCCCCCCTCCCCCAACCCCAAGCCAGCAACCTTTTGAATGGCCTAACGGTAAAGAATTCCAAGGCGACCCTGCGTCCTCAGTCCGTTAGTAAGAACCCAGCCTTCAGACGAAACACATGCTTCTACGGAAGATGATTATTTCTAGTGCACGATCTAATAACCCAATGTTCTTGATGTTTCAGATAGACGGGGGATGGGCTTCACTTTGCAACATAGTGGTAGGAAGATATTTGTTATTTGATTCAACGTTTTGCTTTCAGGACTACAACTGAAGATTTTCAAGGTGCTGAGCAGGGTACCGAGGCGAGATTCCAGATGTTTTCCAGGGCGCTGATGAGAGACTTTTTACTTGTGTGTTTGTTTGCCAGGGTACCGCGGCGAGATTCCAGATGTTTCTCCCAGGGCGCTGATGAGAGACATTTTTTGCTTGTGTTTGTTTCCCAGGGTAGCGAGGCGAGATTCCAGATGTGTTTTTCCCAGGGCGCTGACAGGGGACAGTTTTTACTTGTGTGTTTGTTTTCCAGGGTGCTGAGAAGAGTAGACTAATGTGTGTTCGTTTCCAAGGGCACCAAGGCAAGAATCCAGGTGTGTTTTTCCCAGGGCGTTGACATGAAACCATTTTTACTTGGGTGTTTGTTTTCCAGGGTGCTGAGAAAAGAAGACTTTTGCGTGTTCGTTTCCCAGAGCACCAAGGCGAGATTCGAGATGTGTTTTTCCCAGGGCGCCGAGACAAGGCAACAGCTTATCTGTTTGTTTCCCAGGACTTTGATTCGAGATGTCTGGTTTTCCCCATGGCGCTGAGACGAGACGATTTATCTGTTTGTTTTCCAGGGCTCAGATTCTAGATGTGTGTTTTCCCCAGGGCGCATGAGACGAGGACTTGTTTTTCCCAGGGCTCAGATTCGAGATGTGTGTTTTTTTCCAGAGCGCTGAGACGAGGAGACGTGTTTCTTTCCCAGGGCTCGGACTCGAGATGTGTGTTTTCCCCGGCCGCTGAGTTGTACTACATACTTGTAAAATTACAAGAAGAATAGGGAAAAGACAAAGTAGCTTGTTGTTTTAATACTATATGGGATACGTAAAATTACCACTGTAGTGGTAGCCCAATAATTTACATGGTAACATAACACCTACAACATACTTGTAAAATTACAAGCAGAATGGAGAAAAGACAAAATTGCTTGTTGTTTTACTACTACATGGGATATGTAAAATTACCACTGTAGTGGTAGCCCAATAACTTACATGGTAACATTACACCTACAACATACTTGTAAAATTACAAGCAGAATGAGGAAAAGACAAAATAGCTTGTTGTTTTACTACTACATGGGGTATATAAAATTACCACTGTAGTGGTAGCCCAATAACTTACATGGTAACATTACACCTACAACATACTTGTAAAATTACAAGGAGAATGGGGACAAGACAAAATAGCTTGTTGTTTTACTACTACATGGGGTATATAAAATTACCACTGTAGTGGTAGCCCAATAACTTACATGGTAACATTACACCTACAACATACTTGTAAAATTACAAGGAGAATGGGGACAAGACAAAATAGCTTGTTGTTTTACTACTTCATCGGGTATGTAAATTTACCACTGTAGTGGTAGCCCAATAACTTACATGGTAACATAACACCTACAACATACTTGTAAAATTACAAGGAGAATGGGGACAAGACAAAATAGCTTGTTGTTTTACTACTTCATCGGGTATGTAAATTTACCACTGTAGTGGTAGCCCAATAACTTACATGGTAACATTACACCTACAACATACTTGTAAAATTACAAGGAGAATGGGGACAAGACAAAATAGCTTGTTGTTTTACTACTTCATCGGGTATGTAAATTTACCACTGTAGTGGTAGCCCAATAACTTACATGGTAACATTACACCTACAACATACTTGTAAAATTACAAGGAGAATGGGGACAAGACAAAATAGCTTGTTGTTTTACTACTTCATCGGGTATGTAAAATTACCACTGTAGTGGTAGCCCAATAACTTACATGGTAACATTACACCTACAACATACTTGTAAAATTACAAGGAGAATGGGGACAAGACAAAATAGCTTGTTGTTTTACTACTTCATCGGGTATGTAAATTTACCACTGTAGTGGTAGCCCAATAACTTACATGGTAACATTACACCTACAACATACTTGTAAAATTACAAGGAGAATGGGGACAAGACAAAATAGCTTGTTGTTTTACTACTACATGGGGTATATAAAATTACCACTGTAGTGGTAGCCCAATAACTTACATGGTAACATTACACCTACAACATACTTGTAAAATTACAAGGAGAATGGGGACAAGACAAAATAGCTTGTTGTTTTACTACTACATGGGGTATATAAAATAACCACTGTAGTGGTAGCCCAATAACTTACATGGTAACATTACACCTACAACATACTTGTAAAATTACAAGGAGAATGGGGACAAGACAAAATAGCTTGTTGTTTTACTACTTCATCGGGTATGTAAATTTACCACTGTAGTGGTAGCCCAATAACTTACATGGTAACATTACACCTACAACATACTTGTAAAATTACAAGGAGAATGGGGACAAGACAAAATAGCTTGTTGTTTTACTACTTCATCGGGTATGTAAATTTACCACTGTAGTGGTAGCCCAATAACTTACATGGTAACATTACACCTACAACATACTTGTAAAATTACAAGGAGAATGGGGACAAGACAAAATAGCTTGTTGTTTTACTACTACATGGGGTATATAAAATTACCACTGTAGTGGTAGCCCAATAACTTACATGGTAACATTACACCTACAACATACTTGTAAAATTACAAGGAGAATGGGGACAAGACAAAATAGCTTGTTGTTTTACTACTTCATCGGGTATGTAAATTTACCACTGTAGTGGTAGCCCAATAACTTACATGGTAACATAACACCTACAACATACTTGTAAAATTACAAGGAGAATGGGGACAAGACAAAATAGCTTGTTGTTTTACTACTTCATCGGGTATGTAAATTTACCACTGTAGTGGTAGCCCAATAACTTACATGGTAACATTACACCTACAACATACTTGTAAAATTACAAGGAGAATGGGGACAAGACAAAATAGCTTGTTGTTTTACTACTTCATCGGGTATGTAAATTTACCACTGTAGTGGTAGCCCAATAACTTACATGGTAACATAACACCTACAACATACTTGTAAAATTACAAGGAGAATGGGGACAAGACAAAATAGCTTGTTGTTTTACTACTTCATCGGGTATGTAAATTTACCACTGTAGTGGTAGCCCAATAACTTACATGGTAACATTACACCTACAACATACTTGTAAAATTACAAGGAGAATGGGGACAAGACAAAATAGCTTGTTGTTTTACTACTTCATCGGGTATGTAAATTTACCACTGTAGTGGTAGCCCAATAACTTACATGGTAACATTACACCTACAACATACTTGTAAAATTACAAGGAGAATGGGGACAAGACAAAATAGCTTGTTGTTTTACTACTTCATCGGGTATGTAAATTTACCACTGTAGTGGTAGCCCAATAACTTACATGGTAACATTACACCTACAACATACTTGTAAAATTACAAGGAGAATGGGGACAAGACAAAATAGCTTGTTGTTTTACTACTACATGTGGTATGTAAAATTACCACTGTAGTGGTAGCCCAATAACTTACATGGTAACATTACACCTACAACATACTTGTAAAATTACAAGCAGAATGGAGAAAAGACAAAATAGCTTGTTGATTTACTACTACACAAGATGTGTAAAATTACCACTGTTGTGGTATCTCTACCAATTTTTTGTTAAAATTACACATACTATGTACTTGTAAAGTTACAACTTTAAATGTGAAAAAACAATTCAGTATGTAAGTTAACATTGACACGTAAGTTGTATATTTACATTTAGTAGTGTAATCCTACCAAAATATCCATGTTGTATTACATTCATAGTGTACTTGTAACGCAACATATACTGTACTTGGCAGCATTGCTGCCAAGTACAGTATATGTAAAATAACATGAATTTTTTTTACAGTGTACCATACGTTGACTGGTATGACGTGGCAGTTTGTCCACCGCCTCGTACAGCCTCACTTACTCTTGTTGGCTAGTAGAAGATCACCGCGCATGCTGGCGAGATTATACAACCCGACTACCATACGTTGACCGGTATGACGTAGCAGTTTGTCCACCGCCTCGTAAAGCCTCACTAACGCTTGTTGGCTAGTAGAAGATCACCGCGCATGCTGGCGAGATTATACTACCCGACTACCATACGGTGACCGGTATGACGTAGCAGTTTGTCCACCGCCTCGTACAGCCTCACGTACGCTTGTTGGCTAGTAGAAGATCACCGCGCATGCTTGGCGAGATTATACTACCCGACTACCATACGTTGACCGGTATGACGTGGCAGTTTGTCCACCGCCTCGTACAGCCTCACGTACGCTTGTTGGCTAGTAGAAGATCACCGCGCATGCTTAGTGAGATTATACTACCCGACTACCATACGTTGACCGGTATGACGTAGCAGTTTGTCTACCGCCTCGTACAGCCTCACTTACGCTTGTTGGATAGTAGAAGATCACCGCGCATGCTTGGCGAGATTATACTACCCGACTACCATACGTTGACCGGTATGACGTGGCAGTTTGTCCACCGCCTCGTACAGCCTCACTTACGCTTGTTGGCTAGTAGAAGATCACCGCGCACGCTTGGCGAGATTATACTACCCGACTACCATACGTTGACCGGTATGACGTGGCAGTTTGTCCACCGCCTCGTACAGCCTCACGTACGCTTGTTGGCTAGTAGAAGATCACCGCGCATGCTTAGTGAGATTATACTACCCGACTACCATACGTTGACCGGTATGACGTGGCAGTTTGTCCACCGCCTCGTACAGCCTCACTTACGCTTGTTGGCTAGTAGAAGATCACCGCGCATGCTTAGTGAGATTATACTACCCGACTACCATACGTTGACCGGTATGACGTGGCAGTTTGTCCACCGCCTCGTACAGCCTCACTTACGCTTGTTGGCTAGTAGAAGATCACCGCGCATGCTTGGCGAGATTATACTACCCGACTACCATACGTTGACCGGTATGACGTGGCAGTTTGTCCACCGCCTCGTACAGCCTCACTTACGCTTGTTGGCTAGTAGAAGATCACCGCGCATGCTTGGCGAGATTATACTACCCGACTACCATACGTTGACCGGTATGACGTGGCAGTTTGTCCACCGCCTCGTACAGCCTCACTTACGCTTGTTGGCTAGTAGAAGATCACCGCGCATGCTTGGCGAGATTATACTACCCGACTACCATACGTTGACCGGTATGACGTGGCAGTTTGTCCACCGCCTCGTACAGCCTCACGTACGCTTGTTGGCTAGTAGAAGATCACCGCGCATGTTTGGCGAGATTATACTACCCGACTACCATACGTTGACCGGTATGACGTGGCAGTTTGTCCACCGCCTCGTACAGCCTCACGTACGCTTGTTGGCTAGTAGAAGATCACCGCGCATGCTTGGCGAGATTATACTACCCGACTACCATACGTTGACCGGTATGACGTGGAAGTTTGTCCACCGCCTCGTACAGCCTCACTTACGCTTGTTGGCTAGAAGAAGATCACCGCGCATGTTTGGCGAGATTATACTACCCGACTACCATACGTTGACCGGTATGACGTGGCAGTTTGTCCACCGCCTCGTACAGCCTCACGTACGCTTGTTGGCTAGTAGAAGATCACCGCGCATGTTTGGCGAGATTATACTACCCGACTACCATACGTTGACCGGTATGACGTGGCAGTTTGTCCACCGCCTCGTACAGCCTCACTTACGCTTGTTGGCTAGTAGAAGATCACCGCGCATGCTTAGTGAGATTATACTACCCGACTACCATACGTTGACCGGTATGACGTGGCAGTTTGTCCACCGCCTCGTACAGCCTCACTTACGCTTGTTGGCTAGTAGAAGATCACCGCGCATGCTTGGCGAGATTATACTACCCGACTACCATACGTTGACCGGTATGACGTGGCAGTTTGTCCACCGCCTCGTACAGCCTCACGTACGCTTGTTGGCTAGTAGAAGATCACCGCGCATGTTTGGCGAGATTATACTACCCGACTACCATACGTTGACCGGTATGACGTGGCAGTTTGTCCACCGCCTCGTACAGCCTCACGTACGCTTGTTGGCTAGTAGAAGATCACCGCGCATGCTTGGCGAGATTATACTACCCGACTACCATACGTTGACCGGTATGACGTGGCAGTTTGTCCACCGCCTCGTACAGCCTCACTTACGCTTGTTGGCTAGAAGAAGATCACCGCGCATGTTTGGCGAGATTATACTACCCGACTACCATACGTTGACCGGTATGACGTGGCAGTTTGTCCACCGCCTCGTACAGCCTCACGTACGCTTGTTGGCTAGTAGAAGATCACCGCGCATGTTTGGCGAGATTATACTACCCGACTACCATACGTTGACCGGTATGACGTGGCAGTTTGTCCACCGCCTCGTACAGCCTCACTTACGCTTGTTGGCTGGTAGAAGATCACCGCGCATGCTTGGCGAGATTATACTACCCGACTACCATACGTGGACCGGTATGACGTGGCAGTTTGTCCACCGCCTCGTACAGCCTCACTTACGCTTGTTGGCTGGTAGAAGATCACCGCGCATGTTTGGCGAGATTATACTACCCGACTACCATACGTTGACCGGTATGACGTGGCAGTTTGTCCACCGCCTCGTACAGCCTCACGTACGCTTGTTGGCTAGTAGAAGATCACCGCGCATGTTTGGCGAGATTATACTACCCGACTACCATACGTTGACCGGTATGACGTGGCAGTTTGTCCACCGCCTCGTACAGCCTCACGTACGCTTGTTGGCTAGTAGAAGATCACCGCGCATGTTTGGCGAGATTATACTACCCGACTACCATACGTTGACCGGTATGACGTGGCAGTTTGTCCACCGCCTCGTACAGCCTCACGTACGCTTGTTGGCTAGAAGAAGATCACCGCGCATGTTTGGCGAGATTATACTACCCGACTACCATACGTTGACCGGTATGACGTGGCAGTTTGTCCACCGCCTCGTACAGCCTCACTTACGCTTGTTGGCTAGTAGAAGATCACCGCGCATGCTTAGTGAGATTATACTACCCGACTACCATACGTTGACCGGTATGACGTAGCAGTTTGTCCACCGCCTCGTACAGCCTCACTTACGCTGGTTGGCTAGTAGAAGATCACCGCGCATGCTTGGCGAGATTATACTACCCGACTACCATACGTTGACCGTTATGACGTGGCAGTTTGTCCACCGCCTCGTACAGCCTCACTTACGCTTGTTGGCTAGTAGAAGATCACCGCGCATGCTTGGCGAGATTATACTACCCGACTACCATACGTTGACCGGTATGACGTGGCAGTTTGTCCACCGCCTCGTACAGCCTCACTTACGCTTGTTGGCTAGTAGAAGATCACCGCGCATGTTTGGCGAGATTATACTACCCGACTACCATACGTTGACCGGTATGACGTGGCAGTTTGTCCACCGCCTCGTACAGCCTCACGTACGCTTGTTGGCTAGAAGAAGATCACCGCGCATGTTTGGCGAGATTATACTACCCGACTACCATACGTTGACCGGTATGACGTGGCAGTTTGTCCACCGCCTCGTACAGCCTCACGTACGCTTGTTGGCTAGTAGAAGATCACCGCGCATGTTTGGCGAGATTATACTACCCGACTACCATACGTTGACCGGTATGACGTGGCAGTTTGTCCACCGCCTCGTACAGCCTCACTTACGCTT